>OY979706.1:28779757-29258276 GCA_963855925.1 Inga laurina | reverse complement strand
TCGGAATTGCGTAAAAACCCACATACCCATTCCATTATTCATTACGATTTTAGAATGCCCAATTTTGTTGTCAAATTCATCCGTTTGGGCCCTGAAAAGACAAAAACGCTTTTCAGGCACAGTTGAGGTCAAAAGAATGAATATTTGGTCACTATGTCTCAATTGCGTCAAAACCCACATACCCACTCCATTTTTCATAAGGATTCTTGAATGCACAATATTGTTGTTAAATTCATCCCTTTGGGCCCTGAACGGACAAAAACGCTTTTCAGGCCATTTTGAGGTGAAAAGAATGAAAGTTTGGCCACTGTCTTCAATTGCGTGAAAACCAACAGACCCACTCCATTTTTCACGAGGATTATAGAGTGCAAAATATTGTTGTGAAATTCATCGGTTTGGGCCCTGAACGGACAAAAAGCTTTTCAGGCGAATTTGAGGTCAAAAGAATGAAACTTTCGTCCCTGTGTCGGAATAGCGTGAAAACCGACATACCCACTCCTTTTTTCATGAGGATTCTAGAATGCCCATTTTTGTTGTCAAATTCATCCGTTCGGGCCTTGAACGGAGAAAAACGCTTTTCAGGCAAATTTGAGGTCAAAAGAATGAATGTTTGGTCACTCTGTCGGAATTGCGTGAAAATCCACATACCCACTCCATTTTTCATAAGGATTCTTGAATGCACAATATTGTTGTCAAATTCATCCATTTGGGCCCTGAACGGACAAAAACGCTTTTCATGCTATTTTGAGGTCAAAAGAATGAAAGTTTCGTCACTGTCTCGGAATTGCGTGAAAACTCACATACCCACTCCATTTTTTCATGAGGATTCTAGAATGCCCAATAATGTTGTGAAATTCATCCGTTTGGCCCCTGAACGGACAAAAACGCTTTTCAGGCTAATTTGAGGTCAAAAGAATGAAAGTTTGGTCACTGTCTCAGAATTGCATGAAAACCGACATACCCACTCCATTTTTCATAAGGATTCTAGAATGCCCAATATTGTTGTCAAATTCATCCGTTCGGGCCCTGAACGGATAAAAAGCTTTTCAGGCTAAGTTAAGGTCAAAAGAATTAATCTTTGGTCACTCCATCGGAATTGCGTGAAAACCCAAAAACCCACTCCATTTTTCATGAGGATTCTAGAAAGCACAATATTGTTGTGAAATTCATCCGTTTGGGCCCTTAACTGACAAAAGCTTTTCAGGCTAATCTGAGGTCAAAAGAATGAAAGTTTCGTCACTGTGTCGGAATTGCGTGAAAACCGACGTACCCACTCCTTTTTTCATGAGGATTCTAGAATGCCCAATATTGTTGAGAAATTCATCCGTTTGCGCCCTGAAGGGACAAAAACGCTTTCAGGCTAATTTTAGGTCAAAAGAATCAAAGTTTGGTCACTGTCTCGGAATTGCGTGAAAACCTACATACCCACTCCAATATTCATTACGATTCTAGAATGCCCAATTTTGTTGTCAAATTCATCCGTTTGGGATCTGAACGGACAAAAACGCTTTTCAGGCAAAGTTGAGGTCAAAAGAATGAATATTTGGTCACTCTGCCAAAATTGCGTGAAAAGCGACACACCCACTCCATTTTTCATAAGGATTCTTGAATGCACAATATTGTTGTCAAATTCATCCATTTGGGCCCTGAACGGACAAAAATGCTTTTCAGGCTATTTTGAGGTGAAAAGAATGAAAGTTTGGCCACTGTCTCGGAATTACGTGAAAAGGCACAGACCCAGTCTATTTTTCATGAGGATTATAGAATGCAAAATATTTTGTGAAATTCATCCGTTTGGGCACTCAACGGAAAAAAGCTTTTCAGGCGAATTTGATGTCAAAAGAATGAAACTTTCGTCCCTGTCTCGGAATTGCGTTAAAATCGACATACCCACTCCATTTTTCATGAGGATTCTAGAATACCCAATTTCGTTGTGAAATTCATCCATTTGGGCCCTGAACGGACAAAACGCTTTTTAGGCTAATTTTAGGTCAAAAGAATGAAGGTTTGGTCACTGTCTCGGAATTGCGTGAAAACCCCCAGACCCACTCCATTATTCATTACGATTCTAGAATGCTCAATTTTGTTGCGAAATTCATCTGTTTGGGATCTGAACAGACAAAAACGCTTTTCAGGCAAAGTTGAGGTCAAAAGAATGAATATTTGGTCAGTCTGCCGAAATTGCGTGAAAACCCACACTCCCACTCCATTTTTCATAAGGATTCTTGAATGCACAATATTGTTGTCAAATTCATCCATTTGGGCCCTGAACGGACAAAAACGCTTTTCAAGCTAATTTGATGTCAAAAGAATGAAAGTTTCGTTCCTGTCTCGGAATTACGTGAAAATCGACATACCCACTCCATTTTTCATGAGGATTCTAGATTGCCCAATATTGTAGAGAAATTCATCCATTTGGGCCCTGAACGGACAAAAACGCTTTTCAGGCTAATTTTAGGACAAAAGAATGAAGGTTTTGTCACTGTCTCAGAATTGCGTGAAAGCCCACATATCCACTCCATTTTTCAAGAGGATTCTAAAATGCCCAATATTGTTGTCAAATTCATCAGTTTCGGTCCGGAACGGACAAAAACGCTTTTCATGCTAAGTTGAGGTCAAAATATTGAAACTTTGGTCCCTCTCTCGGAATTACGTGAAAACCCACAAACCCACTCTATTTTTCATGAGGATTCTAGAATGCCCAATTTTGTTGTCAAATTCAACCGTTTCGGCCCTGAACGGACAAAAACGCATTTCACGCTAAGTTGACGTCAAAAGAATGATGGTTTGGTCACTATCTTGGAATTGCGTGAAAACCCACACACCCACTCTATTTTTCATAAGGATTCTAGAATGCCCAATTTTGTTGTCAAATTCATCCGTTTCGGCCCTGAACGGACAAAAACGCTTTTCAGGCTGAGTTGTGGTCAAAAGAATGAAGGTTTTGTCACTGTCTCGGAATTTCGTGAAAACCCACAGATCCAACCCCATTTTTCATGAGGATACTAGAATGCCTTATTTTGTTGTCAAATTCATCCGTTTCGGCCCCGAACGGACAAAAACGCATTCAGGCTAAGTTGAGGTCAAAAGAATGAAGGTTTTGTCACTGTCTCGGAATTGCAGGAAATCCCACAGATCTAACTCCATTTTTCATGAGGATTCTAGAATGCCCAATATTGTTGTCAAATTCATCCGTTTCGTCCTCGAACGGACAAAAACGTTTTCAGGCTAAGTTAAGGTCAAAAGAATGAAGCTTTTGTCACTGTCTCGAAATTGCTTGAAAACCCACAGATCCACTCCATTTTTCATGAGGATTCTAGAATGCCCAATATTGTTGTCTAATTCATCCGTTTTGGCCATGAACGAACAAAAACGCTTTTCACGCTAAGTTGAGTTCAAAAGAATGAAGGTTTGGTCACTGTCTCGGAATTGCTTGAAAACCCACACACCCACTCCATTTTTCATGAGGATTCTAGAATGCCCAATATTGTTGTCAAATTCATCCGTTTCGTCCCCGAACGGACAAAAACGCTTTCAGCCTAAGTTGAGGTCAAAAGAATGAACGTTTTGTCACTGTCTAGGAATTGCGTGAAGACCCACATATCCACTCCATTTTTGAAGAGGATTCTAGAATGCCTAATATTGTTGTCAAATTCATCGGTTTCTGTCCTTAACGGACACAAACACTTTTCACGCTAAGTTGAGGTCAAAAGAATGAAGGTTTGGTCACTGTCTCGGAATTGCGTGAAAACCCACATACCCATTCCATTTTTCATGAGGATTCTAGAATGGCCAATATTGTTGTCAAATTCATCTGTTTGGACCCTCAGCGGACAAAAACGCTTTTCAGGCTGAGTTGTGGTCAAAAGAATGAAGGTTTTGTCACTCTCTCTGAATTTCGTGAAAACCCAGATAACCACTCCATTTTTCATGAGGATTCGAGAATGCCTAATATTGTTGTCAGATTCATCCGTTTGGACCCGGAACGGACAACAACGCTTTTTAGACTAATCTAGGTGAAAAGAATGAAAATTTGATCACTGTCTCCGAATTGTGTGAAAACCCACAAACGCACTCCATTTTTTATGGGCATTCTAGATTGCCCAATTTTGTTGTCAAATTCATCCGTTTCAGCCCTGAACGGACAAAAACCCTTTTCAGGCTAAGTTGAGGTCAAAAGAATGAAGCTTTGGTCACTTTCTCGGAATTGCGTTATAACCCACAAACGCACTCCATTTTTTATGGGCATTCTAGATTGCCCAATTTTGTTGTCAAATTCATCCGTTTCGGCCCTGAACGGACAAAAACCCTTTTCAGGCTAAGTTGAGGTCAAAAGAATGAAGCTTTGGTCACTGTCTCGGAATTGCGTTATAACCCACAAACACACTCCATTTTTTATGGGCATTCTAGATTGCCCTATTTTGTTGTCAAATTCATCCGTTTCGGCCCTGAACGGACAAAAACCCTTTTCAGGCTAAGTTGAGGTCAAAAGAATGAAGCTTTGGTCACTGTCTCGGAATTGCGTGAAAACCCCAAGACCCACTCTCTTTTTCATGAGGATTCTAGATTGCCCAATTTTGTTGTGAAATTCATCCGTTTCGGCCCTGAACGGACAAAAACTCTTTTCACGCTATGTTGAGGTCAAAAGAATGAAAGTTTGGTCCCTGTCTCGGAATTCCGTGAAAACTAACACACCCACTCCATTTTTCATCAGGATAATAGAATGCCCAATTTTGTTGTAAAATTCATCTGTTTGGGCCTTAAACTTACAAAAATACTTTTCAGCCTAATTTGAGGTCAAAAGAATGAAAGTTTGGCCACAGTCTCTGAATTACGTCAAGACCCACAAACCCACTCCATTTTTCATGAGGATTCTAGAATGCCCAATTTTGTTGTTAAATTCATCCGTTTCGGCCCTGAACGGACCAAAACGCTTTTCACGCTAAGTTGAGGTCAAAAGAATGAAGGTTTGGTCACTGTCTCGGAATTACGTGAAAACCCACATACCAACTAAAATTTTCATGAGGATACTAGAATGCCCTATTTTGTTGTCAAATTCATCCGTTTCGGCCCCGAACGGACAAAAATGTTTTCAGGCTAAGTTGAGGTCAAAATAATGAAACTTTGGTCCCTCTCTCGGAATTGCGTGAAAACCGAGATACCCACTCCATTTTTCATGAGGATTCTAGAATGCCCAATATTGTTGTCAAATTCATCCGTTTGGACCCTAAACGGACAAAAATGCTTTTCAAGCTAACTTGAGGTCAAAAGAATGAAAGTTTTGTCACTGTCTCGGAATTTCGTGAAAACCCAGATAACCACTCCATTTTTCATGAGGCTTCTAGAATGCCAATATTGTTGTCAAATTCATCTGTTTGGACCCTGAAGGACAAAAACATTTTTCAAGCTAATCTAAGGTCAAAAGAATGAAAATTTGATCACTGTCTCGGAATTGCGACAAAACCCACAGACCCACTCCATTTTTCATGAGGATTCTAGAATGCCCAATTTTTTTGTCAAATTCATCCCTTTCGGCCCCGAACGGACAAAAACGCTTTTCACGCTAAGTTGAGATCAAAAGAATGAAGGTTTGGGCACTAACTCGGATCTGCGTGAAAGTCCACATACACACTCCGTTTTTCATGAGGATTCTAGAATGCCCTATTTTGTTGTCAAATTCATCCGTTTCAACCCCAAACGGACAAACACGCTTTCAGGCTAACTTGAGGTTAAAAGAATGAATATTTGGTCAATCTATCAGAATTGCTTGAAAACCAGATACCCACTCTATTTTTCATGAGGATTATAGAATGCCCAATAATGTTGTGAAATTCAACCGTTTGGACCCTGAACGGACAAAACCGCTTTTCAGGCTAAGTTGAGCTCAAAAGAATGAAAGTTTTGTCACTGTCTCGGAATTTTGTGAAAACCCAGATAACCACTCCATTTTTCATGAGGATTCTAGAATGCCCTATTTTGTTCTCAAATTCATCTGTTTGCTCCCTGAACGGACAAAAACGCTTTTCAGGATAATCCGAGGTCAAAAGAATGAAAATTTGATCACTGTCTCGGAATTGCGTGAAAACACACAGACCCACTCTATTTTTCATGAGGATTCTAGAATGCCCAATATTGTTGTTAAATTCATCCGTTTCGTCCCCGAACGGACCAAAACGCTTTCAGGATAAGTTGAGGTCAAAAGAATGAAGGTTTTGTCACTGTCTGGGAATTGCATGAAATCCCACAGATCCAACTCCATTTTTCATGAGGATTCAAGAATGCCCAATATTGTTGTCAAATTCATCCGTTTCGTCCCTGAACGGACAAAAACCCTTTCAGGCTAAGTTGAGGTCAAAAGAAGAAGGTTTTGTCACTATCTCGGAATTGCGTGAAAACCCACAGATCCACTCCGTTTTTCATGAGGATTCTACAATGCCCAATATTGTTGTCTAATTCATCCGTTTTGGACGTGAACGGACAAAAACGCTTTTCACGCTAAGTTGTGGTCAAAAGAATGAAGGTTTGGTCACTGTCCTGGAATTGCGTGAAAACCCACATACCAACTCCATTTTTCATGAGGATTCTAGAATGCCTTATTTTGTTGTCAAATTCATCCGTTTCGGCCCCGAACGGACAAAAACGCTTTTCAGCCTAAGTTGAGGTCAAAAGAATGAAGGTTTTGTCACAGTCTAGGAATTGCGTTATAACCCACAGACCCACTCAATTTTTCATGAGGATTCTAGAATGCCTAATTTTGTTGTAAAATTCATCTGTTTTGGCCCTGAATGGACAAAAACGCTTTTCTCGCTAAATTGAGGTCAAAAGAATGAAAGTTTGGCCACTTTCTCGGAATTGCGTGAAAACCCCAAGACCCACTCCATTTTTCATGAGGATTCTAGATTGCCCAATTTTGTTGTGAAATTCATCCGTTTCGGCCCTGAACGACCAAAAACGCTTTTCACGCTAAGTTGAGGTCAAAAGAATGAAAGTTTGGTCCCTGTCTCGGAATTGCGTGAAAACCAACACACCCACTCCATTTTTCATGAGGATAATAGAATGCCCAATTTTGTTGTAAAATTCATCTGTTTGGGCCTTAAACTGACAAAAATGCTTTTCAGCCTAATTTGAGGTCAAAAGAATGAAAGTTTGGCTAAAGTCTCGGATTTACGTAAAAACCCACAAACCCACTCCATTTTTCATGAGGATTCTAGAATGCCCAATTTTGTTGTCAAATTCATCCGTTTCCGCCATGAACAGACAAAAACGCTTTTCAGCCTAATCTGAGGTCAAAAGAATGAAAGTTTGGTCACCTTCTCGGAATTGTGTGAAAACCCACAGATCCACTCCATTTTTCATGAGGATTCTAGAATCCCAAATTTTGTTGTCAAATTCATCCGTTTCGGCCCTGAACGGACAAAAACGCTTTTTCAGGCTAAGTTGTGGTGAAAAGAATGAAAGTTTGCTCACTGTGTTAGAATTACGTCAAAACCCACATATTGTGGTGCAATTCATCCGTTCCGGTCCTAAATGGACAAAAACCCTTTTCAGGCTAATCTATGGTCAAAAGAATAATAATTTGGTCACTGTCTCGGAATTGCGTGAAAACGCTTATACCCACTCCTTTTTTCATGAGGATTATAGAATGCCCAATATTGTTCTCAAATTCATCCGTTCCGGCCCTGAACGGACAAAAAGCTTTTCAGGCTAATTTGTGGTCAAAAGAATGAAAGTTTGGTCACTGTCTCGGATTTGCGTACAAACCTACAGACCCACTACATTTTTCATGAGGATCCTAGAATGCTTAATATTGTTGTGAAATTCGTACGTTTGGGCCCTGAACGGACAACAAGCTTTTCAGGCTAATTTGAGGTCAAAAGAATGAAAGTTTTGTCACTGTCTCGGAATTGTGTGAAATCCAACATACCTACTCCATTTTTCATGAGGATTCTAGAATGACCAATTTTGTTGTCAAATTCATCCGTTTACGCCTTGAACCTACAAAAATGATTTTCAGGCTAATTTGAGGTCAAAAGAATGAAAGTTTTGTCACTGTCTCGGAATTGCGTGAAATCCAACATACCCACTCCATTTTTCATGAGGATCTAGAATGACAAATTTTGTTGTCAAAATCATCCGTTTAGGCCCTGAACAGACAAAAACGCTTCTCAGGCTAAGTTGAGGTCAAAAGAATGAAAGTTTGGTCACTGTCTCGGAATTGCCTGAAAACCCACATTCCCAATCCATTTTTCATGAGGATTCTAGAATGCCCAATTTTGATGTCAAATTCATCCGTGTCGTCCCTGAACGGACAAAAAGCTTTTCAGGCTAATTTGAGGTCAAAAGAATGAAAGTTATGTCACTGTCTCGGAATTACGTGAAATCCAACATACCCACTCCATTTTTCATGAGGATTCTAGAATGACCAATTTTGTTGTCAAATTCAACCGTTTCGGCCTTCAACGGACAAAAACCCTTTTCACGCTAAGTTGAGGTCTAAAGAATGAAAGTTTGGTCACTGTCTCAGAATTGCGTGAAAACCCACAGACCCATTCCATTTTTCATGAGGAATCTAGAAAACCCAATTTTGTTGTCAAATTCATCCGTTTCGGCCGTGAATGGACAAAAACGCTTTTCACGCTAAGTTGAGGTCTAAAGAATGAAAGTTTGGTCACTGTCTCGGAATTGGGTGAAAACCCACAGACCCATTCCATTTTTCATGAGGATTCTAGAATACCCAATTTTGTTGTCAAATTCATCCGTTTCGGCCCTGAACGGACAAAAACGCTTTTCACGCTAAGTTGAGGTCAAAAGAATGAAAGTTTGGTCACTATCTCAGAATTGCGTGAAAACCCAAAGACCCACTCCTTCTTTCAAGAGGACTCTAGAATGCCCAATTTTGTTGTCAAATTCATCCGTTTCGGCCTTGAATGGACAAAAAGCTTTTCAGGCTAATTTGAGGTCAAAAGAATGAAAGTTTGGTCACTGTCACGGAATTGCGTAAAAAACCACATACCCACTCCGTTTTTCTTGAGGATTCTAGAATGCCCAATTTTGTTGTCAAATTCATCCGTTTCGGCGCTGAACGGACAAAAACGCTTCCTGGCTAAGTTGTGGTCAAAAGAATGAAAGTTTGGTCACTGTATCGGAATTGCCTGAAAACCCACATTCCCAATCCATTTTTCATGAGGATTCTAGAATGCCCAATTTTGATGTCAAATTCATCCGTTTCGTCCCTGAACAGACAAAAAGCTTTTCAGGCCAACTTTAAGGTCGAAAGAATGAAAGTTTGGTCACTGTCTTGGAATTGCGTGAAATCCAACATACCCACTGCATTTTTCATGAGGATTCTAGAATGACCAATTTTGTTGTCAAATTCATCCATTTCGGCCCTGAACGGACAAAAACGCTTTTCAGGCTAAGTTAAGGTCAAAAGAATTAAAGTTTGGTCACTGTCACGAAAGTGCGTCAAAAACCACATACCCACTCCGTTTTTCATGAGGATTCTAGAATGCCCAGTTTTGTTGTCAAATTCATCCGTTTCGGCGCTGAACGGACAAAAACGCTTCCTGGCTAAGTTGAGCTCAAAAGAATGAAAGTTTTGTCACTGTCTCGGAATTGCCTGAAAACCCACATTCCCAATCCATTTTTCATGAGGATTCTAGAATGCCCAATTTTGTTGTCAAATTCATCCGTTTCGTCCCTGAACGGACAAAAAGCTTTTCAGGCTAATTTGAGGTCAAAAGAATGAAAGTTTGTTCTCTGTCTCGGAATTGCGTGAAATCCAACATACCCACTGCATTTTTCATGAGGATTCTAGAATGACCAATTTTGTTGTCAAATTCATCCATTTAGGCCCTGAACGGACAAAAACGCTTTTCAGGCTAAGTTCAGGTCAAAAGAATTGAAGTTTGGTCACTGTCAAGGAACTGCGTCAAAAACCACATACCCACTCCGTTTTTCATGAGGATTCTAGAATGCCCAATTTTGTTGTCAAATTCATCCGTTTCGGCGCTGAACGGACAAAAACGCTTCCTGGCTAAGTTGAGGTCAAAAGAATGAAAGTTTGGTCACTGTCTCGGAATTGCCTGAAAACCCACATTCCCAATCCATTTTTCATGAGGATTCTAGAATGCCCAATTTTGATGTCAAATTCATCCGTGTCGTCCCTGAACAGACAAAAAGCTTTTCAGGCTAATTTGAGGTCAAAAGAATGAAAGTTATGTCACTGTCTCGGAATTACGTGAAATCCAACATATCCACTCCATTTTTAATGAGGATTCTAGAATGACCGATTATGTTGTCAAATTCATCCGTTTCGGCCCTGAACGGACAAAAACGCTTCCAGGCTAACTTGAGGTCAAAGAATGAATGTTTGGTCACTTTCTCAGAATTGCGTGAAAACACACGACCCAATCCATTTTTCATGACGATTCTAGAATGCCCAATTTTGTTGTCAAATTCATCCGTTCGACCCGGAACGGACAAAAACGCTTTTCAGGCTAATATGAGGTCAAAAGACTGAAAGTTTGGTCACTGTCTCGGAATTGCGTGAAAACCAACATACCCAATCCATTTTTCATGAGGATTCTAAATGCCCAATATTCTTGTAAAATTCATCCGTTTTGGCACTGAACGGACAAAAACGCTTTCAGGCTAAGTGAGGTCAAAAGAATGAAGTTTGGTCACTCTCTCGGAATTGCGTGGAAACCCACAGACCCACTCCATTTTTCGTGAGGATTCTAGAATGCCCAATGTTGTTGTCAAATTCATCCGTTCGGGCCCTGAACGAACAAAAACGCTTTTCAAGCTAATATGAGGTAAAAAGACTAAAAGTTTGGTCACTGCCTCAAAATTGCGTGAAAACCCACAGACCCACTAAATTTTTCATGAGGATTCTAGAAAGCCCAATTTTGTTGTCAAATTCATCCGTTCGGCACTGAACGGACGAAAAGGCTTTTCAGGCTAAGTGAGGTCAAAAGAATGAACGTTTGGTCACTGTCTCGGATCTGCGTGAAAACCCACAGACCCACTCCATTTTTCATGAAGATTCTAGAATGCCCAATTTTGTTGTCAAATTCATCCGTTTTGGCCTTGAACGGACAAAAACGCTTTTCAGGCTAATATGAGGTCAAAAGAATGAAAGTTTGGTCACTGTCTCGCATTTACGTGAAAACCCACAGACCCACTCCATTTTTCATGAGGATTCTAGGATGCCCAATATTTTCAACAACTTCATCTGTTTGGGCCCTGAATTGACAAAAGAGATTTTCAGGATAATTTGACGTCAAAAGAAGGGATGTTTGGTTACTGTCTCAGAATTAGGTGAAAACCCACAAACCCACTCCATTTTCTATGAGGATTCTAGAATACCCAATATTGTAGTCCAATTCATCAGTTTGGGCCCCGAACGTACAAAAACGTTCTCCAGAGTAATTTCATGTCAAAAGAATGAAAGTTTGGTCACTGTCTCAGAGTTGCGTAAACACCCACACACCGACTCCATTTTTGTGAGGATTCTAGGATGCCCAATATTTTTAACAAATTCATCTGTTTGGGCCCTGAATTGACAAAAGAGATTTTCAGGATAATTTGACGTCAAAAGAAGGGATGTTTGGTTACTGTCTCAGAATTACGTGAAAACCCACAAACCCACTACATTTTTTATGAGGATTCTAGAATACCCAATATTGTAGTCAAATTCATCAGTTTGGGCGCTAAACAGACAAAAACGCTTTTCAGGACAATTTGAGGTCAAAAGAATGAAAGTTTGGTCACTGTCTCGGAATTGCGTGAAAACCCACAAACCCATTCCATCTTTCATGAGGATTCTACAATGCCCAATATTGTTGTCAAAGTCATCAGTTTGGGCCCTGAAAGGACAAAAACGCTTTTCAGGCTATTTTGAGGTCAAAAGAATGAAAGTTTGGTCACTGTCTCGCATTTGCGTGAAAACCCACAGACCCACTCCATTTTTCATGACGATTCTAGCATGCCCAATTTTTTTGTCAAATTCATCTGTTAGGTTTCCGAATTGACAAAAGAGATTTTCAGGATAATTTGAAGTCAAAAGATGGGATGTTATGTTACTGTCTCAGAATTACGTGAAAACCCACAAACCCACTCCATTTTTTATGAGGATTCTAGAATACCCAATATTGTAGTCAAATTCATCAGTTTGGGCGCTAAACAGACAAAAACGCTTTTCAGGACAATTTGAGGTCAAAAGAATGAAAGTTTGGTCACTGTCTCGGAATTGCGTGAAAACCCACAAACCCACTCCATTTGTCATGAGGATTCTACAATGCCCAATATTGTTGTCAAAGTCATCAGTTTGGGCCCTGAAAGTACAAAAACGCTTTTCAGGCTATTTTGAGGTCAAAAGAATGAAAGTTTGGTCACTGTCTTAGAATTGCGTGAAAACCCACACACCCACTCCATTTTTCATGAGGATTCTAGGATGCCCAATATTTTTGACAAATTCATCTGTTTGGGCCCTGAATTGACAAAAGAGATTTTTAGGATAATTTGAAGTCAAAAGAAGTGATGTTTGGTTACTGTCTCAGAATTACGTGAAAAACCACAAACCCACTCCATTTTTTATAAGGATTCTAGAATACCCAATATTGTAGTCAAATTCATCAGTTTGGGCCCCGAACCTACAAAAACTTTCTCCAGGGTAATTTCATGTCAAAAGAATCAAAGTTTGGTCACTGTCTCAGAGTTGCGTAAAAACCCACAAACCCACACCGTTTTTTATACGGATTCTAGAATGTCCAATAATGTTGTCAAATTCATCCATTTTGGCCATGAACGGGCAAAAACGCTTTTCAGGCTAATTCGAGGTGAAAAGAATGCTAGTTTGGTCACTGTCTCAGAATTGCGTGAAAACCCAAAGACCCACTCCTTCTTTCAAGAGGACTCTAGATTGCCCAATTTGGTTGTCAAATTCATCCGTTTCCGCCCTGAAAGGACAAAAACGCTTTTCACGCTAAGTTAAGGTCAAAAGAATGAATGTTTGGTCACTGTCTCAGAATTGCGTGAAAACCCAAAGACCCACTCCTTCTTTCAAGAGGACTCTAGATTGCCCAATTTTGTTGTCAAATTCATCCAGTTCCGCCTTGAACGGACAAAAAGCTTTTCAGGCTAATTTGAGGTCAAAAGAATGAAAGTTTGGTCACTGTCTCGGATTTGCATCAAAAACCACATACCCACTCCGTTTTTCATGAGGATTCTACAATGCCCAATTTTGTTGTCAAATTCATCCGTTTCGGCGCTGAACGGACAAAAACGCTTCCTGGCTAAGTTGAGGTCAAAAGAATGAAAGTTTCGTCACTGTCTCGGGATTGCCTGAAAACCCACATTCCCAATCCATTTTTCATGAGGATTCTAGAATGCCCAATTTTGTTGTCAAATTCATCCGTTTCGGCCCTGAACGGACAAAAAGCTTTTCAGGCTAATTTGAGGTCAAAAGAATTAATGTTTGGTCACTGTCTCGGAATTACGTGAAATCCAACATGCCCTCTCCATTTTTCATGAGGATTCTAGAATGACAAATTTTGTTGTCAAATTCATCCGTTTAGGCCTTGAACAGACAAAAACGCTTTTCAGGCAAAGTTGAGGTCAAAAGAATGAAAGTTTGGTCACTGTCTAGGAATTGCCTGAAAACCCACATTCCCAATCCATTTTTCATGAGGATTCTAGAATGCCCAATTTTGTTGTCAAATTCATCCGTCTCGCCCCTGAACGGACAAAAAGCTTTTAAGGCTAATTTGAGGTCAAAAGAATGAAAGTTTGGTCACTGCCTCGGAATTGCATGAAATCCAACATACCCACTCCATTTTTCATGAGGATTCTAGAATGACCAATTTTGTTGTCAGATTCATCTGTTTAGGCGCTGAACAGCCAAAAACGCTTTTCAGGCTAAGTTGAGGTCAAAAGAATGAAAGTTTGGTCATTGTCACGGAATTGGGAGAAAAACCACATACCCACCCCATTTTTCATGAGGATTCTAGAATGCCCAATTTTGTTGTCAAATTCATCCGTTTCGGCCCTGAACGGACAAAAATGCTTCCAGGCTAAGTTGAAGTCAAAAGAATGAAAGTTTGGTCACTGTCTCGGAATTGCCTGTAAACCCACATTCCCAATCCAATTTTCTTGAGGATTCTAGAATGCCCAATTTTGTTGTCAAATTCATCCGTTTTGGGCCCTGAACGGACAAAAAGCTTTTCAGGCTAATTTGAGGTCAAAAGAATGAAAGTTTGGTCACTGTCTCGGAATTGCGTGAAAACCAACATACCCACTGCATTTTTCATGAGGATACTAGAATGACCAATTTTGTTATCAAATTTATCCATTTAGGCCCTGAATGGACAAAAACGCTTTTCAGGCTAATTTAAGGTCAAAAGAATGAAAGTTAGGTTACTGTCACAGAATTGCGTAAAAAACCACATACCCACTCCGTTTTTCATGAGGATTCTAGAAGGCCTAATATTGTTGTCAAATTCATCCGTTTCAGCGCTGAACGGACAAAAACGCTTCCTGGCTAAGTTGAGGTCAAAAGAATGAAAGTTTGGTCACTGTCTCGGAATTGCCTGAAAACCCACATTCCCAATCCATTTTTCTCGACTTTTCTAGAATGCCCAATTTTGTTGTCAAATTCATCCGTTTCGTCCCTGAACGGACAAAAAGCTTTTCAGGCTAATTTGAGGTCAAAAGAATGAAAGTTTGGTCACTGTCTAAGAAGTACGTGAAATCCAACATACCCAATCCATTTTTCATGAGGATTCTAGAATGCCATATTTTGTTGTAAAATTCATCCGTTTCGTCCCTGAACGCACAAAAAGCTTTTCAGGCTAATTTGAGGTCAAAAGAATGAAAGTTTGGTCACTGCCTCGGACTTGCCTGAAAACCCACAATCCCACTCCGTTTTTCATGAGGATTCTAGAAGGCCCAATATTGTTGTCAAATTCATCCGTTTCGGCGCTGAACGGACAAAAACGCTTCCTGGCTAAGTTGAGGTCAAAAGAATCAAAGTTTGGTCACTGTCTTGGAATTGCCTGAAAACCCACATTCCCAATCCATTTTTCTCGACGATTTTAGAATGCCCAATTTTGTTGTCAAATTCATCCGTTTCGTCCCTGAACGGACAAAAAGCTTTTCAGGCTAATTTGAGGTCAAAAGAATGAAAGTTTGGTCACTGTCTAAGAAGTACGTGAAATCAACCATACCCAATCCATTTTTCATGAGGATTCTAGAATGCCATATTTTGTTGTAAAATTCATCCGTTTCGTCCCTGAACGGACAAAACGCTTTTCAGGCTAATCTAAGGTCAAAAGAATGAAAATTTGATCACTGTCTCGGAATTGCGTGAAAACCCATACGCCCACTCCATTTTTCGTGAGCATTCTAGATTGACCAATTTTGTTGTCAAATTCATCCGTTCCGGCCCTAAACGGACAAAAACGCTTTTCAGGCTAAGTTGAGGTCAAAAGAATGAAAGTTTGGTCACTGTCTCGGAATTGCGTGAAAACCCAAAGACCCACTCCTTTTTTCAAGACGATTCTAGAATGCCCAATTTTGTTGTCAAATTCATCCGTTTCGGCCCTGGACGGACAAAAACGCTTTCCACGCTAAGTTGAGGTCTAAAGAATGAAAGTTTGGTCACTGTCTCGGAATTGGGTGAAAACCCACAGACCCATTCCATTTTTCATGAGGATTCTAGAATACCCAATTTTGTTGTCAAATTCATCCGTTTTGGCCCTGAACGGACAAAAACGCTTTTCACGCTAAGTTGAGGTCAAAAGAATGAAAGTTTGGTCACTGTATCGGAATTGCGTGAAAACCCAAAGACCGACTCCTTCTTTCAAGAGGACTCTAGATTGCCCAATTTTGTTGTCAAATTCATCCGTTTCCGCCCTGAACGGACAAAAACGCTTTTCACCCTAAGTTGAGGTCAAAAGAATGAAAGTTTGGTCACTGTCTTGGAATTGCGTGAAAACCCACATACTCTCTCCTTTATTCAAGAGGATTCTAGATTGCCCAATTTTCTTGTCAAATTCATCCGTTTCGGCCGTGAACGGACAAAAACGCTTTTCACGCTAAGTTGAGGTCAAAAGAATGAAAGTTTGGTCACTGTCTCGGAATTGCTTGAAAACCAACATACCCACTCCATTTTTCATGAGGATTGTAGAATGCCCAATATTGTTGTGAAATTCATCCGTTTCGGCCCTGAACGGACAAAAAGCTTTTCAGGCTAATTTGTGGTCAAAAGAATGA
The DNA here is from genome assembly GCA_963855925.1 of Inga laurina. Lineage (NCBI taxonomy): Eukaryota > Viridiplantae > Streptophyta > Magnoliopsida > Fabales > Fabaceae > Inga > Inga laurina. The sequence goes on along the minus strand of OY979706.1, from coordinate 29,242,001 downwards.
AAGTTTGGTCACTGTCACGGAATTGCGTGAAAAACACACATACCCACTCCATTTTTCATGAGGATTCTCGAATGCCCAATTTTGTTGTCAAATTCATCCGTTTCGGCCCTGCACAGACAAAAACGCTTTCAGGCAAAGTTGAAGTCAAAAGAATGAAAGTTTGGTCATTGTCTCAGAATTTCGTGAAAACACACATACCCAATCCATTTTTCAAGAGGATTCTAGAATGCCCAATATTTTTGTCAAATTCATCCGTTTGGACCCTGAACGGACAAAAACGCTTTTCAGGCTAATCTGAGGTCAAAAGAATGAAAATTTGATCACTGTCTCGGAATTGCGTGAAAACCCATACGCCCACTCCATTTTTCGTGAGCATTCTAGATTGACCAATTTTGTTGTCAAATTCATCCGTTCCGGCCCTAAACGGACAAAAACGCTTTTCAGGCTAAGTTGAGGTCAAAAGAATGAAAGTTTGGTCACTGTCTCGGAATTGCGTGAAAACCCAAAGACCCTCTCCTTTTTTCAAGACGATTCTAGAATGCCCAATTTTGTTGTCAAATTCATCCGTTTCGGCCCTGGACGGACAAAAACGCTTTCCACGCTAAGTTGAGGTCTAAAGAATGAAAGTTTGGTCACTGTCTCGGAATTGGGTGAAAACCCACAGACCCATTCCATTTTTCATGAGGATTCTAGAATACCCAATTTTGTTGTCAAATTCATCCGTTTTGGCCCTGAACGGACAAAAACGCTTTTCACGCTAAGTTGAGGTCAAAAGAATGAAAGTTTGGTCACTGTATCGGAATTGCGTGAAAACCCAAAGACCGACTCCTTCTTTCAAGAGGACTCTAGATTGCCCAATTTTGTTGTCAAATTCATCCGTTTCCGCCCTGAACGGACAAAAACGCTTTTCACCCTAAGTTGAGGTCAAAAGAATGAAAGTTTGGTCACTGTCTTGGAATTGCGTGAAAACCCACATACTCTCTCCTTTATTCAAGAGGATTCTAGATTGCCCAATTTTCTTGTCAAATTCATCCGTTTCGGCCGTGAACGGACAAAAACGCTTTTCACGCTAAGTTGAGGTCAAAAGAATGAAAGTTTGGTCACTGTCTCGGAATTGCTTGAAAACCAACATACCCACTCCATTTTTCATGAGGATTGTAGAATGCCCAATATTGTTGTGAAATTCATCCGTTTCGGCCCTGAACGGACAAAAAGCTTTTCAGGCTAATTTGTGGTCAAAAGAATGAAAGTTTGGTCACTGTCACGGAATTGCGTGAAAAACACACATACCCACTCCATTTTTCATGAGGATTCTCGAATGCCCAATTTTGTTGTCAAATTCATCCGTTTCGGCCCTGCACAGACAAAAACGCTTTCAGGCAAAGTTGAAGTCAAAAGAATGAAAGTTTGGTCATTGTCTCAGAATTTCGTGAAAACACACATACCCAATCCATTTTTCAAGAGGATTCTAGAATGCCCAATATTTTTGTCAAATTCATCCGTTTGGACCCTGAACGGAGAAAAACGCTTTTCAGGCTAATCTGAGGTCAAAAGAATGAAAATTTGATCACTGTCTCGGAATTGCGTGAAAACCCATACGCCCACTCCATTTTTTGTGAGCATTCTAGATTGACCAATTTTGTTGTCAAATTCATCCGTTCCGGCCCTAAACGGACAAAAACGCTTTTCAGGCTAAGTTGAGGTCAAAAGAATGAAAGTTTGGTCACTGTCTCGGAATTGCGTGAAAACCCAAAGACCCACTCCTTTTTTCAAGACGATTCTAGAATGCCCAATTTTGTTGTCAAATTCATCCGTTTCGGCCCTGGACGGACAAAAACGCTTTCCACGCTAAGTTGAGGTCTAAAGAATGAAAGTTTGGTCACTGTCTCAGAATTGGGTGAAAACCCACAGACCCATTCCATTTTTCATGAGGATTCTAGAATACCCAATTTTGTTGTCAAATTCATCCGTTTTGGCCCTGAACGGACAAAAACGCTTTTCACGCTAAGTTGAGGTCAAAAGAATGAAAGTTTGGTCACTGTATCGGAATTGCGTGAAAACCCAAAGACCGACTCCTTCTTTCAAGAGGACTCTAGATTGCCCAATTTTGTTGTCAAATTCATCCGTTTCCGCCCTGAACGGACAAAAACGCTTTTCACCCTAAGTTGAGGTCAAAAGAATGAAAGTTTGGTCACTGTCTTGGAATTGCGTGAAAACCCACATACTCTCTCCTTTATTCAAGAGGATTCTAGATTGCCCAATTTTCTTGTCAAATTCATCCGTTTCGGCCGTGAACGGACAAAAACGCTTTTCACGCTAAGTTGAGGTCAAAAGAATGAAAGTTTGGTCACTGTCTCGGAATTGCTTGAAAACCAACATACCCACTCCATTTTTCATGAGGATTGTAGAATGCCCAATATTGTTGTGAAATTCATCCGTTTCGGCCCTGAACGGACAAAAAGCTTTTCAGGCTAATTTGTGGTCAAAAGAATGAAAGTTTGGTCACTGTCACGGAATTGCGTGAAAAACACACATACCCACTCCATTTTTCATGAGGATTCTCGAATGCCCAATTTTGTTGTCAAATTCATCCGTTTCGGCCCTGCACAGACAAAAACGCTTTCAGGCAAAGTTGAAGTCAAAAGAATGAAAGTTTGGTCATTGTCTCAGAATTTCGTGAAAACACACATACCCAATCCATTTTTCAAGAGGATTCTAGAATGCCCAATATTGTTGTCAAATTCATCCGTTTGGACCCTGAACGGAGAAAAACGCTTTTCAGGCTAATCTGAGGTCAAAAGAATGAAAATTTGATCACTGTCTCGGAATTGCGTGAAAACCCATACGCCCACTCCATTTTTCGTGAGCATTCTAGATTGACCAATTTTGTTGTCAAATTCATCCGTTCCGGCCCTAAACGGACAAAAACGCTTTTCAGGCTAAGTTGAGGTCAAAAGAATGAAAGTTTGGTCACTGTCTCGGAATTGCGTGAAAACCCAAAGACCCACTCCTTTTTTCAAGACGATTCTAGAATGCCCAATTTTGTTGTCAAATTCATCCGTTTCGGCCCTGGACGGACAAAAACGCTTTCCACGCTAAGTTGAGGTCTAAAGAATGAAAGTTTGGTCACTGTCTCGGAATTGGGTGAAAACCCACAGACCCATTCCATTTTTCATGAGGATTCTAGAATACCCAATTTTGTTGTCAAATTCATCCGTTTTGGCCCTGAACGGACAAAAACGCTTTTCACGCTAAGTTGAGGTCAAAAGAATGAAAGTTTGGTCACTGTATCGGAATTGCGTGAAAACCCAAAGACCGACTCCTTCTTTCAAGAGGACTCTAGATTGCCCAATTTTGTTGTCAAATTCATCCGTTTCCGCCCTGAACGGACAAAAACGCTTTTCACGCTAAGTTGAGGTCAAAAGAATGAAAGTTTGGTCACTGTCTTGGAATTGCGTGAAAACCCACATACTCTCTCCTTTATTCAAGAGGATTCTAGATTGCCCAATTTTCTTGTCAAATTCATCCGTTTCGGCCGTGAACGGACAAAAACGCTTTTCACGCTAAGTTGAGGTCAAAAGAATGAAAGTTTGGTCACTGTCTCGGAATTGCTTGAAAACCAACATACCCACTCCATTTTTCATGAGGATTGTAGAATGCCCAATATTGTTGTGAAATTCATCCGTTTCGGCCCTGAACGGACAAAAAGCTTTTCAGGCTAATTTGTGGTCAAAAGAATGAAAGTTTGGTCACTGTCACGGAATTGCGTGAAAAACACACATACCCACTCCATTTTTCATGAGGATTCTCGAATGCCCAATTTTGTTGTCAAATTCATCCGTTTCGGCCCTGCACAGACAAAAACGCTTTCAGGCAAAGTTGAAGTCAAAAGAATGAAAATTTGATCACTGTCTCGGAATTGCGTGAAAACCCATACGCCCACTCCATTTTTCGTGAGCATTCTAGATTGACCAATTTTGTTGTCAAATTCATCCGTTCCGGCCCTAAACGGACAAAAACGCTTTTCAGGCTAAGTTGAGGTCAAAAGAATGAAAGTTTGGTCACTGTCTCGGAATTGCGTGAAAACCCAAAGACCCACTCCTTTTTTCAAGACGATTCTAGAATGCCCAATTTTGTTGTCAAATTCATCCGTTTCGGCCCTGGACGGACAAAAACGCTTTCCACGCTAAGTTGAGGTCTAAAGAATGAAAGTTTGGTCACTGTCTCAGAATTGGGTGAAAACCCACAGACCCATTCCATTTTTCATGAGGATTCTAGAATACCCAATTTTGTTGTCAAATTCATCCGTTTTGGCCCTGAACGGACAAAAACGCTTTTCACGCTAAGTTGAGGTCAAAAGAATGAAAGTTTGGTCACTGTATCGGAATTGCGTGAAAACCCAAAGACCGACTCCTTCTTTCAAGAGGACTCTAGATTGCCCAATTTTATTGTCAAATTCATCCGTTTCCAACCTGAACGGACAAAAACGCTTTTCACGCTAAGTTGAGGTCAAAAGAATGAAAGTTTGGTCACTGTCTTGGAATTGCGTGAAAACCCACATACTCTCTCCTTTATTCAAGAGGATTCTAGATTGCCCAATTTTCTTGTCAAATTCATCCGTTTCGGCCGTGAACGGACAAAAACGCTTTTCACGCTAAGTTGAGGTCAAAAGAATGAAAGTTTGGTCACTGTCTCGGAATTGCTTGAAAACCAACATACCCACTCCATTTTTCATGAGGATTGTAGAATGCCCAATATTGTTGTGAAATTCATCCGTTTCGGCCCTGAACGGACAAAAAGCTTTTCAGGCTAATTTGTGGTCAAAAGAATGAAGGTTTGGTCACTGTCACGGAATTGCGTGAAAAACACACATACCCACTCCATTTTTCATGAGGATTCTCGAATGCCCAATTTTGTTGTCAAATTCATCCGTTTCGGCCCTGCACAGACAAAAACGCTTTCAGGCAAAGTTGAAGTCAAAAGAATGAAAGTTTGGTCATTGTCTCAGAATTTCGTGAAAACACACATACCCAATCCATTTTTCAAGAGGATTCTAGAATGCCCAATATTGTTGTCAAATTCATCCGTTTGGACCCTGAACGGACAAAAACGCTTTTCAGGCTAATCTGAGGTCAAAAGAATGAAAATTTGATCACTGTCTCGGAATTGCGTGAAAACCCATACGCCCACTCCATTTTTCGTGAGCATTCTAGATTGACCAATTTTGTTGTCAAATTCATCCGTTCCGGCCCTAAACGGACAAAAACGCTTTTCAGGCTAAGTTGAGGTCAAAAGAATGAAAGTTTGGTCACTGTCTCGGACTTGCGTGAAAACCCAAAGACCCACTCCTTTTTTCAAGACGATTCTAGAATGCCCAATTTTGTTGACAAATTCATCCGTTTCGGCCCTGGACGGACAAAAACGCTTTCCACGCTAAGTTGAGGTCTAAAGAATGAAAGTTTGGTCACTGTCTCGGAATTGGGTGAAAACCCACAGACCCATTCCATTTTTCATGAGGATTCTAGAATACCCAATTTTGTTGTCAAATTCATCCGTTTTGGCCCTGAACGGACAAAAACGCTTTTCACGCTAAGTTGAGGTCAAAAGAATGAAAGTTTGGTCACTGTATCGGAATTGCGTGAAAACCCAAAGACCGACTCCTTCTTTCAAGAGGACTCTAGATTGCCCAATTTTATTGTCAAATTCATCCGTTTCCTCCCTGAACGGACAAAAACGCTTTTCACGCTAAGTTGAGGTCAAAAGAATGAAAGTTTGGTCACTGTCTCGGAATTGCTTGAAAACCAACATACCCACTCCATTTTTCATGAGGATTGTAGAATGCCCAATATTGTTGTGAAATTCATCCGTTTCGGCCCTGAACGGACAAAAAGCTTTTCAGGCTAATTTGTGGTCAAAAGAATGAAGGTTTGGTCACTGTCACGGAATTGCGTGAAAAACACACATACCCACTCCATTTTTCATGAGGATTCTCGAATGCCCAATTTTGTTGTCAAATTCATCCGTTTCGGCCCTGCACAGACAAAAACGCTTTCAGGCAAAGTTGAAGTCAAAAGAATGAAAGTTTGGTCATTGTCTCAGAATTTCGTGAAAACACACATACCCAATCCATTTTTCAAGAGGATTCTAGAATGCCCAATATTGTTGTCAAATTCATCCGTTTGGACCCTGAACGGACAAAAACGCTTTTCAGGCTAATCTGAGGTCAAAAGAATGAAAATTTGATCACTGTCTCGAAATTGCGTGAAAACCCATACACCCACTCCATTTTTCGTGAGCATTCTAGATTGACCAATTTTGTTGTCAAATTCATCCGTTCCGGCCCTAAACGGACAAAAACGCTTTTCAGGCTAAGTTGAGGTCAAAAGAATGAAAGTTTGGTCACTGTCTCGGACTTGCGTGAAAACCCAAAGACCCACTCCTTTTTTCAAGACGATTCTAGAATGCCCAATTTTGTTGACAAATTCATCCGTTTCGGCCCTGGACGGACAAAAACGCTTTCCACGCTAAGTTGAGGTCTAAAGAATGAAAGTTTGGTCACTGTCTTGGAATTGCGTGAAAACCCACATACTCTCTCCTTTATTCAAGAGGATTCTAGATTGCCCAATTTTCTTGTCAAATTCATCCGTTTCGGCCGTGAACGGACAAAAACGCTTTTCACGCTAAGTTGAGGTCAAAAGAATGAAAGTTTGGTCACTGTCTCGGAATTGCTTGAAAACCAACATACCCACTCCATTTTTCATGAGGATTGTAGAATGCCCAATATTGTTGTGAAATTCATCCGTTTCGGCCCTGAACGGACAAAAAGCTTTTCAGGCTAATTTGTGGTCAAAAGAATGAAGGTTTGGTCACTGTCACGGAATTGCGTGAAAAACACACATACCCACTCCATTTTTCATGAGGATTCTCGAATGCCCAATTTTGTTGTCAAATTCATCCGTTTCGGCCCTGCACAGACAAAAACGCTTTCAGGCAAAGTTGAAGTCAAAAGAATGAAAGTTTGGTCATTGTCTCAGAATTTCGTGAAAACACACATACCCAATCCATTTTTCAAGAGGATTCTAGAATGCCCAATATTGTTGTCAAATTCATCCGTTTGGACCCTGAACGGACAAAAACGCTTTTCAGGCTAATCTGAGGTCAAAAGAATGAAAATTTGATCACTGTCTCGGAATTGCGTGAAAACCCATACGCCCACTCCATTTTTCGTGAGCATTCTAGATTGACCAATTTTGTTGTCAAATTCATCCGTTCCGGCCCTAAACGGACAAAAACGCTTTTCAGGCTAAGTTGAGGTCAAAAGAATGAAAGTTTGGTCACTGTCTCGGACTTGCGTGAAAACCCAAAGACCCACTCCTTTTTTCAAGACGATTCTAGAATGCCCAATTTTGTTGACAAATTCATCCGTTTCGGCCCTGGACGGACAAAAACGCTTTCCACGCTAAGTTGAGGTCTAAAGAATGAAAGTTTGGTCACTGTCTCGGAATTGGGTGAAAACCCACAGACCCATTCCATTTTTCATGAGGATTCTAGAATACCCAATTTTGTTGTCAAATTCATCCGTTTTGGCCCTGAACGGACAAAAACGCTTTTCACGCTAAGTTGAGGTCAAAAGAATGAAAGTTTGGTCACTGTATCGGAATTGCGTGAAAACCCAAAGACCGACTCCTTCTTTCAAGAGGACTCTAGATTGCCCAATTTTATTGTCAAATTCATCCGTTTCCTCCCTGAACGGACAAAAACGCTTTTCACGCTAAGTTGAGGTCAAAAGAATGAAAGTTTGGTCACTGTCTCGGAATTGCTTGAAAACCAACATACCCACTCCATTTTTCATGAGGATTGTAGAATGCCCAATATTGTTGTGAAATTCATCCGTTTCGGCCCTGAACGGACAAAAAGCTTTTCAGGCTAATTTGTGGTCAAAAGAATGAAGGTTTGGTCACTGTCACGGAATTGCGTGAAAAACACACATACCCACTCCATTTTTCATGAGGATTCTCGAATGCCCAATTTTGTTGTCAAATTCATCCGTTTCGGCCCTGCACAGACAAAAACGCTTTCAGGCAAAGTTGAAGTCAAAAGAATGAAAGTTTGGTCATTGTCTCAGAATTTCGTGAAAACACACATACCCAATCCATTTTTCAAGAGGATTCTAGAATGCCCAATATTGTTGTCAAATTCATCCGTTTGGACCCTGAACGGACAAAAACGCTTTTCAGGCTAATCTGAGGTCAAAAGAATGAAAATTTGATCACTGTCTCGAAATTGCGTGAAAACCCATACACCCACTCCATTTTTCGTGAGCATTCTAGATTGACCAATTTTGTTGTCAAATTCATCCGTTCCGGCCCTAAACGGACAAAAACGCTTTTCAGGCTAAGTTGAGGTCAAAAGAATGAAAGTTTGGTCACTGTCTCGGACTTGCGTGAAAACCCAAAGACCCACTCCTTTTTTCAAGACGATTCTAGAATGCCCAATTTTGTTGACAAATTCATCCGTTTCGGCCCTGGACGGACAAAAACGCTTTCCACGCTAAGTTGAGGTCTAAAGAATGAAAGTTTGGTCACTGTCTCGGAATTGGGTGAAAACCCACAGACCCATTCCATTTTTCATGAGGATTCTAGAATACCCAATTTTGTTGTCAAATTCATCCGTTTTGGCCCTGAACGGACAAAAACGCTTTTCACGCTAAGTTGAGGTCAAAAGAATGAAAGTTTGGTCACTGTATCGGAATTGCGTGAAAACCCAAAGACCGACTCCTTCTTTCAAGAGGACTCTAGATTGCCCAATTTTATTGTCAAATTCATCCGTTTCCGCCCTGAACGGACAAAAACGCTTTTCACGCTAAGTTGAGGTCAAAAGAATGAAAGTTTGGTCACTGTCTTGGAATTGCGTGAAAACCCACATACTCTCTCCTTTATTCAAGAGGATTCTAGATTGCCCAATTTTCTTGTCAAATTCATCCGTTTCGGCCGTGAACGGACAAAAACGCTTTTCACGCTAAGTTGAGGTCAAAAGAATGAAAGTTTGGTCACTGTCTCGGAATTGCTTGAAAACCAACATACCCACTCCATTTTTCATGAGGATTGTAGAATGCCCAATATTGTTGTGAAATTCATCCGTTTCGGCCCTGAACGGACAAAAAGCTTTTCAGGCTAATTTGTGGTCAAAAGAATGAAAGTTTGGTCACTGTCACGGAATTGCGTGAAAAACACACATACCCACTCCATTTTTCATGAGGATTCTCGAATGCCCAATTTTGTTGTCAAATTCATCCGTTTCGGCCCTGCACAGACAAAAACGCTTTCAGGCAAAGTTGAAGTCAAAAGAATGAAAGTTTGGTCATTGTCTCAGAATTTCGTGAAAACACACATACCCAATCCATTTTTCAAGAGGATTCTAGAATGCCCAATATTGTTGTCAAATTCATCCGTTTGGACCCTGAACGGACAAAAACGCTTTTCAGGCTAATCTGAGGTCAAAAGAATGAAAATTTGATCACTGTCTCGGAATTGCGTGAAAACCCATACACCCACTCCATTTTTCGTGAGCATTCTAGATTGACCAATTTTGTTGTCAAATTCATCCGTTCCGGCCCTAAACGGACAAAAACGCTTTTCAGGCTAAGTTGAGGTCAAAAGAATGAAAGTTTGGTCACTGTCTCGGACTTGCGTGAAAACCCAAAGACCCACTCCTTTTTTCAAGACGATTCTAGAATGCCCAATTTTGTTGACAAATTCATCCGTTTCGGCCCTGGACGGACAAAAACGCTTTCCACGCTAAGTTGAGGTCTAAAGAATGAAAGTTTGGTCACTGTCTCGGAATTGGGTGAAAACCCACAGACCCATTCCATTTTTCATGAGGATTCTAGAATACCCAATTTTGTTGTCAAATTCATCCGTTTTGGCCCTGAACGGACAAAAACGCTTTTCACGCTAAGTTGAGGTCAAAAGAATGAAAGTTTGGTCACTGTATCGGAATTGCGTGAAAACCCAAAGACCGACTCCTTCTTTCAAGAGGACTCTAGATTGCCCAATTTTATTGTCAAATTCATCCGTTTCCGCCCTGAACGGACAAAAACGCTTTTCACGCTAAGTTGAGGTCAAAAGAATGAAAGTTTGGTCACTGTCTTGGAATTGCGTGAAAACCCACATACTCTCTCCTTTATTCAAGAGGATTCTAGATTGCCCAATTTTCTTGTCAAATTCATCCGTTTCGGCCGTGAACGGACAAAAACGCTTTTCACGCTAAGTTGAGGTCAAAAGAATGAAAGTTTGGTCACTGTCTCGGAATTGCTTGAAAACCAACATACCCACTCCATTTTTCATGAGGATTGTAGAATGCCCAATATTGTTGTGAAATTCATCCGTTTCGGCCCTGAACGGACAAAAAGCTTTTCAGGCTAATTTGTGGTCAAAAGAATGAAGGTTTGGTCACTGTCACGGAATTGCGTGAAAAACACACATACCCACTCCATTTTTCATGAGGATTCTCGAATGCCCAATTTTGTTGTCAAATTCATCCGTTTCGGCCCTGCACAGACAAAAACGCTTTCAGGCAAAGTTGAAGTCAAAAGAATGAAAGTTTGGTCATTGTCTCAGAATTTCGTGAAAACACACATACCCAATCCATTTTTCAAGAGGATTCTAGAATGCCCAATATTGTTGTCAAATTCATCCGTTTGGACCCTGAACGGACAAAAACGCTTTTCAGGCTAATCTGAGGTCAAAAGAATGAAAATTTGATCACTGTCTCGAAATTGCGTGAAAACCCATACACCCACTCCATTTTTCGTGAGCATTCTAGATTGACCAATTTTGTTGTCAAATTCATCCGTTCCGGCCCTAAACGGACAAAAACGCTTTTCAGGCTAAGTTGAGGTCAAAAGAATGAAAGTTTGGTCACTGTCTCGGACTTGCGTGAAAACCCAAAGACCCACTCCTTTTTTCAAGACGATTCTAGAATGCCCAATTTTGTTGACAAATTCATCCGTTTCGGCCCTGGACGGACAAAAACGCTTTCCACGCTAAGTTGAGGTCTAAAGAATGAAAGTTTGGTCACTGTCTCGGAATTGGGTGAAAACCCACAGACCCATTCCATTTTTCATGAGGATTCTAGAATACCCAATTTTGTTGTCAAATTCATCCGTTTTGGCCCTGAACGGACAAAAACGCTTTTCACGCTAAGTTGAGGTCAAAAGAATGAAAGTTTGGTCACTGTCTTGGAATTGCGTGAAAACCCACATACTCTCTCCTTTATTCAAGAGGATTCTAGATTGCCCAATTTTCTTGTCAAATTCATCCGTTTCGGCCGTGAACGGACAAAAACGCTTTTCACGCTAAGTTGAGGTCAAAAGAATGAAAGTTTGGTCACTGTCTCGGAATTGCTTGAAAACCAACATACCCACTCCATTTTTCATGAGGATTGTAGAATGCCCAATATTGTTGTGAAATTCATCCGTTTCGGCCCTGAACGGACAAAAAGCTTTTCAGGCTAATTTGTGGTCAAAAGAATGAAAGTTTGGTCACTGTCACGGAATTGCGTGAAAAACACACATACCCACTCCATTTTTCATGAGGATTCTCGAATGCCCAATTTTGTTGTCAAATTCATCCGTTTCGGCCCTGCACAGACAAAAACGCTTTCAGGCAAAGTTGAAGTCAAAAGAATGAAAGTTTGGTCATTGTCTCAGAATTTCGTGAAAACACACATACCCAATCCATTTTTCAAGAGGATTCTAGAATGCCCAATATTGTTGTGAAATTCATCCGTTTCGGCCCTGAAAGGACAAAAAGCTTTTCAGGCTAATTTGTGGTCAAAAGAATGAAAGTTTGGTCACTGTCACGGAATTGCGTGAAAAACACACATACCCACTCCATTTTTCATGAGGATTCTAGAATGCCAAATATTGTTGTCAAATTCATCCGTTTGGACCCTGAACGGACAAAAACGCTTTTCAGGCTAATCTGAGGTCAAAAGAATGAAAATTTGATCACTGTCTCGGAATTGAGTGAAAACCCATACACCCACTCCATTTTTCGTGAGCATTCTAGATTGACCAATTTTGTTGTCAAATTCATCCGTTCCGGCCCTAAACGGACAAAAACGCTTTTCAGGCTAAGTTGAGGTCAAAAGAATGAAAGTTTGGTCACTGTCTCGGAATTGCGTGAAAACCCAAAGACCCACTCCTTTTTTCAAGACGATTCTAGAATGCCCAATTTTGTTGTCAAATTCATCCGTTTCGGCCCTGGACGGACAAAAACGCTTTCCACGCTAAGTTGAGGTCTAAAGAATGAAAGTTTGGTCACTGTCTCGGAATTGGGTGAAAACCCACAGACCCATTCCATTTTTCATGAGGATTCTAGAATACCCAATTTTGTTGTCAAATTCATCCGTTTTGGCCCTGAACGGACAAAAACGCTTTTCACGCTAAGTTGAGGTCAAAAGAATGAAAGTTTGGTCACTGTATCGGAATTGCGTGAAAACCCAAAGACCGACTCCTTCTTTCAAGAGGACTCTAGATTGCCCAATTTTGTTGTCAAATTCATCCGTTTCCGCCCTGAACGGACAAAAACGCTTTTCACGCTAAGTTGAGGTCAAAAGAATGAAAGTTTGGTCACTGTCTTGGAATTGCGTGAAAACCCACATACTCTCTCCTTTATTCAAGAGGATTCTAGATTGCCCAATTTTCTTGTCAAATTCATCCGTTTCGGCCGTGAACGGACAAAAACGCTTTTCACGCTAAGTTGAGGTCAAAAGAATGAAAGTTTGGTCACCGTCTCGGAATTGCTTGAAAACCAACATACCCACTCCATTTTTCATGAGGATTGTAGAATGCCCAATATTGTTGTGAAATTCATCCGTTTCGGCCCTGAACGGACAAAAAGCTTTTCAGGCTAATTTGTGGTCAAAAGAATGAAAGTTTGGTCACTGTCACGGAATTGCGTGAAAAACACACATACCCACTCCATTTTTCATGAGGATTCTCGAATGCCCAATTTTGTTGTCAAATTCATCCGTTTCGGCCCTGCACAGACAAAAACGCTTTCAGGCAAAGTTGAAGTCAAAAGAATGAAAGTTTGGTCATTGTCTCAGAATTTCGTGAAAACACACATACCCAATCCATTTTTCAAGAGGATTCTAGAATGCCCAATATTGTTGTCAAATTCATCCGTTTGGACCCTGAACGGAGAAAAACGCTTTTCAGGCTAATCTGAGGTCAAAAGAATGAAAATTTGATCACTGTCTCGGAATTGAGTGAAAACCCATACACCCACTCCATTTTTCGTGAGCATTCTAGATTGACCAATTTTGTTGTCAAATTCATCCGTTCCGGCCCTAAACGGACAAAAACGCTTTTCAGGCTAAGTTGAGGTCAAAAGAATGAAGGTTTGGTCTCTGTCTCGGAATAGCGTTAAAACCCACAGACCCACTCCGCTTTTCATGAGGATTGTAGATTACCCAATTTTGTTGTCAAATTCATCCGTTTGGGCCCTGAACGGACAAAAACGCTTTTCACGCTAAGTTGAGGTCAAAAGAATGAAAGTTTGGTCCCTATCACGGAATTGCGTGAAAACCAACAAACCCCCTCCAGTTTTCATCAGGATTCTAGATTGCATAATATTGTTATGATATTCATCCGTTTGGGCCCTGAACAGACAAAAAACTTTTCAGGCTAATTTGAGGTCAAAAGAATGAAAGTTTGTTCACTATCTCGGAATTGCGTGAAAACCAACATACCCACTCCATTTTTCAACAGGATTCTAAAATGACCGATTATGTTGTCAAATTCATCCGTTTCGGCCATGAACGGACAAAAACGCTTTTCCGGCTAAGTTGAGGTCAAAAGAATGAAAGTTTGGTCACTGTCACGGAATTGAGTAAAAAACACACATGCCCACTCCATTTTTCATGAGGATTCTAGAATGCCTAATTTTGTTGTCAAATTCATCCGTTTCGGGCCTGAACGGACAAAAACGCTTTCAGGCTAACTTGAGGTCAAAGAATGAAAGTTTGGTCACTGTCTCAGAATTACGTGAAAACACACATACCCAATCCATTTTTCATGACGATTATAGAATGCCCAATTTTGCTGTCAAATTCATCCCTTCGGCCCGGAACGGACAAAAAGGCATTTCAGGCTAATATGAGGTCAAAAGACTGAAAGTTTGGTCACTGTCTCGGAATTGCGTGAAAACCAACATACCCAATCCAATTTTCATGAGGATTCTAGAATGCCCAATATTCTTGTAAAATTCATCGGTTTTGGCACTGAACGGACAAAAACGCTTTCAGGCTAAGTGAGGTCAAAAGAATGAAAGTTTGGTCACTCTCTCGGAAATGCGTGGAAACCCACAGACCCACTCCATTTTTCATGAGGATTCTAGAATGCCCAATGTTGTTGACAAATTCATCCGTTCAGGCCCTGAAGGAACAAAAACGCTTTTCACGCTAATTTGAGGTCAAAACACTGAAAGTTTGCTCACTGTCTCGCATTTGCGTGAAAACCCATAGACCCACTCCATTTTTCATGAGGATTCTAGAATACCCAATTTTGTGTTCAAATTCATCCGTTCGGCGCTGAACGGACAAAAACGCTTTTCAGTCTAAGTTGAGGTCAAAAGACTGAAAGTTTGGTTACTGTCTCAGAATTGCGTGAAAACCCACATACCTAATACATTTTCCATGAGGATTCTAGAATGCCCAATTTTTTTGTCAAATTCATCCGTTTGGCCCTGAACGAACAAAAACGCTTTTCACGCTAATTTGAGGTCAAAACACTGAAAGTTTGGTCACTGTCTCGCAATTGCGTGAAAACCCACAGACCCACTCCATTTTTCATCAGAATTCTAGAGTGCCCAATTTTTTTGTCAAATTCATCCGTTTCGGTACTGAACGGACGAAAAGGCTTATCAGGCTAAGTGAGGTCAAAAGAATGAACGTTTCGCCACTGTCTCGGAATTGCGTGAAAACCCACAGACCCACTCCATTTTTCATGAGGATTCTAGAGTGCCTAATTTTGGTGTCAAATTCATCCGTTTCGGTCCTGAAGGGACGAAAAGGCTTATCAGGCTAAGTAAGGTCAAAAGAATGAAAGTGTTGTCACTGTCTCGGAATTGCGTTAAAACCCATAGACCCACTCCATTTTTCATGAGGATTCTAGAAAGCCCAATTTTGTTGTCAAATTCATCCGTTCGGCCCTGAACGGACGAAAAGGCTTTTCAGGATAAGTGAGTTCAAAAGAATGAACGTTTGGTCACTGTCTCGGATCTGCGTGAAAACCCACAGACCCAATCCATTTTTCATGAGGATTCTAGAATACCCAATTTTGTTGTCAAATTCATCCGTTTCGGCCCTGAACGGACAAAAACGCTTTTCAGGCTAATATGAGGTCAAAAGATTGAAAGTTTGGTCACTGTCTCGCATTTGCGTGAAAACCCACAGACCCACTCCATTTTTCATGAGGATTCTAGAATGCCCAATTTTGTGTTCAAATTCATCCGTTCGGCGCTGAACGGACAAAAACGCTTTTCAGTCTAAGTTGAGGTCAAAAGACTGAAAGTTTGGTTACTGTCTCAGAATTGCGTGAAAACCCACATACCCAATACATTTTCCATGAGGATTCTAGAATGCCCAATTTTTTTGTCAAATTCATCCGTTTGGCCCTGAACGAACAAAAACGCTTTTCACGCTAATTTGAGGTCAAAACACTGAAAGTTTGGTCACTGTCTCGCAATTGCGTGAAAACCCACAGACCCACTCCATTTTTCATCAGAATTCTAGAGTGCCCAATTTTTTTGTCAAATTCATCCGTTTCGGTACTGAACGGACGAAAAGGCTTATCAGGCTAAGTGAGGTCAAAAGAATGAACGTTTGGCCACTGTCTCGGAATTGCGTGAAAACCCACAGACCCACTCCATTTTTCATGAGGATTCTAGAGTGCTTAATTTTGGTGTCAAATTCATCCGTTTCGGTCCTGAAGGGACGAAAAGGCTTATCAGGCTAAGTAAGGTCAAAAGAATGAAAGTGTTGTCACTGTCTCGGAATTGCGTTAAAACCCATAGACCCACTCCATTTTTCATGAGGATTCTAGAAAGCCCAATTTTGTTGTCAAATTCATCCGTTCGGCCCTGAACGGACGAAAAGGCTTTTCAGGATAAGTGAGTTCAAAAGAATGAACGTTTGGTCACTGTCTCGGATCTGCGTGAAAACCCACAGACCCACTCCATTTTTCATGAGGATTCTAGAATACCCAATTTTGTTGTCAAATTCATCCGTTTCGGCCCTGAACGGACAAAAACGCTTTTCAGGCTAATATGAGGTCAAAAGATTGAAAGTTTGGTCACTGTCTCGCATTTGCGTGAAAACCCACAGACCCACTCCATTTTTCATGAGGATTCTAGAATGACCAATATATTTTTCAAATTCATCTGTTAGGGCCCCGAATTGACAAAAGAGATTTTCAAGATAATTCGAAGTCAAAAGATGGGATGTTTGGTTACTGTCTCTGAATTACGTGAAAACCCACAAACCCACTCCATTTTTTTATGAGGACTCTAGAATACCCAATATTGTAGTCAAATTCATCATTTTCGGCGCTAAACAGAATTAAACACTTTTCAGGACAATTTGAGGTCAAAAGAAGGAAAGTTTGGTCACTGTCTCGGAATTGCGTGAAAACCCACAAACCCACTCCATTTTTCATGAGGATTCTACAATGCCCAATATTGTTGTCAAAGTCATCAGTTTGGGCCCTGAAAGGACAAAAACGCTTTTCAGGCTATTTTGAGGTCAAAAGAATGAAAGTTTGGTCACTGTCTTGGAATTGCGTGAAAACCCACACACCCACTCCATTTTCATGAGGATTCTAGGATGCCCAATATTTTTGACAAATTCATCTGTTTGGGCCGTTAATTGACAAAAGAGATTTTCAGGATAATTTGACGTCAAAAGAAGGGATGTTTGGTTACTGTCTCAGAATTACGTGAAAACCCACAAACCCACTCCATTTTTTATGAGGTTTCTAGAATACACAATATTGTAGTCAAATTCATCAGTTTGGGCGCTAAACAGACAAAAACGCTTTTCAAGACAATTTGAGGTCAAAAGAATGAAAGTTTGGTCATTGTCTCAGAATTGCGTGAAAACCCACAAACCCACTCCATTTTTCATGAGGATTCTACAATGTCCATTATTGTTGTCAAAGTCATCAGTTTGGGCCCTGAAAGGACAAAAACGCTTTTCAGGCTATTTTGAGGTCAAAAGAATGAAAGTTTGGTCACTGTCTTGGAATTACGTGAAAACCCACACCCCACTCCATTTTTCACGAGGATTCTAGGATGCCCAATATTTTTGACAAATTCATCTGTTTAGGCCCTGAATTGACAAATAAGATTTTCAGGATAATTTTAAGACAAAAGAAGTGATGTTTGGTTACTGTCTCAGAATTACGTGAAAACCCACAAACCCACTCCATTTTTTATGAGGATTCTAGAATACCCAATATTGTAGTAAAATTCATCAGTTTGGGCCCCGAACCTACAAAAACGTTCTCCAGAGTAATTTCATGTCAAAAGAATGAAAGTTTGGTCACTGTCTCAGAGTTTCGTAAAAACCCACACACCCACTCCATTTTCATGAGGATTCTAGGATGCCCAATATTTTTGACAAATTCATCTGTTTGGGCCCTGAAAGGACAAAAACGCGTTTCAGGCTATTTTGAGGTCAAAAGAATGAAAGTTTGGTCACTGTCTTGGAATTGCGTGAAAACCCACACACCCACTCCATTTTTCATGAGGATTCTAGGATGCCCAATATTTTTGACAAATTCATCTGTTTGGGCCCTGAATTGACAAAAGAGATTTTCAGGCTATTTTGAGGTCAAAAGAATGAAAGTTTGGTCACTGTCTTGGAATTGCGTGTAAACCCACACACCCACTCCATTTTCATGAGGATTCTAGGATGCCCAATTTTTTTTGACAAATTCATCTGTTTGGGCCCTTAATTGACAAAAGAGATTTTCAGGATAATTTGATGTCAAAAGAAGGGATGTTTGGTTACTGTCTCAGAATTACGTGAAAACCCACAAACCCACTCCATATTTTATGAGGATTCTAGAATACCCAATATTGTAGTCAAATTCATCAGTTTGGGCGCTAAAAAGGCAAAAACGCATTTCAGGACAATTTGAGGTCAAAAGAATGAAAATTTGGTCACTGTCTCGGAATTGCGTGAAAACCCACACACCCACTCCATTTTTCATGAGGATTCTAGGATGCCCAATATTTTTGACAAATTCATCTGTTTGGGCCCTGAATTGATAAAAGAGATTTTCAGGCTATTTTGAGGTCAAAAGAATGAAAGTTTGGTCACTGTCTTGTAATTGCGTGAAAACCCACACACCCACTCCATTTTCATGAGGATTCTAGGATGCCCAATTTTTTTGACAAATTCATCTGTTTGGGACCTTAATTGACAAAAGAGATTTTCAGGATAATTTGCTGTCAAAAGAAGGGATGTTTGGTTACTGTCTCAGACTTACGTGAAAACCCACAAACCCACTCCATATTTTATGAGGATTCTAGAATACCCAATATTGTAGTCAAATTCATCAGTTTGGGCGCTAAAAAGGCAAAAACGCATTTCAGGACAATTTGAGGTCAAAAGAATGAAAATTTGGTCACTCTCTCGGAATTGCGTGAAAACCCACAAACCCACTCCATTTTTCATGAGGATTCTACAATGCCCAATATTGTTGTCAAAGTCATCAGTTTGGGCCCTGAAAGGACAAAAACGCTTTTCAGGCTATTTTGAGGTCAAAAGAATGAAAGTTTGGTCACTGTCTTGGAATTGCGTGAAAACCCACACACCCACTTCATTTTCATGAGGATTCTAGGATGCCCAATATTTTTGACAAATTCATCTGTTTGGGCTCCGAATTGACAAAAGAGATTTTCAGGATAATTTGACGTCAAAAGAAGGGATGTTTGGTTACTGTCTCAGAATTACGTGAAAACCCACAAACCCACTCCATATTTTATGAGGATTCTCGAATACCCAATATTGTAGTCAAATTCATCAGTTTGGGCGCTAAAAAGGCAAAAACGCTTTTCAGGACAATTTGAGGTCAAAAGAATGAAAGTTTGGTCACTGTCTCGGAATTACGTGAAAAACCACAAACCCACTCCATTTTTCATGAGGATTCTACAATGCCCAATATTGTTGTCAAAGTCATCAGTTTGGGCCCTGAAAGGACAAAAACACTTTTCAGGCTATTTTGAGGTCAAAAGAATGAAAGTTTGGTCACTGTCTTGGAATTGCGTGAAAACCCACACACCCACCCCATTTTCATGAGGATTCTAGGATGCCCAATATTTTTGACAAATTCATCTGTTTGGGCCCTGAATTGACAAAAGAGATTTGCAGGATAATTTGACATCAAAAGAAGGAATGTTTGGTTACTGTCTCAGAATTACGTGAAAACCCACAAACCTACTCCATTTTTTATGAGGAATCTAGAATACCCAATATTGTAGTCAAATTCATCAGTTTGGGCGGTAAACAGACAAAAACGCTTTTCAGGACAATTTGAGGTCAATAGAATGAATGTTTGCTCACTGTCTCGGAATTGCGTGAAAACCCACAAACCCACTCCATTTGTCATGAGGATTCTACAATGCCCAATATTGTTGTCAAAGTCATCAGTTTGGGCCCTGAACGGACAAAAACGTTTTTCAGGCTATTTTGAGGTCAAAAGAATGAAAGTTTGGTCACTGTCTTGGAATTGCGTGAAAACCCACACACCCACTCCATTTTTCATGAGGATTCTAGGATGCCCAATTTTTTTGACAAATTCTTCTGTTTGGGCCCTGAATTGACAAGAGATTTTCAGGATAATTTGAAGTCAAAAGAAGTGATGTTTGGTTACTGTCTCAGAATTACGTGAAAACCCACAAACCCACTCCATTTTTTATGAGGATTCTAGAATACCCAATATTGTAGTCAAATTCATCAGTTTGCGCCCCGAACCTACAAAAACGTTCTTCAGAGTAATTTCATGTCAAAAGAATGAAAGTTTGGTCACTGTCTCAGAGTTGCGTAAAAACCCACACACCCATTCCATTTTCATGAGGATTCTAGGATGCCCAATATTTTTGACAAATTCATCTGTTTGGGCCCTGAAAGGAGAAAAACGCTTTTCAGGCTATTTTGAGGTCAAAAGAATGAAAGTTTGGTCACTGTCTTGGAATTGCGTGTAAACCCACACACCCACTCCATTTTCATGAGGATTCTAGGATGCCCAATTTTTTTTGACAAATTCATCTGTTTGGGCCCTGAATTGACAAAAGAGATTTTCAGGATAATTTGACGTCAAAAGAAGGGATGTTTGGTTACTGTCTAAGAATTACGTGAAAACCCCCAAACCCACTCCATTTTTTATGAGGATTCTAGAATACCCAATATTGTAGTCAAATTCATCAGTTTGGGCGCTAAACAGGCAAAAACGCTTTTCAGGACAATTTGAGGTCAAAAGAATGAAAGTTTGGTCACTGTCTCGGAATTGCGTGAAAACCCACAAACCCACTCCATTTTTCATGAGGATTCTACAATGCCCAATATTGTTGTCAAAGTCATCAGTTTGGGCCGTGAAAGGACAAAAACGCTTTTCAGGCTATTTTGAGGTCAAAAGAATGAAAGTTTGGTCACTGTCTTGGAATTGCGTGAAAACCCACACACCCACCCCATTTTCATGAGGATTCTAGGATGCCCAATATTTTTGACAAATTCATCTGTTTGGGACCTGAATTGACAAAAGAGATTTGCAGGATAATTTGACATCAAAAGAAGGGATGTTTGGTTACTGTCTCAGAATTACGTGAAAACCCACAAACCTACTCCATTTTTTATGAGGAATCTAGAATACCCAATATTGTAGTCAAATTCATCAGTTTGGGCGGTAAACAGACAAAAACGCTTTTCAGGACAATTTGAGGTCAAAAGAATGAAAGTTTGGTCACTGTCTCGGAATTGCGTGAAAACCCACAAACCCACTCCATTTGTCATGAGGATTCTACAATGCCCAATATTGTTGTCAAAGTCATCAGTTTGGGCCCTGAACGGACAAAAATGCTTTTCAGGCTATTTTGAGGTCAAAAGAATGAAAGTTTGGTCACTGTCTCAGAGTTGCGTAAAAACCCACACACCCACTCCATTTTCATGAGGATTCTAGGATGCCCAATATTTTTGAAAAATTCATCTGTTTGGGCCCTGAAAGGAGAAAAACGCTTTTCAGGCTATTTTGAGGTCAAAAGAATGAAAGTTTGGTCACTGTTTTGGAATTGCGTGAAAACCCACACACCCACTCCATTTTTCATGAGGATTCTAGGATGCCCAATATTTTTGACAAATTGATCTGTTTGGGCCCTGAATTGACAAAAGAGATTTTCAGGCTATTTTGAGGTCAAAAGAATGAAAGTTTAGTCACTGTCTTGTAATTGCGTGAAAACCCACACACCCACTCCATTTTCATGAGGATTCTAGGATGCCCAATTTTTTTGACAAATTCATCTGTTTGGGCCCTTAATTGACAAAAGAGATTTTCAGGATAATTTGATGTCAAAAGAAGGGATGTTTGGTTACTGTCTCAGAATTACGTGAAAACCCACAAACCCACTCCATATTTTATGAGGATTCTAGAATACCCAATATTGTAGTCAAATTCATCAGTTTGGGCGCTAAAAAGGCAAAAACGCATTTCAGGACAATTTGAGGTCAAAAGAATGAAACTTTGGTCACTGTCTCGGAATTGCGTGAAAACCCACAAACCCACTCCATTTTTCATGAGGATTCTACAATGCCCAATATTGTTGTCAAAGTCATCAGTTTGGGCCCTGAAAGGACAAAAACGCTTTTCAGGCCATTTTGAGGTCAAAAGAATGAAAGTTTGGTCACTGTCTTGGAATTGCGTGAAAACCCACACACCCACTCCATTTTCATGAGGATTCTACAATGCCCAATATTTTTGACAAATTCATCTGTTTGGGCCCTGAATTGACAAAAGAGATTTTCAGGCTATTTTGAGGTCAAAAGAATGAAAGTTTGGTCACTGTCTTGGAATTGCGTGTAAACCCACACACCCACTCCATTTTCATGAGGATTCTAGGATGCCCAATTTTTTTGACAAATTCATCTGTTTGGGCCCCGAATTGACAAAAGAGATTTTCAGGATAATTTGACGTCAAAAGAAGGGATGATTGGTTACTGTCTAAGAATTACGTGAAAACCCCCAAACCCACTCCATTTTTCGTGAGCATTCTAGATTGACCAATTTTGTTGTCAAATTCATCCGTTCCGGCCCTAAACGGACAAAAACGCTTTTCAGGCTAAGTTGAGGTCAAAAGAATGAAAGTTTGGTCATTGTCTCGGAATTGCGTGAAAACCCAAAGACCCACTCCTTTTTTCAAGACGATTCTAGAATGACCAATTTTGTTGTCAAATTCATCCGTTTCGGCCCTGGACGGACAAAAACGCTTTCCACGCTAAGTTGAGGTCTAAAGAATGAAAGTTTGGTCACTGTCTCGGAATTGGGTGAAAACCCACAGACCCATTCCATTTTTCATGAGGATTCTAGAATACCCAATTCTGTTGTAAAATTCATCCGTTTTGGCCCTGAACGGACAAAAACGCTTTTCACGCTAAGTTGAGGTCAAAAGAATGAAAGTTTGGTCACTGTATCGGAATTGCGTGAAAACCCAAAGACCGACTCCTTCTTTCAAGAGGACTCTAGATTGCCCAATTTTGTTGTCAAATTCATCCGTTCGGCCCTGAACGGACGAAAAGGCTTTTCAGGATAAGTGAGTTCAAAAGAATGAACGTTTGGTCACTGTCTCGGTTCTGCGTGAAAACCCACAGACCCACTCCATTTTTCATGAGGATTCTAGAATACCCAATTTTGTTGTCAAATTCATCCGTTTCGGCCCTGAACGGACAAAAACGCTTTTCAGGCTAATATGAGGTCAAAAGATTGAAAGTTTGGTCACTGTCTCGCATTTGCGTGAAAACCCACAGACCCACTCCATTTTTCATGAGGATTCTAGAATGACCAATATATTTTTCAAATTCATCTGTTAGGGCCCCGAATTGACAAAAGAGATTTTCAAGATAATTCGAAGTCAAAAGATGGGATGTTTGGTTACTGTCTCAGAATTACGTGAAAACCCACAAACCCACTCCATTTTTTATGAGGACTCTAGAATACCCAATATTGTAGTCAAATTCATCATTTTCGGCGCTAAACAGAATTAAACACTTTTCAGGACAATTTGAGGTCAAAAGAAGGAAAGTTTGGTCACTGTCTCGGAATTGCGTGAAAACCCACAAACCCACTCCATTTTTCATAAGGATTCTACAATGCCCAATATTGTTGTCAAAGTCATCAGTTTGGGCCCTGAAAGGACAAAAACGCTTTTCAGGCTATTTTGAGGTCAAAAGAATGAAAGTTTGGTCACTGTCTTGGAATTGCGTGAAAACCCACACACCCACTCCATTTTCATGAGGATTCTAGGATTCCCAATATTTTTGACAAATTCATCTGTTTGGGCCGTTAATTGACAAAAGAGATTTTCAGGATAATTTGACGTCAAAAGAAGGGATGTTTGGTTACTGTCTCAGAATTACGTGAAAACCCACAAACCCACTCCATTTTTTATGAGGTTTCTAGAATACACAATATTGTAGTCAAATTCATCAGTTTGGGCGCTAAACAGACAAAAACGCTTTTCAAGACAATTTGAGGTCAAAAGAATGAAAGTTTGGTCATTGTCTCAGAATTGCGTGAAAACCCACAAACCTACTCCATTTTTCATGAGGATTCTACAATGTCCATTATTGTTGTCAAAGTCATCAGTTTGGGCCCTGAAAGGACAAAAACGCTTTTCAGGCTATTTTGAGGTCAAAAGAATGAAAGTTTGGTCACTGTCTTGGAATTGCGTGAAAACCCACACCCCACTCCATTTTTCACGAGGATTCTAGGATGCCCAATATTTTTGACAAATTCATCTGTTTGGGCCCTGAATTGACAAATAAGATTTTCAAGATAATTTTAAGACAAAAGAAGTGATGTTTGGTTACTGTCTCAGAATTACGTGAAAACCCACAAACCCACTCCATTTTTTATGAGGATTCTAGAATACCCAATATTGTAGTAAAATTCATCAGTTTGGGCCCCGAACCTACAAAAACGTTCTCCAGAGTAATTTCATGTCAAAAGAATGAAAGTTTGGTCACTGTCTCAGAGTTTCGTAAAAACCCACACACCCACTCCATTTTCATGAGGATTCTAGGATGCCCAATATTTTTGACAAATTCATCTGTTTGGGCCCTGAAAGGACAAAAACGCGTTTCAGGCTATTTTGAGGTCAAAAGAATGAAAGTTTGGTCACTGTCTTGGAATTGCGTGAAAACCCACACACCCACTCCATTTTTCATGAGGATTCTAGGATGCCCAATATTTTTGACAAATTCATCTGTTTGGGCCCTGAATTGACAAAAGAGATTTTCAGGCTATTTTGAGGTCAAAAGAATGAAAGTTTGGTCACTGTCTTGGAATTGCGTGTAAACCCACACACCCACTCCATTTTCATGAGGATTCTAGGATGCCCAATTTTTTTTGACAAATTCATCTGTTTGGGCCCTGAATTGACAAAAGAGATTTTCAGGATAATTTGACGTCAAAAGAAGGGATGTTTGGTTACTGTCTAAGAATTACGTGAAAACCCCCAAACCCACTCCATTTTTTATGAGGATTCTAGAATACCCAATATTGTAGTCAAATTCATCAGTTTGGGCGCTAAACAGGCAAAAACGCTTTTCAGGACAATTTGAGGTCAAAAGAATGAAAGTTTGGTCACTGTCTCGGAATTGCGTGAAAACCCACAAACCCACTCCATTTTTCATGAGGATTCTACAATGCCCAATATTGTTGTCAAAGTCATCAGTTTGGGCCGTGAAAGGACAAAAACGCTTTTCAGGCTATTTTGAGGTCAAAAGAATGAAAGTTTGGTCACTGTCTTGGAATTGCGTGAAAACCCACACACCCACCCCATTTTCATGAGGATTCTAGGATGCCCAATTTTTTTGACAAATTCATCTGTTTGGGCCCTTAATTGACAAAAGAGATTTTCAGGATAATTTGATGTCAAAAGAAGGGATGTTTGGTTACTGTCTCAGAATTACGTGAAAACCCACAAACCCACTACATATTTTATGAGGATTCTAGAATACCCAATATTGTAGTCAAATTCATCAGTTTGGGCGCTAAAAAGGAAAAAACGCATTTCAGGACAATTTGAGGTCAAAAGAATGAAAATTTGGTCACTGTCTCGGAATTGCTCGAAAACCCACACACCCACTCCATTTTTCATGAGGATTCTAGGATGCCCAATATTTTTGACAAATTCATCTGTTTGGGCCCTGAATTGACAAAAGAGATTTTCAGGCTATTTTGAGGTCAAAAGAATGAAAGTTTGGTCACTGTCTTGGAATTGCGTGAAAACCCACACACCCACTCCATTTTCATGAGGATTCTAGGATGCCCAATATTTTTGACAAATTCATCTGTTTGGGACCTTAATTGACAAAAGAGATTTTCAGGATAATTTGATGTCAAAAGAAGGGATGTTTGGTTACTGTCTCAGAATTACGTGAAAACCCACAAACCCACTCCATATTTTATGAGGATTCTAGAATACCCAATATTGTAGTCAAATTCATCAGTTTGGGCGCTAAAAAGGCAAAAACGCATTTCAGGACAATTTGAGGTCAAAAGAATGAAAATTTGGTCACTGTCTCGGAATTGCGTGAAAACCCACAAACCCACTCCATTTTTCATGAGGATTCTACAATGCCCAATATTGTTGTCAAAGTCATCAGTTTGGGCCCTGAAAGGACAAAAACGCTTTTCAGGCTATTTTGAGGTCAAAAGAATGAAAGTTTGGTCACTGTCTTGGAATTGCGTGAAAACCCACACACCCACTCCATTTTCATGAGGATTCTAGGATGCCCAATATTTTTGACAAATTCATCTGTTCGGGCTCCGAATTGACAAAAGAGATTTTTAGGATAATTTGACGTCAAAAGAAGGGATGTTTGGTTACTGTCTCAGAATTACGTGAAAACCCACAAACCCACTCCATATTTTATGAGGATTCTAGAATACCCAATATTGTAGTCAAATTCATCAGTTTGGGCGCTAAAAAGGCAAAAACGCTTTTCAGGACAATTTGAGGTCAAAAGAATGAAAGTTTGGTCACTGTCTCGGAATTGCGTGAAAACCCACAAACCCACTCCATTTTTCATGAGGATTCTACAATGCCCAATATTGTTGTCAAAGTCATCAGTTTGGGCCGTGAAAGGACAAAAACGCTTTTCAGGCTATTTTGAGTCAAAAGAATGAAAGTTTGGTCACTGTCTTGGAATTGCGTGGAAACCCACACACCCACTCCATTTTCATGAGGATTCTAGGATGCCCAATATTTTTGACAAATTCATCTGTTTGGGCCCTTAATTGACAAAAGAGATTTTCAGGATAATTTGACGTCAAGAGAAGGGATGTTTGGTTACTGTCTCAGAATTACGTGAAAACCCACAAACCCACTCCATTTTTTATGAGGATTCTAGAATACCCAATATTGTAGTCAAATTCATCAGTTTGGGCGGTAAACAGACAAAAACAATTTTCAACACAATTTGAGGTCAAAAGAATGAAAGTTTGGTAACTGTCTCGGAATTGCGTGAAAACCCACAAACCCACTCCATTTTTCATGAGGATTCTACAATGCCCAATATTGTTGTCAAAGTCATCAGTTTGGGCCCTGAAAGGACAAAAACGCTTTTCAGGCTATTTTGAGGTCAAAAGAATGAAAGTTTGGTCACTGTCTTGGAATTGCGTGAAAACCCACACACCCACTCCATTTTCATGAGGATTATAGGATGCCAATATTTTTGACAAATTCATCTGTTTGGGCCCTGAATTGACAAAAGAGATTTTCAGGATAATTTGACGTCAAAAGAAGGGCTGTTTGGTTACTGTGTCAGAATTACGTGAAAACCCACAAACCCACTCCATTTTTTATGAGGATTCTAGAATACCCAATATTGTAGTCAAATTCATCAGTTTGGGCGCTAAACAGGCAAAAACGCTTTTCAGGACAATTTGAGGTCAAAAGAATGAAAGTTTGGTCACTGTCTCGGAATTGCGTGAAAACCCACAAACCCACTCCATTTTTCATGAGGATTCTACAATGCCCAATATTGTTGTCAAAGTCATCAGTTTGGGCCGTGAAAGGACAAAAACGTTTTTCAGGCTATTTTGAGGTCAAAAGAATGAAAGTTTGGTCACTGTCTTGGAATTGCATGAAAACCCACACACCCACTCCATTTTCATGAGGATTATAGGATGCCAATTTTTTTGACAAATTCATCTGTTTGGGCCCTGAATTGACAAAGGAGATTTTCAGGATAATTTGACGTCAAAAGAAGGGATGTTTGGTTACTGTCTAAGAATTACGTGAAAACCCACAAACCCACTCCATTTTTTATGAGGATTCTAGAATACCAAATATTGTAGTCAAATTCATCAGTTTGCGCCCCGAACCTACAAAAACGTTCTCCAGAGTAATTTCATGTCAAAAGAATGAAAGTTTGGTCACTGTCCCAGAGTTGCGTAAAAACCCACACACCCACTCCATTTTCATGAGGATTCTAGGATGCCCAATATTTTTGACAAATTCATCTGTTTGGGCCCTGAAAGGACAAAAACGCGTTTCAGGCTATTTTGAGGTCAAAAGAATGAAAGTTTGGTCACTGTCTTGGAATTGCGTGAAAACCCACACACCCACTCCATTTTTCATGACGATTCTAGGATGCCCAATATTTTTGACAAATTCATCTGTTTGGGCCCTGAATTGACAAAAGAGATTTGCAGGATAATTTGACATCAAAAGAAGGGATGTTAGGTTACTGTCTCAGAATTACGTGAAAACCCACAAACCTACTCCATTTTTTATGAGGAATCTAGAATACCCAATATTGTAGTCAAATTCATCAGTTTGGGCGCTAAACAGGCAAAAACGCTTTTCAGGACAATTTGAGGTCAAAAGAATGAAAGTTTGGTCACTGTCTCGGAATTGCGTGAAAACCCACAAACCCACTCCATTTGTCATGAGGATTCTACAATGCCCAATATTGTTGTCAAAGTCATCAGTTTGGGCCCTGAACGGACAAAAACGCTTTTCAGGCTATTTTGAGGTCAAAAGAATGAAAGTTTGGTCACTGTCTTGGAATTGCGTGAAAACCGACACACCCACACCATTTTTCATGAGGATTCTAGGATGCCCAATTTTTTTGACAAATTCTTCTGTTTGGGCCCTGAATTGACAAGAGATTTTCAGGATAATATGAAGTCAAAAGAAGTGATGTTTGGTTGCTGTCTCAGAATTACGTGAAAACCCACAAACCCACTCCATTTTTCATGAGGATTCTACAATGCCCAATATTGTTGTCAAAGTCATCAGTTTGGGCCGTGAAAGGACAAAAACGCTTTTCAGGCTATTTTGAGGTCAAAAGAATGAAAGTTTGGTCACTGTCTTGGAATTACGTGAAAACCCACACACCCACTCCTTTTTCATGAGGATTCTAGGATGCCCAATATTTTTGACAAATTCATCTGTTTGGGCCCTGAATTGACAAAAGAGAGTTGCAGGATAATTTGACACAAAAGAAGGTATGTTCGGTTACTGTCTCAGAATTACGTGAAAACCCACAAACCCACTCCATTTTTTATGAGGAATCTAGAATACCCAATATTGTAGTCAAATTCATCAGTTTGGGCGGTAAACAGACAAAAACGCTTTTCAGGACAATTTGAGGTCAAAAGAATGAAAGTTTGGTCACTGTCTCGGAATTGCGTGAAAACCCACAAACCCACTCCATTTGTCATGAGGATTCTACAATGCCCAATATTGTTGTCAAAGTCATCAGTTTGGGCCCTGAACGGACAAAAACGCTCTTCAGGCTATTTTGAGGTCAAAAGAATGAAAGTTTGGTCACTGTCTTGGAATTGTGTGAAAACCCGCACACCCACTCCATTTTTCATGAGGATTCTAGGATGCCCAATTTTTTTGACAAATTCTTCTGTTTGGGCCCTGAATTGACAAGAGATTTTCAGGATAATTTGAAGTCAAAAGAAGTGATGTTTGGTTAATGTCTCAGAATTACGTGAAAACCCACAAACCCACTCCATTTTTTATGAGGATTCTAGAATACCCAATATTGTAGTCAAATTCATCAGTTTGTGCCCCGAACCTACAAAAACGTTCTCCAGAGTAATTTCATGTCAAAAGAATGAAAGTTTGGTCACTGTCCCAGAGTTGCGTAAAAACCCACACACCCACTCCATTTTCATGAGGATTCTAGGATGCCCAATATTTTTGACAAATTCATCTGTTTGGGCCCTGAAAGGACAAAAACGCGTTTCACGCTATTTTGAGGTCAAAAGAATGAAAGTTTGGTCACTGTCTTGGAATTGCGTGAAAACCCACACACCCACTCCATTTTTCATGAGGATTCTAGGATGCCCAATATTTTTGACAAATTCATCTGTTTGGGCCCTGAATTGACAAAAGAGATTTTCAGGCTATTTTAAGGTCAAAAGAATGAAAGTTTGGTCACTGTCTTGGAATTGCGTGAAAACCCACACACCCACTCCATTTTCATGAGGATTCTAGGATGCCCAATTTTTTTGACAAATTCATCTGTTTGGGCCCTGAATTGACAAAAGAGATTTTCAGGATAATTTGACGTCAAAAGAAGGGATGTTTGGTTACTGTCTAAGAATTACGTGAAAACCCCCAAACCCACTCCATTTTTTATGAGGATTCTAGAATACCCAATATTGTAGTCAAATTCATCAGTTTGGGCGCTAAACAGGCAAAAACGCTTTTCAGGACAATTTGAGGTCAAAAGAATGAAAGTTTGGTCACTGTCTCGGAATTGCGTGAAAACCCACAAACCCACTCCATTTTTCAAGAAGATTCTACAATGCCCAATATTGTTGTCAAAGTCATCAGTTTGGGCCGTGAAAGGACAAAAACGCTTTTCAGGCTATTTTGAGGTCAAAAGAATGAAAGTTTGGTCACTGTCTTGGAATTGCGTGAAAACCCACACACCCACTCCATTTCATGAGGATTCTAGGATGCCCAATATTTTTGACAAATTCATCTGTTTGGGCCCTGAATTGACAAAAGAGATTTGCAGGATAATTTGACATCAAAAGAAGGGATGTTAGGTTACTGTCTCAGAATTACGTGAAAACCCACAAACCGACTCCAATTTTTTATGAGGAATCTAGAATACCCAATATTGTAGTCAAATTCATCAGTTTGGGCGGTAAACAGACAAAAACGATTTTCAGGACAATTTGAGGTCAAAAGAATGAAAGTTTGGTTACTGTCTCGGAATTGCGTGAAAACCCACAAACCCACTCCATTTGTCATGAGGATTCTACAATGCCCAATATTGTTGTCAAAGTCATCAGTTTGGGCCCTGAACGGACAAAAACGCTCTTCAGGCTATTTTGAGGTCAAAAGAATGAAAGTTTGGTCACTGTCTTGGAATTGTGTGAAAACCCGCACACCCACTCCATTTTTCATGAGGATTCTAGGATGCCCAATTTTTTTGACAAATTCTTCTGTTTGGGCCCTGAATTGACAAGAGATTTTCAGGATAATTTGAAGTCAAAAGAAGTGATGTTTGGTTAATGTCTCAGAATTACGTGAAAACCCACAAACCCACTCCATTTTTTATGAGGATTCTAGAATACCCAATATTGTAGTCAAATTCATCAGTTTGCGCCCCGAACCTACAAAAACGTTCTCCAGAGTAATTTCATGTCAAAAGAATGAAAGTTTGGTCACTGTCCCAGAGTTACGTAAAAACCCACACACCCACTCCATTTTCATGAGGATTCTAGGATGCCCAATATTTTTGACAAATTCATCTGTTTGGGCCCTGAAAGGACAAAAACGCGTTTCAGGCTATTTTGAGGTCAAAAGAATGAAAGTTTGGTCACTGTCTTGGAATTGCGTGAAAACCCACACACCCACTCCATTTTTCATGAGGATTCTAGGATGCCCAATATTTTTGACAAATTCATCTGTTGGGGCCCTGAATTGACAAAAGAGATTTTCAGGCTATTTTGAGGTCAAAAGAATGAAAGTTTGGTCACTGTCTTGGAATTGCGTGAAAACCCACACACCCACTCCATTTTCATGAGGATTCTAGGATGCCCAATTTTTTTGACAAATTCATCTGTTTGGGCCCTGAAATGACAAAAGAGATTTTCAGGATAATTTGACGTCAAAAGAAGGGATGTTTGGTTACTGTCTAAGAATTACGTGAAAACCCCCAAACCCACTCCATTTTTTATGAGGATTCTAGAATACCCAATATTGTAGTCAAATTCATCAGTTTGGGCGCTAAACAGGCAAAAACGCTTTTCAGGACAATTTGAGGTCAAAAGAATGAAAGTTTGGTCACTGTCTCGGAATTGCGTGAAAACCCACAAACCCACTCCATTTTTCATGAGGATTCTACAATGCCCAATATTGTTGTCAAAGTCATCAGTTTGGGCCGTGAAAGGACAAAAACGCTTTTCAGGCTATTTTGAGGTCAAAAGAATGAAAGTTTGGTCACTGTCTTGGAATTGCGTGAAAACCCACACACCCACTCCATTTCATGAGGATTCTAGGATGCCCAATATTTTTGACAAATTCATCTGTTTGGGCCCTGAATTGACAAAAGAGATTTGCAGGATAATTTGACATCAAAAGAAGGGATGTTAGGTTACTGTCTCAGAATTACGTGAAAACCCACAAACCGACTCCATTTTTTATGAGGAATCTAGAATACCCAATATTGTAGTCAAATTCATCAGTTTGGGCGGTAAACAGACAAAAACGATTTTCAGGACAATTTGAGGTCAAAAGAATGAAAGTTTGGTCACTGTCTCGGAATTGCGTGAAAACCCACAAACCCACTCCATTTGTCATGAGGATTCTACAATGCCCAATATTGTTGTCAAAGTCATCAGTTTGGGCCCTGAACGGACAAAAACGCTCTTCAGGCTATTTTGAGGTCAAAAGAATGAAAGTTTGGTCACTGTCTTGGAATTGGGTGAAAACCCGCACACCCACTCCATTTTTCATGAGGATTCTAGGATGCCCAATTTTTTTGACAAATTCTTCTGTTTGGGCCCTAAATTGACAAGAGATTTTCAGGATAATTTGAAGTCAAAAGAAGTGATGTTTGGTTAATGTCTCAGAATTACGTGAAAACCCACAAACCCACTCCATTTTTTATGAGGATTCTAGAATACCCAATATTGTAGTCAAATTCATCAGTTTGTGCCCCGAACCTACAAAAACGTTCTCCAGAGTAATTTCATGTCAAAAGAATGAAAGTTTGGTCACTGTCTCAGAGTTGCGTAAAAACCCACACACCCACTCCATTTTCATGAGGATTCTAGGATGCCCAATATTTTTGACAAATTCATCTGTTTGGGCCCTGAAAGGACAAAAACGCTTTTCAGGCTATTTTGAGGTCAAAAGAATGAAAGTTTGGTCACTGTTTTGGAATTGCGTGAAAACCCACACAGCCACTCCATTTTTCATGAGGATTCTAGGATGCCCAATATTTTTGACAAATTGATCTGTTTGGGCCCTGAATTGACAAAAGAGATTTTCAGGCTATTTTGAGGTCAAAAGAATGAAAGTTTAGTCACTGTCTTGTAATTGCGTGAAAACCCACACACCCACTCCATTTTCATGAGGATTCTAGGATGCCCAATTTTTTTGACAAATTCATCTGTTTGGGCCCTTAATTGACAAAAGAGATTTTCAGGATAATTTGATGTCAAAAGAAGGGATGTTTGGTTACTGTCTCAGAATTACGTGAAAACCCACAAACCCACTCCATATTTTATGAGGATTCTAGAATACCCAATATTGTAGTCAAATTCATCAGTTTGGGCGCTAAAAAGGCAAAAACGCATTTCAGGACAATTTGAGGTCAAAAGAATGAAAATTTGGTCACTGTCTCGGAATTGCGTGAAAACCCACAAACCCACTCCATTTTTCATGAGGATTCTACAATGCCCAATATTGTTGTCAAAGTCATCAGTTTGGGCCCTGAAAGGACAAAAACGCTTTTCAGGCTATTTTGAGGTCAAAAGAATGAAAGTTTGGTCACTGTCTTGGAATTGCGTGAAAACCCACACACCCACTCCATTTTCATGAGGATTCTAGGATGCCCAATATTTTTGAAAAATTCATCTGTTTGGGCTTCGAATTGACAAAAGAGATTTTCAGGATAATTTGACGTCAAAAGAAGGGATGTTTGGTTACTGTCTCAGAATTACGTGAAAACCCACAAACCCACTCCATTTTTTATGAGGATTCTAAAATACCCAATATTGTAGTCAAATTCATCAGTTTGGGCGCTAAAAAGGCAAAAACGCTTTTCAAGACAATTTGAGGTCAAAAGAATTAAAGTTTGGTCACTGTCTCGGAATTGCGTGAAAACCCACAAACCCACTCCATTTTTCATGAGGTTTCTACAATGCCCAATATTGCTGTCAAAGTCATCAGTTTGGCCCGTGAAAGGACAAAAACGCTTTTCAGGCTATTTTGAGGTCAAAAGAATGAAAGTTTGGTCACTGTCTTGGAATTGCGTGAAAACCCACACACCCACTCCATTTTCATGAGGATTCTATGATGCCCAATATTTTTGACAAATTCATCTTTTTGGGCCCTTAATTGACAAAAGAGATTTTCAGGATAATTTGACGTCAAAAGAAGGGATGTTTGGTTACTGTCTCAGAATTACGTGAAAACCCACAAACCCACTCCATATTTTATGAGGATTCTAGAATACCCAATATTGTAGTCAAATTCATCAGTTTGGGCGCTAAAAAGGCAAAAACGCATTTCAGGACAATTTGAGGTCAAAAGAATGAAAATTTGGTCACTGTCTCGGAATTGCGTGAAAACCCACAAACCCACACCATTTTTCAAGCGGATTCTACAATGCCCAATATTGTTGTCAAAGTCATCAGTTTGGGCCCTGAAAGGACAAAAACGCGTTTCAGGCTATTTTGAGGTCAAAAGAATGAAAGTTTGGTCACTGTCTTGGAATTGCGTGAAAACCCACACACCCACTCCATTTTCATGAGGATTATAGGATGCCAATTTTTTTGACAAATTCATCTGTTTGGGCCCTGAATTGACAAAAGAGATTTTCAGCATAATTTGACGTCAAAAGTAGGGATGTTTGGTTACTGTCTCAGAATTACGTGAAAACCCACAAACCCACTCCATATTTTATGAGGATTTTAGAATACCCAATATTGTAGTCAAATTCATCAGTTTGGGCGGTAAACAGACAAAAACAATTTTCAAGACAATTTGAGGTCAAAAGAATGAAAGTTTAGTCACTGTCTCGGAATTGCGTGAAAACCCACAAACCCACACCATTTTTCAAGCGGATTCTACAATGCCCAAAATTGTTGTCAAAGTCATCAGTTTGGGCCCTGAAAGGACAAAAACGCTTTTCAGGCTATTTTGAGGTCAAAAGAATGAAAGTTTGGTCACTGTCTTGGAATTGCGTGAAAACCCACACACCCACTCCATTTTCATGAGGATTATAGGATGCCAATTTTTTTGACAAATTCATCTTTTGGGCCCTGAATTGACAAAAGAGATTTTCAGCATAATTTGACGTCAAAAGAAGGGATGTTTGGTTACTGTCTCAGAATTACGTGAAAACCCACAAACCCACTCCATTTTTTATGAGGATTCTAGAATACCCAATATTGTAGTCAAATTCATCAGTTTGGGCGCTAAAAAGGCAAAAACGCTTTTCAGGACAATTTGAGGTCAAAAGAATGAAAGTTTGGTCACTGTCTCGGAATTGCGTGAAAACCCACAAACCCACTCCATTTTTCATGAGGATTCTACAATGCCCAATATTGTTGTCAAAGTCATCAGTTTGGGCCGTGAAAGGACAAAAACGCTTTTCAGGCTATTTTGAGGTCAAAAGAATGAAAGTTTGGTCACTGTCTTGGAATTGCGTGAAAACCCACACACCCACTCCATTTTCATGAGGATTATAGGATGCCAATTTTTTTGACAAATTCATCTGTTTGGGCCCTGAATTGACAAAAGAGATTTTCAGCATAATTTGACGTCAAAAGAAGGGATGTTTGGTTACTGTCTCAGAATTACGTGAAAACCCACAAACCCACTCCATTTTTTATGAGGATTCTAGAATACCTAATATTGTAGTCAAATTCATCAGTTTGGGCCCCGAACCTACAAAAACGTTCTCCAGAGTAATTTCATGTCAAAAAAATGAATGTTTGGTCACTGTCTCAGAGTTGCGTAAAAACCCACACACCCACTCCATTTTCATGAGGATTATAGGATGCCCAATATTTTTGACAAATTCATCTGTTTGGGCCCTGAAGGGACAAAAACGCTTTTCAGGCTATTTTGAGGTCAAAAGAATGAAAGTTTGGTCACTGTCTTAGAATTGCGTGAAACCCCACACACCCACTCCATTTTTCATGAGGATTCTAGGATGCCCAATATTTTTGACAAATTCATCTGTTTGGGCCATGAATTGACAAAAGTGATTTTCAGGCTATTTTGAGGTCAAAAGAATGAAAGTTTGGTCACTGTCTTGGAATTCCGTGAAAACCCACACACCCACTCCATTTTCATGAGGATTCTAGGAAGCCCAATATTTTTGACAAATTCATCTGTTTGGGCCCTGAATTGACAAAAGAGATTTGGAGGTTAATTTGACGTCAAAAGAAGGGATGTTTCGTTACTGTCTTGGAATTGCGTGAAAACCCACACACCCACTCTATTTTCATGAGGATTCTAGGATGCCCAGTTTTTTTGACAAATTCATCTGTTTGGGCCTTGAATTGACAAAAGAGATTTTCAGGATAATTTGACGTCAAAAGAAGGGATGTTTGGTTACTGTCTCAGAATTACGTGAAAACCCACAAACCCACTCCATTTTTTATGAGGATTCTAGAATACCCAATATTGTAGTCAAATTCATCAGTTTGGGCGCTAAACAGGCAAAAACGCTTTTCAGGACAATTTTAGGTCAAAAGAATAAAAGTTTGGTCACTGTCTCGGAATTGCGTGAAAACCCACAAACCCACTCCATTTTTCATGAGGATTCTACAATGCCCAATATTGTTGTCAAAGTCATCAGTTTGGGCCCTGAAAGGACAAAAACGCTTTTCAGGCTATTTTGAGGTCAAAAGAATGAAAGTTTGGTCACTGTCTTGGAATTGCGTGAAAACCCACACACCCACTCCATTTTCATGAGGATTCTAGGATGCCCAATATTTTTGACAAATTCATCTGTTTGGGCCCTGAATTGACAAAAGAGATTTGCAGGATAATTTGACGTCAAAAGAAGGGATGTTTGGTTCCTGTCTCAGAATTACGTGAAAACCCACAAACCCACTCCATTTTTTATGAGGATTCTAGAATACCCAATATTGTAGTCAAATTCATCAGTTTGGGCGCTAAACAGACAAAAACGCTTTTCAAGACAATTTGAGGTCAAAAGAATGAAAGTTTGGTCACTGTCTCGGAATTGCGTGAAAACCCACAAACTCACTCCATTTGTCATGAGGATTCTACAATGCCCAATATTGTTGTCAAAGTCATCAGTTTGTGCCCAGAACGGACAAAAACGCTTTGCAGGCTATTTTGAGGTCAAAAGAATGAAAGTTTGGTCACTTGGAATTGCGTGAAAACCCACACACCCACTCCATTTTTCATGAGGATTCTAGGATGCCCAATATTTTTGACAAATTCATCTGTTTGGGCCCTGAATTGACAAAAGAGATTTTCAGGATAATTTGAAGTCAAAAGAAGTGATGTTTGGTTACTGTCTCAGAATTACGTGAAAACCCACAAACCCACTGCATTTTTTATGAGGATTCTAGAATACCCAATATTGTAGTCAAATTCATTAGTTTGGTTCCCGAAATTACAAAAACGTTCTCCAGAGTAATTTCATGTCAAAAGAATGAAAGTTTGGTCACTGTCTTAGAGTTGCGTAAAAATCCACAAACCCACTCCATTTTTCATGCGGATTCTAGAATGTCCAATAATGTTGTCAAATTCATCCGTTTGGGCCGTGAACGGGCAAAAACGCTTTTCACGCTAATTTGAGGTCAAAAGAATGAAAGTTTGGTCACTGTCTTAGAATTGCGGGAAAACCCACACACCCACTCCATTTTTCATGAGGATTCTAGGATGCCCAATATTTTTGACAAATTCATCTGTTTGGGCCCTGAATTGACAAAAGAGATTTTCAGGCTATTTTGAGGTCAAAAGAATGAAAGTTTGGTTACTGTCTTGGAATTGCGTGAAAACCCACACACCCACTCCATTTTCATGAGGATTCTAGGATGCCCAATATTTTTGACAAATTCATCTGTTTGGGCCCTGAATTGACAAAAGAGATTTGGAGGTTAATTTGACGTCAAAAGAAGGGATGTTTCGTTACTGTCTTGGAATTGCGTGAAAACCCACACACCCACTCCATTTTCATGAGGATTCTAGAATGCCCAATTTTTTTGACAAATTTATCTGTTTGGGCCCTGAATTGACAAAAGAGATTTTCAGGATAATTTGAAGTCAAAAGAAGTGATGTTTGGTTACTGTCTCAGAATTACGTGAAAACCCACAAACCCACTCCATTTTTTATGAGGATTCTAGAATACCCAATATTGTAGTCAAATTCATTAGTTTGGTTCCCGAACCTACAAAAACGTTCTCCAGAGTAATTTCATGTCAAAAGAATGAAAGTTTGGTCACTGTCTTAGAGTTGCGTAAAAACCCACAAACCCACTCCATTTTTCATGCGGATTCTAGAATGTCCAATAATGTTGTCATGTTCATCCGTTTGGGCCGTGAACGGGCAAAAACGCTTTTCACGCTAATTTGAGGTCAAAAGAATGCTAGTTTGGTCACTGTCTCGGAATTGACAGAAAACCCCCCACACCCACTCCATTTTTAGTAAGGTTTCTAGAATGTCAAATATTGTTGTCAAATTCATCCGTTTGGGCCCTGAACGGACAAAAACGCTTTTCAGGCTAATTTGGGGTCAAAAGAATGAAAGTTTGGTCACTGTCTCAGAATTGCGTGAAAACCCACACACCCACTCCATTTTTCATGAGGATTCTAGGATGCCCAATATTTTTGTCAAATTCAACTGTTAGGGCCCTGAATTGACAAAAGAGATTTTCGTGATAATTTGAAGTCAAAAGAAGGGTTGTTTGGTTACTATCTCAGAATTACGTGAAAACTGACAAACCCACTCCATTTTTCATGAGGATTCTAGGATCCCCAAAATTTTTGACAAATTCATCTGTTTGGGCCCTGAACGGAGAAAAAGGCTTTTCACGCTAAATTGAGGTCAAAAGAATGAATGTTTGGTCACTGTCTCGCGTTTGCGTGAAAACCCAAAGAACCACTCCATCTTTGATGAGGATTCTAGAATGCCCAATTTTGTTGTCAAATTCATGCGTTTCGGCACAGAACGGACAAAAACGCTTTTTAGGCTAAGTTGAGGTCAAATGAATGAAAGTTTTGTCACTGTCTCGGAATGGCGAGAAAACCCACAGACCCCCTCCATTTTTCATTAGGATTCTAGAATGCCCAATTTTGTTGTCAAATTCATCCGTTTCGGTCCTGAACGGACGAAAAGGCTTTTCAGACTAATATGAGGTCAAAAGAATGAAAGTTTGGTCACTATCTCGGAATTGCGTGAAAACCCACAGACCCCCTCCATTTTTCATGAGGATTCTAGAGTGCCTAATTTTGTTGTCAAATTTTTCCGTTTCGGTCCTGAACGGACGAAAAGGCTTACCAGTCTAAGTGAGGTCAAAAGAAAGAAAGTTTTGTCACTGTCTCAGAATTGCGTTAAAACCCATAGACCCACTCCATTTTTCTTGAGGATTCTTGAATGCCCTATATTGTTGTCAAATTCATCCGTTCGGGCCCTGAACGGACAAAAACGCTTTTCAGGCGAATATGAGGTCAAAAGACTGAAAGTTTGGTCACTGTCTCGGAATTGCGTGAAAACCAACATACCCACTCCATTTTTATTAAGGATTCTAGAATGACCAATTTTGTTGTCAAATTGTTCCGTTTAAGCCCAAAACAGACAAAAAGGCTTTTCAGGCTAATATGAGGTCAAAAGAATGAAAGTTTGGTCACTGTCTCGGAATTGGGTGAAAACCCGCATACCCACTCTATTTTTCATGAGGATTCTAGAATGCCCAATTTTGTAGTCAAATTCATCCGTTTCGGTCCTGAACGGACGAAAAGGCTTTTCAGGCTAAGTGAGGTCAAAAGTATGAAAGTTTGGTCACTGTCTCGCATTTGCGTGAAAACCCAAAGACCCATTCCATTTTTCATTAGGATTCTAGATTGCCC
The DNA here is from genome assembly GCA_963855925.1 of Inga laurina. Classification (NCBI taxonomy): domain Eukaryota; kingdom Viridiplantae; phylum Streptophyta; class Magnoliopsida; order Fabales; family Fabaceae; genus Inga; species Inga laurina. Next base: position 29,202,396 of record OY979706.1, on the reverse strand, counting down.
AATTTTGTTGTCAAATTCATCCGTTCGCCCCTGAACGGACGAAAAGGCTTATCAGGCTAAGTGAGGTCAAAAGAATGAAAGTTTGGTTACTGTCTCGCATTTGCGTGAAAACCCACAGACCCATTCCATTTTTCATAAGGATTCTAGATTGCCCACTTTTGTTGTCAAATTCATCCGTTCGGCCATGAACGGACAAAAACGCTTTTCAGGCTAAGTTGAGGTCAAAGGAATGAAAGTTTCGTCACTGTCTCAGAATTGCGTGAAAACCCACACACCCACTCCATTTTTCATGGGGATTCTACAATGCCTAATATTGTTGTCAAATTCATCCGTTTGGACTCCGAACCTACAAAAACGTTCTCCAGAGTAATTTCACGTCAAAAGAATGAAAGTTTGGTCACTCTCTCAGAGTTGCGTGAAAACCCACAAACCCACTTCATTTTTCATGCGGATTCTTGAATGTCCAATATTGTTGTCAAATTCATCTGTTTGGGCCATGAACGGACAAAAACGCTTTTCAGGCTAATTTGAGGTCAAAACAATGCAGGTTTGGTCACTGTCTCGAATTGAGAGAAAACCCCCATACCCACTCCATTTTTCATAAGGTTTCTAGAATGTCCAATATTGTTGTCAAATTCATCCGTTTGGGCCCTGAACGGACAAAAACGCTTTTCAGGCTAAGTTTAGGTCAAAAGAATGAAAGTTTCGTCACTCTCTCAGAATTGCGTGAAAACCCACACACCCACTCCATTTTTCATGGGGATTCTAGAATGCCCAATATTTTTGTCAAATTCATCTGTTAGGGCCCTGAATTGACAAAAGAGATTTTCAGGATAATTTGAAGTCAAAAGAAGGGATGTTTGGTTACTGTCTCAGAATTACCTGAAAACCCACAAACCCACTCCATTTTTTATGAGGATTCTAGAATACCCAATATTGTAGTCAAATTCATCAGTTTGGGTGCTAAACAGACAAAAACGCTTTTCAGGATAATTTGAGGGCAAAAGAATGAAAGTTTGGTCACTGTCTCGGAATTGCGTGAAAACCCACAAACCCACTCCTTTTTTCATGATGATTCTAGAATGCCCAATATTGTTGCTAAAGTCATCCGTTTGGGCCCTGAACGGACAAAAACGCTTTTCACGCTAAATTGAAATCAAAAGAATGAAAAAGCTTGGTCACTGTCTCGCATTTGCGTGAAAACCCAAAGAACCTCTCCATCTTTCATGAGGATTCTAGAATGCCCAATTTTGTTTCAAATTCATTCGTTTCGGAACTGAACGGACAAAATCGCTTTTCAGGCTAAGTTGAGGTCAAATGAATGAAAGTTTGTCACTGTCTCGGAATGGCGAGAAAACCCACAGACCCCCTCCATTTTTCATTAGGATTCTAGAATGACCAATTTTGTTGTCAAATTCATCTGTTTCGGTCCTGAACTGACGAAAAGGCTTTTCAGGCTAAGTGAGGTCAAAAGAATGAAAGTTTGGTCACTATCTCAGAATTGCGTGAAATCCCACAGACCCCCTCCATTTTTCATGAGGATTCTAGAGTGCCTAATTTTGTTGTCAAATTCATCCGTTTCGGTCCTGAACGGACGAAAAGGCTTATCAGGCTAAGTGAGGTCAAAAGAATGAAAGTTTGGTCACTGTCTCGGAATTGCGTGAAAACCCACAGACCCAGTCCATTTTTCATATGGATTCTAGATTGCCCAATTTTGTTGTCAAATTTATCCGTTCGGCCCTGAACCGACAAAACCGCTTTTCAGGCTAAGTTTAGGTCAGAAGAATGAAAGTTTCGTCACTGTCTCGGAATTGCGTGAAAACCCACACACCCACTCCATTTTTCATGGGGATTCTAGAATGCCTAATATTGTTGTCAAATTCATCCGTTTGGGCCCCGAACCTACAAAAACGTTCTCCAGAGTAATTTCACGTCAAAAAATGAAAGTTTGGTCACTATCTCAGAGTTGCGTGAAACCCACAAACCCACTCCATTTTTCATGCGGATTCTAGAATGTCCAATATTGTTGTCAAATTCATCCGTTTGGGCCGTGAACAGCCCAAAACGCTTTTCAGGCTAATTTGAGGTCAAAAAAATGCAAGTTTTGTCCCTGTCTCGAAATATAGAGAAAATCCCCCAGACCCACTCCATTTTTCATAAGGTTTCTAGAATGTCCACTATTGTTGTCAAATTCATCCGTTTGGGCCTTGAACAGACAAAAACGCTTTTCAGGATAATTTGAGGGCAAAAGAATGAAAGTTTGGTCACTGTCTCGGAATTGCGTGAAAACCCACAAACCCACTCCTTTTCTCATGAGGATTCTAGAATGCCCAATATTGTTGTCAAAGTCATCCGTTTGGGCCCTAAACGGACAAAAACGCTTTTCACGCTAAATTGAGGTCAAAAGAATGAAAAAGCTTGGTCACTGTCTCGCATTTGCGTGAAAACCCAAAGAACCTCTCCATCTTTCATGAGGATTCTAGAATGCCCAATTTTGTTGTCAAATTCATTCGTTTCGGAACTGAACGGATAAAATCGCTTTTCAGGCTAAGTTGAGGTCAAATGAATGAAAGTTTTGTCACTATCTCGGAATGGCGAGAAAACCCACAGATCCCCTCTATTTTTCATTAGGATTCTAGAATGACCAATTTTGTTGTCAAATTCATCCGTTTCGGTCCTGAACTGACGAAAAGGCTTTTCAGGCTAAGTGAGGTCAAAAGAATGAAAGTTTGGTCACTATCTCAGAATTGCGTGAAATCCCACAGACCCCCTCCATTTTTCATGAGGATTCTAGAGTGCCTAATTTTGTTGTCAAATTCATCCGTTTCGGTCCTGAACGGACGAAAAGGCTTATCAGGCTAAGTGAGGTCAAAAGAATGAAAGTTTGGTCACTATCTCGGAATTGCGTGAAAACCCACAGACCCAGTCCTTTTTTCATATGGATTCTAGATTGCCCAATTTTGTTGTCAAATTTATCCGTTCGGCCCTGAACAGACAAAACCGCTTTTCAGGCTAAGTTTAGGTCAAAAGAATGAAAGTTTCGTCACTGTCTCGGAATTGCGTGAAAACCCACACACCCACTCCATTTTTCATGGGGATTCTAGAATGCCTAATATTGTTGTCAAATTCATCCGTTTGGGCCCCGAACCTACAAAAACGTTCTCCAGAGTAATTTCACGTCAAAAAATGAAAGTTTGGTCACTATCTCAGAGTTGCGTGAAACCCACAAACCCACTCCATTTTTCATGCGGATTCTAGAATGTCCAATATTGTTGTCAAATTCATCCGTTTGGGCCGTGAACAGCCCAAAACGTTTTTCAGGCTAATTTGAGGTCAAAAAAATGCAAGTTTTGTCCCTGTCTCGAAATTAAGAGAGAATCCCCCAGACCTACTCCATTTCTCATAAGGTTTCTAGAATGTCCACTATTGTTGTCAAATTCATCCGTTTGGGCCTTGAACGGACAAAAACGCTTTTCAGGATAATTTGAGGGCAAAAGAATGAAAGTTTGGTCACTGTCTCGGAATTGCGTGAAAACCCACAAACCCACTCCTTTTCTCATGAGGATTCTAGAATGCCCAATATTGTTGTCAAAGTCATCCGTTTGGGCCCTGAACGGACAAAAACGCTTTTCACGCTAAATTGAGGTCAAAAGAATGAAAAAGCTAGGTCACTGTCTCGCATTAGCGTGAAAACCCAAAGAACCTCTCCATCTTTCATGAGGATTCTAGAATGCCCAATTTTGTTTCAAATTCATTCGTTTCGGAACTGAACGGAGAAAATCGCTTTTCAGGCTAAGTTGAGGTCAAATGAATGAAAGTTTTGTCACTGTCTCGGAATGGCGAGAAAACCCACAGACCCCCTCCATTTTTCATTAGGATTCTAGAATGACCAATTTTGTTGTCAAATTCATCCGTTTCGGCCCTGAACGGACGAAAAGGCTTATCAGGCTAAGTGAGGTCAAAAGAATGAAAGTTTGGTCACTGTCTCGGAATTGCGTGAAAACCCACAGTCCCAGTCCATTTTTCATATGGATTCTAGATTGCCCAATTTTGTTGTCAAATTTATCCGTTCGGCCCTGAACGGACAAAACCGCTTTTCAGGCTAAGTTTAGGTCAAAAGAATGAAAGTTTCGTCACTGTGTCGGAATTGCATGAAAACCCACACACCCACTCCATTTTTCATGGGGATTCTAGAATGCCTAATATTGTTGTCAAATCATCCGTTTGGGCCCCGAACCTACAAAAACGTTCTCCAGAGTAATTTGACGTCAAAAGAATGAAAGTTTGGTCACTGTCTCCGAGTTGCGTGAAAACCAACAAACCCTCTCCGTTTTTCATGCGGATTCTAGAATGTCCAATATTGTTGTCAAATTCATCCGTTTGGGCCGTGAACGGGCAAAAGCGCTTTCAGGCTAATTTGAGGTCAAAAGAATGCAAGTTTGGTCCCTGTCTCGAAATTGAGAGAAAACCCCCCATACCCACTCCATTTTTAGTAAGGTTTCTAGAATGTCCAATATTGTTGTCAAATTTATCCGTTCGGCCCTGAACGGACAAAACCGCTTTTCAGGCTAAGTTTAGGTCAAAAGAATGAAAGTTTCGTCACTGTCTTGGAATTGCGTGAAAACCCACACACCCACTCCATTTTTTATGGGGATTCTAGAATGCCTAATATTGTTGTCAAATTCATCCGTTTGGGCCCCGAACCTACAAAAACGTTCTCAAGAGTAATTTCACGTCAAAAAATGAAAGTTTGGTCACTATCTCCGAGTTGCGTGAAACCCACAAACCCACTCCATTTTTCATGCGGATTCTAGAATGTCCAATATTGTTGTCAAATTCATCCGTTTGGGCCGTGAACAGCCAAAAACGCTTTTCAGGCTAATTTGAGGTCAAAAGAATAAAAGTTTGGTCACTGTCTCGAAATTGCGTGAAAACCCACACACCCACTCCATTTTTCATGAGGATTCTAGAATGCCCAATATTTTTGTCAAATTCATCTGTTAGGGCCCCGAATTGACAAAAGAGATTTTCAGGATAATTTGAAGTCAAAAGAAGGGATGTTTGGTTACTGTCTAAGAATTACGTGAAAACCCACCAACCCACTCCATTTTTTATGAGGATTCTAGAATACCCAATATTGGTGTCAAATTCATCAATTTGGGCGCTAAACAGACAAAAACGTTTTTCAGGATAATTTGAACTCAAAAGAATGAAAGTTTGGTCACTGTCTCGGAATTGCGTGAAAACCCACAACCCCATTACATTTTTCATGGGGATTCTAGATTGCCCAATATTGTTGTGAAATTCATCCCTTTGGACCCTGAACGGACAAATACGTTCTCCAGAATAATTTCAAGTCAAAAGAATGAAAGTTTGGTTACTGTCTCGGTGTTGCGTGAAAACCCACATACCCACTCCATTTTTCCTGATGATTCTAGAATGCCCAATAATGTTGTCAAATCATCCGTTTGGGCCCTGAACGGACAAAAACGCTTTTCAGCCTAATTTGAGGTCAAAAGAATGGACGTTTGGTCACTTTCTCGAAATTGCGTGAAAACCCACAGACCCCCTCTATTTTTCATGAGGATTCTAGAGTGCCTAATTTTGTTGTCAAATTCGTCCGTTTTGGTGCTGAACGGACGAAAAGGCTTATTAGGCTAAGTGAGGTCAAAAGAATGAAACTTTGGTCACTGTCTTTGAATTGCGTGAAAACCCACAGACCCAGTCCATTTTTCATTAGGATTCTAGATTGCCCAATTTTGTTGACAAATTTATCCGTTCGGCCCGGAACGGACAAAAACGCATTTCAGGTTAAGGTTAGGTCAAAAGAATGAAAGTTTGGTCACTGTCTCAGAATTGGGTGAAAACCCACAAATCCACTCCATTTTTCATGAGGATTCAAGAATGCCCAATTTTTTTGTCAAAGTCATCAGTTTGGGCCCTGAACGGACAAAAACGCTTTTCACGCTAAATTGAGGTCTAAAGAATGAAAGTTTGGTCATTGTCTCGCATTTGCGTGAAAACCCAAAGAACCTCTCCAACTTTCATGAGGATTCTAGAATGCCCAATTTTGTTGTCAAATTCATTCTTTTCGGCACTAAACGGACAAAAACGCTTTTCAGGCTAAGTTGAGGTCAAATGAATGAAAGTTTTGTCACTGTCTTGGAATGGCGTGAAAACCCACAGACCCCCTCCATTTTTCATTAGGATTCTAGAATGACCAATTTTGTTGTCAAATTCATCCGTTTCGGCCCTGAACGGACGAAAAGGCTTTTCAGGCTAAGTGAGGTCAAAAGAATGAAAGTTTGGTCACTATCTCGGAATTGCGTGAAAACCCACAGACCCCCTCCATTTTTCATGAAGATTCTAGAGTGCCTAATTTTGTTGTCAAATTCATCCGTTTCGGTCCTGAACGGACGAAAAGGCTTATCAGGCTAAGTGAGGTCAAAAGAATGAAAGTTTGGTCACTGTCTCGGAATTGTGTGAAAACCCACACACCCACTCCATTTTTCATGAGGATTCTAGAATACCCAATATTGTAGTCAAATTCATCAGTTTGGGCGCTAAACAGACAAAAACGTTTTTCAGGATAATTTGAGGTCAAAAGAATGAAAGTTTGGGCACTGTCTCGGAATTGCGTGAAAACCCACAAACCCACTGCATTTTTCATGGGGATTCTAGATTGCCCAATATTGTTGTCAAATTCATCTCTTTGAGCCGTGAACGGACAAATACGTTCTCAAGAATAATTTCAGGTCAAAAGAATGAAAGTTTGGTCACTGTCTCGGTGTTGCGTAAAAACCCACATACCCACTCCAATTTTCATGATGATTCAAGAATGCCCAATATTGTTGTCAAATCATCCGTTTGGGCCCTGAACGGACAAAAACTCTCTTCAGCCTAATTTGAGGTCAAAAGAATGGAATTTTGGTCATTTTCTCGGAATTGCGTGAAAACTCACACACCCACTCCATTTTTCATGAGGATTCTAGAAAGCCCAATGTTTTTGTCAAATTCATCTGTTTGGGCCCTGAATAGACAAAAAGATTTTCAGGCTCATTAGAGGTAAGAAGAATGAAAGTTTGGTCACTGCCTCAGAATTGGGTCAAAACCCACATACCCACTCCATTTTTCATGTTGATTCTAGAATGCCCAATATTGTTGTCAAATTCATCTGTTTGGGCCCTGAATAGACAAAAAAGATTTTCGGGCTCATTAGAGGTAAAAAGAATGAAAGTTTGGTCACTACCTCAGAATTGGGTGAAAACCCACATACCCACTCCATTTTTCATGAGGATTCTAGAAAGCCCACTGTTATTGTCAAATTCATCTGTTTGGGCCCTGAATAGACAAAAAAGGTTTTCGGGCTCATTAGAGGTAAAAAGAATGAAAGTTTGTTCATTGCCTCGAAATTGCGTGAAAACCCACAAACCCACTCCATTTTTCATGAGGATTCTAGAATACCCAATATTGTAGTCAAATTCATCAGTTTGGGCGCTAAACAGACAAAAACGTTTTTCAGGATATTTTGAGATAAAAGAATGAAAGTTTGGTCACTGTCTCGGAATTGCGTGAAAACCCACACACCCACTCCATTTTTCATGATTATTCTAGAAAGCCCAATATTTTTGTCAAATTCATCTGTTTTGGCCCTGAATAGACAAAAAAGGTTTTCAGGCTCATTAAAGGTAAAAGGAATGAAAGTTTGGTCACTGCCTCGGAATTGCTTGAAAACCCACATACCCACTCCATTTTTCATAATGATTCTAGAATGCCCAATATTGTTGTCAAATTCATCCGTTTCGGCCCTGAACGGACAAAAACGCTTTTCAAGCAAATTTAAGGTCAAAAGAATGAAAGTTTGGTCACTGTCTCGGAATTGCGTGAAAACCCACACACCTACCCCATTTTTCATAAGGATTCTAGAATGCCCAATATTTTTGTCAAATTCATCTGTTAGGGCCCGGAATTGACAAAAGAGATTTTCAGGATAATTTGAAGTCAAAAGAAGGGATGTTTGGTTACTGTCTCAGAATTACGTGAAAACCCACAAACCCACTCCATTTTTTATGAGGATTCTACAATACCCAATATTGTAGTCAAATTCATAAGTTTGTGCGCTAAACAGACAAAAACGTTTTTCAGGATAATTTGAGGTCAAAAGAATGAAAGTTTGGTCACTGTCTCGGAATTGCGTGAAAACCCACAAACCCACTCCATTTTTCATGGGGATTCAACATTGCGCAATATTGTTGTCAAATTCATCCGTTTGGGCCCTGAACGGACAAATACGTTCTCAAGCATAATTTCAGGTCAAAAGAATGAAAGTTTGGTCACTGTCTCAGTATTGCGTGAAAACCCACATACCCAATCCATTTTTCATGAAGATTCTAAAATGCACAATATTGTTGTCAAATCATCGGTTTGGGCCCTGAACGGACAAAAAAGCTTTTCAGCCTCATTTGAGGTCAAAAGAATGGAAGTTTGGATACTTTCTCGGAAATTGCGTGAAAACCCACACACCCACTCTATTTTTCATGATGATTCTAGAATGCCCAATATTGTTCTCAAATTCATCCGTTTGGGCCGTGAACGGACAAAAACGCTTTTCACGCTAATTTGAGGTCAAAAGAATGGAAGTTTGGTCACTATCTCGGAATTGCGTGAAAACCCACAAACCAACTCTAATTTTCAGGAGGTTCTAGATTGCCCAATATTGATGTCAAATTCATCCGTTTGGGCCCTGAACGGACAAAAAGGCTTTTCAGGATAATTTGAGGTCAAAAGAATGCAAGTTTGGTCACTGTCTCGGAATTGAGAGAAAACCCTCCATACCCACTCCATTTTCCACGAGGATTCTAGAATGTCCAATATTGTTGTCAAATTCATCTGTTTGGGCCCTGAACAGACAAAAACGCTTTTCAGGCTAATTTGAGGTCGAAAGAATGAAAGTTTGGTCACTGTCTCAGAATTGCGTGAAAACCCACACACCCACTCCATTTTTCATGAGGATTCTAGAATGCCCAATATTTTTGTCAAATTCATTTGTTTGTGCCCTGAATTGACAAAAAAGGTTTTCAGCATAATTTGAAGTCAAAAGAATGGATGTTTGGTCACTGTCTCGGAATTACGTTAAAACCCACAAACCCACTCCATTTTTTATGAGGATTCTAGATTACCCAATATTATAGTCAAATTCATCAGTTTGGGCGCTAAACAGACAAAAATGATTTTCAGGATAATTTGATGTAAAAGTGTGAAAGTTTGGTCACTGTCTCGGAATTGCGTGAAAACCCACATACCCACTCCATTTTTCATGAGGATTCTAGAATGCCCAATATTGTTGTCAAAGTCATCCGTTTGAGCCCTGAACGGACAAAAACGCTTTTTAAGCTAATTTAAGGTCAAAAGAATGGAAGTTTGGTCAATGTCTCGGAATTGCGTGAAAACCCACATACCCACTCCATTTTTCATGAGGATTGTAGAATGCCTAATATTGTTGTCAAAGTCATCCATTTGAGCCCTGAACGGAGAAAAACGCTTTCCAAGCTAATTTGATTTCAAAAGAATGAAAGTTTGGTCACTGTCTCGGAATTGCGTGAAAACTCACATACCCACTCCATTTTTCATGAGGATTCTAAAATGCCCAATATTGTTGTCAAAGTCATCCGTTTGAGCCCTGAACTGACAAAAACGCTTTTCAAGCTAATTTGAGGTCAAAAGAATGGAAGTTTGGTCACTGTCTTGGAATTGCGTGAAAACCCACACACCCACTCCATTTTTCATGAGGATTCTAAGATGCCAATATTTTTGTCAAATTCATCTGTTTGGGCCCTGAACGGACAAAAACGCTTTTCAGTCTAATTTGAGGTCAAAAGAATGAAAGTTTGGTCACTATCTCGGAATTGCTTGAAAACCCACAGACCCACTCCATTTTTCTTGAGGAATCTAGAATGCCCAATATTGTTGTCAAATTCATCAAATTGGGCCCTGAAATGACAAACACGATTTTTAGGCTAATTTGAGTTAAAAAGAATGAAAGTTTGCTCACTGCCTCGGAATTACATGAAAACCCATAGACACACTCCATTTTTCATAAGGATTGTAGAATGCCCAATATTTTTGTCAAATTCATCTGTTTAGGCCCTGAATTGACAAACACGATTTTTAGGCTAATTTGAGTTAAAAAGAATGAAAGTTTGCTCACTGCCTCGGAATTACATGAAAACCCATAGACACACTCCATTTTTCATGAGGATTCTAAAATGCCCAATATTTTTGTCAAATTCATCCGTTTGGACCCAGAACGGAGAAAAACGTTTGCCAGAATAATTTGAGGTCAAAAGAATGAATGTTTGGTCACTGTCTCGGAATTGTGTGAAAACCCACATACCCACTTCATTTTTCATGAGGATTCTAGAATGCCCAATTTTGTTGTCAAATTCATCCGTTTGGGACCTGAACGGACAAAAAGGCTTTTGAGGCTAAGATGAGGTCAAAAGAAAGAAAGTTTGGTCACTGCCTCAGAATTGGGTGAAAACCCACATAGCCACTCCATTTTTCATGAGGATTCTAGAATGCCCTGTATTGTTTTGAAATTCATCCATTTGAGCCCTGAAGTGCCGAAAACGCGATTTAGGCTAATTTCAGGTCAAAAGAATGAAAGTTTTGTCACTGTCACAGAATGGCCTGAAAACCCACATACCCACTCCATTTTTAATGTGGATCTAGAATGTCCAATATTGTTTTGAAATTCCACCGTTTATGCCTGGAATGGCCCAAAACGCGATTTAGTCTAATTTGAGGTCAAAAGAATGTAACTTTAGTCTCTGTTTTGGAATTGCGTGAAAAACCGCACACCCACTTCATTTTTCATGACTATTCTAGAATGCCCTATAATTTTGTCAAATTTATCTGTTTGGGCCCTGAATTGACAAAAACATTTTTCAGGGTAATTTGAGTCGAAAAGAATGAAAGTTTGGTCACTGTCTTGAAATTGCGTTAAAACCAACAAACCCACTCCATTTTTAATGAGGATTCTAGAATGTACAATATTCTTGACAAATTCATCTGTTTGGGCCCTGAATTGACAAAAAGTTTTTCAGGATAATTTGAGGTGAAAAGAATGAAAATTCATCCGTTTGTGCCCTGAACTTCCGAAAACATTATTTAAGCTAATTTGAGGTCAAAAGAATGAAAGTTTGGTCACTGTCACAGAATGCCTTGAAAACCCACATACCCACTCCATTTTTTATGAGGATTCTAGAATGTTCAGTATTGTTTTGAAATTCATCCGTTTGTGCCTTGAACGGCCCAAAACGCGATTTAGGCTAATTTGAGGTCAAAAGAATGAATGTTTGGTCACTATCACATAATGCGCCGAAAACCCACTTACCCACTCCATTTTTCATGAGGATTCTAGAATGTCCAGTATTGTTTTGAAGTTCATTCGTTTGTTCCTTGAACGGCTGAAAACGCGATTTAGGCTAATTTAAGGTCAAAAGAATGAAAGTTTGGTCACTGTCACAGAATGCCTTGAAAACCCACATACCCACTCCATTTTTTATGAGGTTTCTGGAATCACCAATATTGTTGTCAAATACATCCGTTTGTGCCCTGAACTATCGAAAATGCAATTTAGGCTAATTTGAGGTAAAAAGAATGGAAGTGTGGTCACTGTCCCAAAATGCCTTGAAAACCCACATACCCACTCCATTTTTTATGAGGTTTCTATAATCTCCAATATTGTTGTGAAATACATCATTTTGTGCCCTGAACTGCCGAAAGCGCTATTTAGGCTAATTTGAGGTCAAAAGAATGAAAGTTTTGTCACTATCACAAAATGCCCTGAGAACCCACTTACGGACTCTATTTTTCATGAGGATTCTAGAATGTCCAGTATTGTTTTGAAATTCATCTGTTTGTGCCCTAAACGACCGAAAACACGATTTAGGCTAATTTGAGGTCAAAGAATGAAAGTTTGGTCACTGTCATAAAATGTCCTGAGAACCCACTTACCCACTCCATTTTTCATGAGGACTCTAGAATGTCCGTAAATGTTTTGAAATTCATCCGTTTGTGCCCTGAACAGCCGAAAACTTGATTTTGGCTAATTTGAGGTCAAAAGAATGAAAGCTTGGTTACTGTCACAGAATGCCTTGAAAACCCACATACCCACTCCATTTTTCATAAGGATTCGAGAATGTCCATAATTGTTTTCAAATTCATCCGTTGTGCCCTTAACTGCCGAAAACGCGATTTAGGCTAATTTGAGATCAAAAGAATGGAAGTGTGGTCACTGTCCCAAAATGCCTTGAAAACCCACATTTAGGTCGAGGAATTCAAATAAATGTTCAGATTCATATCTAATTTCAAAGTAATGTAGGTGCGATCAAGCGGAAAAAGCCCAGGAGCTCCCCGCGTGGGGACCACCTACACAGGCATACAGCTGCGCACCAGACGGGTTAACTAAGAGCGCGCGTACACAACAAACAAAGCTTAATCTCTGTCTGAATAGACGGGCAGTTCCATATCAAAATCGATAGCCGGGGAAGGGTATGAGAAGTGCTCATATAGAAATGCCCAGCAGCATCACGCCACCCATAGTCGAGGAAAAAGTGACGGATAGCTCAGCTCGATGCCAAGTTGAACTCTCATCTCTGGTAAGATGCATGGCTTTGAAAGCACTCAATCTAGGCCATGATAAAGCAGGTGAAATCTACCAACCACGTAGACCCGGTAGGGCGGTAGGATTGGGGCAAAGAAATCCCATGTCCTTGTAAACCCCCTAGTGAACCGATAGGTGGGAGCAGAGCAACCTTGGATCGGTAAGCTCTAGATAATGATAAACGAGATTAGTGAGGAGTGCGGAGCTTCGAGCTCAGGGAGCACCTGGTGCTTGTTTATGAAAGATTAACTGGGCAAGCAAGTTCTTTCATACCTTGAGTGTAGTGTGTGCCACCTGTCTCCCGATAGATAAGCAAACCTACCAGCAAGCAGTGGTGGCATCCCTTATTTTATGGTGTCGAGAATTATTTTTCGTCACTTAGATGAGAGTTTTTGTCCTAACAGTAGAATTAGGTTCAAGGGAAGGTCCTACTCGTCCCGTCGAAAGAGTTGGAAAGTACTTTTTATCAATTCCTTTGTTTGGTATAAATCGTACGAATCGTACTGTAGCTTTCCAGCTTACCTCTGCCATCTGTTCCTACTAATGGTGGATCGCTAGAGATGGTACAGCAAGGCCTTTCGTCTTCTTCGAGGGTAAGGTGGAAGCCCTGGGGAGTCGTCATCCATTCCATGGAAATGGAGGCCCGGTAGCAGTAGCTGGATGGCCCTAGCCTGTAGGAGGTGCTTTTCCTCGTAAACTATAGGAATTCAACTTAAGAGCAAGCTCGTTCCCTGGAAGAAGGTAATGTGAAAGGCGCCCCAGCTATCAATGAAATTAGTAAGGCAAATCAGAGGACAGATCCCTGTGTACTGATTTAGATCTATGCATCTTCCCTTCTTCTAAAGTGGCGTAAAGAGATGACTTTCCCCTGGGAGTCTTTCTTCTTCTTAAAGAAGCGAGTGTATGGAGTGATTCTTTTGCTTGACCAAGGGGAATAGTAGTTTCCTTCTTCAGGCGTTGGGAATGTTAGAGCGCCAGCCTTCAAAGTAGTTCCTCATATTCTAACTCACAGGATTGTCATCAGCTAAGCTATAGGAAGGTGTGTCCTAGTAGGGTCTTCAGCCAGACTTAAGTAGTCACTACCCCCTTGCTATTTGATGGTATGTCTCGCTCCACTTCAAGCCGACCCTACCCTTTGGGGTCATTTTTGGTCGGATAGCGGAACAGAACAAGGGCCATTTAACTACTGACTCAGTCCTCATCTAAGGTGTCAACTTGATATAGGCAAAAGGCACGATAAGTCCCCTTCTAGGGTGTTTGGTCATTTGTAGTCTTAAACATGGATTTCTTCTGCTTATACTTTTCTTTCAAAGGTATTGTGTGAACTAGTGGACCAACTCTCTGGTTTTGAAGCCATGATTTTATATTGCTGTAGAATATTAGGGTAGGCCTTGTACTTGTTGTCGGTGTCGTCCGTCTTGGTGACTATCTTCGCTTGTAAGGGGAAGGTCTCGTCCAGTTCAATTTCTTTATTGTTATTGAGTCTAATGTCTCGGTAGCTGTCACCAACAGTTGAGCTTTTCTTCCTTGTTTTGTGCGAGTTGGTTTAGGGCTAAAGTCAGTGTGAGCAATGTCGGTTATTCTATTTTTCCTTGGACCGGTAGGGAAGTAATCGAGGTGTAACTTCCTCAATCGTTTATGTGAGTAAGGCAGTCAGCCTATTCCTCTTTCTTTTTCTGTGGTACCTTTTCTTCTGTAGTAGGGCCTTTCCCTTGCTATCTTAGACCAGCCTAAAAAGCCTTGGCCCATCCCTTGTTCTTCAATGGGGAGTCATTCTTCTCTTGTTTCTCCTGGTTGGGCTAAAGTCATTCTTAGTGGTCCAATCCCGTACCCCTCCGGTCTGGCAAGGAATCAAATCAGTACGTAACTGAGGCAAGGCAATGTTTCTTTAAGTCAGTGTGCTCCAGTCTAGGTATTTGATAACCCCTTTGTAAGGGAAAGGGAAGTCCGGCTAACTCTATATTGAATTTTGATTGACTATATAGGGGCAGGTCTCGTTCTGTTGAAAGTGTTTGTAGCGCTGCTAGTTTAGTTCCCCACTCGGATTTTCAATTTCACATTAGGTTTGAAACTCTCTATCTAAGAGTTTTAGGTTCTAGAAAACCTTATAGTAAGATGCAAGCTTAGTTGAGTTCAGTTACGCCAAGTAATCGCATATAGAGAAGTGAAGTAGCCATTGAAGCAATAGAAATATCATAAGAGAAGAAAACGACTTGCATATTATATATATATTCTAATTTTTGAAGTTAATGCTGACTAAAGTGACTGATCGGACTCTTATACTCTATAACTCCTTAAGAAGGATGCAACTGCAGACAGGCCCAGCTGGCTTCCTTCTTACTCTTAGCCCTTAGGGGGAAGAAAGAAGGTATAAGATAATCCGCTCCTATTCCCAATGATCATCCTTTATCCGCCTATGATGTTACCCTATTCCATTATTGGAGCAAACTGTGCCTAAGAATAAAGAAAATAACCCTAGCCCGAGGAGTTCCATATACCTGTTAATCTATTCACAGGCAAGTTACGGAAGGATAGATAATCAACTACTGGCTTTAGAAGATATTCCGCTATTGTTTCATCATTTTAGGTGGACAATAGGAAGTCTTATAGGGCAGCCTGGTCCACGGGCAAGCAGCTAGGTTAGCTACAAGTCTGATTTTGTTTGAAATGCCTTTAAATCGCTTCCAAGTCCCTTTCACTGTGCCTATTTCCCCGTAAAAGCTATTTAAGAAGTAACGGATAAACTAACCAGATGGGAGAAAGGAGAAGAGCAGCGACACTGATAGTAAATCGCACAAGAGGCAAAAGCTTTAGAAGTAGCTCGAGAGATGGAGATAGGCGAAACACTTGACTTTACAGAGTACGATGGTGGATGGAGGGTCTGGTCTAAAGAGATCTTACAGAGGAGACATGGTAAGCGATTGGTAAGCCGATGTTCTGATTCATTTTTCTAGTTTTAGACACAGAGAATGGCAGACCAGCGACTAGTAAAGCCGCTGAAGAAGTGTTTGAGGCAGAAGGTATCCATTGATGCACCTTTAGTTTAGCATCAACTTTTGTGTTGTGCTCTGACGGCTCAGCACGAAGGTGCTTACGAGACGCTACTCGGAAAACATTAGCTACAGGCGGCCAGAGTTAGGAAGGATTGGGCGGCAAGTACACAGTCAATGAAGTAGATCCGGCCCAGGGTGTTACCCTGCACTTGTAAGACGAATTGAAGGAGGAAGCCAAAATGTCAAGTTAATATTCCAGCGAAGATGAAGACCATCAGACACCGATTCTGAGGATTCAAGACACAATACAAGAGAGAGATGAAGTCATCTGGTTGCAACAAGACTTGGGAAACCTTTTTGATGAGCAGCTCTACTGGTGTACGATAAAGACTATGAAGCGCTGGAAGAAAACTTCAAGCAGGTCATCGATAGTTGACGACAGTGGACCTAGGGAGGAGCACTTTACTGTACTTCAGCATTACCAGCATCTAGTCTTTAGACAAGCAATTATTGGAGCCAGCCTATGAGGCACAAAAGGACAGATGGCATTACCAAGAATAGGAGATGGAACAACTGAAGACCGGCTTAACCACACTAAGATTTTATTTAGTCTAATAGCTGTAATAGTAGTTGAAAGGTGTAAACAGCTATACCCGATCCAACGTATAAGACTACTACATAGACCATAACTCGTTGGTTCACGAACTCTATAAATGAAAATCTTTATTTGAGTCCTTACCTACAGAAGCAGTTGCCCTTCTCCGGATTGACCCGGTGAGGGTGGTGCTTGTGAGTCAACGTTGACACTTTTCAATGTATGTTTGCCATCCTGGGACTATAGTCCTAGGTACTGAAGTTACTCCCGGGGGAGAAGTCTTGTTCCTAGGGCATTGGGATAGGGGATGGCCAGATTAGGATGGACAAGCAGAAGGTGAAGGCAATAGAAGAGTGGGGAGTCCCCGTCTAAAGACTAATACCGTCAGTTCATCACTGGATATTCTAAGAAGTCCACTCGCAGATATTTTGAAGAAAGCCTTGCCATTGGCTTTAAGTTAAGGGGATAGGGCAAGTGTCAGTGAGCTTTTGAGGACTTGAAGAGGGCCGTGACGGAGGAACCTGTATTGAGGTTGCCAGACTATACTGTACCTTTCAAAGGGCACACTGAAGCATCAGACTATGCCATTGGAAGAGTATTGGTCCTGGAGGGACACCCAGTAGCATATGAGAGCCGGAAGCTCAACGAGACAGAAAGGCGCGGTCCCAGTCCCAGAGAAAGAGATAACAGCCGTGGTGCATTGCCTAAGGACGTGGAGGCACTACGAGCCTGGATCGGCTCCCGGTTTATATCGGGAATCTTAAAGAGAAGATACCGTAGCAGATTGTCCAACTAGCGGAAGCAAGTCGGGAACTGGAGCTGGAGTGAAGAAGCGCTTTCATTCTTTTTGAGACTTACCGAGCAAAAGGCGTAGAGGCGCTGTTCACACGTCTTGGTAAAGAAGCTGTGATTGGTGTTGTTTTTGCTTCTTTCCATTCTTTTTTATACCCATGTAGGTCAGTGACCGAGAGATTCTGTGTTGAAGAAATAACCTATGCTATTTCCGCTCTTGGGGGCATAACCGCAGTTGGTGCTTTAGTAGGGGCATTATATTCTGTTTCAGAAAGAACTCTGAGTGAACAAGGCTAAAGCCTATCTTTTCTTTCTTTTTGCCATTGGAGCACACCTTTCGCTAGAAAAGGATCCATTACGAGTACGAAATGCTTTTCACATACAAGTCGGATAGCGCGATAAGGCATAAAGAATCCACTTTGAAAGCGAAACTCTTGTTGCTGTTGCTCCAACTTTCTTTCTTCCGTATACCATTTATTCCCCCCTATTTGAGTAAGCGGACTGAACAGGGGGAGTACCTTAGATAGTATACCCCGACGACAGCCTTTTTTTTCCAAAGGAAAGTTTCAGTCTGGAATGGAAGTCCTATAGATTATGTTTATTTTCTTCTTTAGTCAAGAACAACCGATTTTCCTTTGTTTGCTTTGTGCTTACTTTTAGGCTTCGAGCTCTTATCGCCAATCAGTGAATGAGGGAACCCCTTATGAAAAGGTTAATCAATAATGAATGTGGCAAATAGACCTCATGGAAAGTTTGCAGAAAGATATGAATGCCGAGTAGACATCGAGCCCCATCCCTTATGTGGTCTTTTCGTGTTAGAGAAGTTCCTCTAAGCCCAAATCCGCCAGATAATAAGTTGAATGAATAGGATAAGCCAGGGAAAGAAATTTATTTCCTTCCGGTCTATGCCCCAATCTCCCACTGTCTTTCTTCTTGAACGATTATCTCAAAAGCAAAAGGCAGATTCATCTCTAAGTGCCACGAAGGATGGAATCAGAAAGAGATAGGTCATTCTATCGACCAAGGCCTCTTCCTCTTTCCGAAAGAAGAAGGAAAGCTGTGTTTAGGAGCGTACCTGTTCGCCAGAACAACGGTACGATTAGTGAGGAAGTCGAGTCTGTTCTTCATTGTGCTTTATCAGTGTTCGAGTAGCCTGCAGAGAGCATATGGTGGTGACAAAACCCCGCACTTTCTACTCCCAGTCTCCGTCTCCCTCAATAGGTCGGGTTATCCGAGGATCATCCCGTCCTTCCATCGTAGAATGATAATGAGGAAGGATGAAAAGGCGGATTACTTATCCTCCGTTAAAGGATACTCGGTTATGGTTGGACTGATACACATACCGGCTTTACTTTACCAGGGGCATTCTAGTTAAGCTGCCTAAGGTCTTGACCACCTCCTCTTATTCAGAAAATCAAAGTTATCCCATAAAGTGCAAACGAGACTCCGCATCTAGATTAAGTTACCTTTCAAACAGCTGATTCTTTAACTTCTATCAAACAACGTATTCTCAGCATCAATGCACCAACCCCTGCCAAGATCCAATCAGAAATAACCCAAGAGGAATTAGAAAAGTAGCTTAAAAGCCCCCGAGATTCATATTTCTTTTTTTGGATTCCAGATAGGATAAGATTTCTTACTATTACTCCTGCACCGGAACTCTTGCTTCTTTACCAAGAGAGGCTTCTCGCTACAATCGATTCCTAACATCTGATCGACGATTGTGAAAAAAGAATAGGTTTAATAAATAGGAGTCATTTTTCCGGTCAGTAAGTAAGTCATTAAATGTGTTCCATAGAATAGAAGAGAAAGAGTCAGCCTTTACTCCTTAGTCTACCGCTATCTTTCATCCTTTAATTGCCTTCCATTTTTTCTTTTTTTGTTGTAAACTAGTCGTTTGTTAGGATCTTATCACCGTAACCAGTAATATATCCGCCATTTTATTCACATTATCGTGAGCGGGTCTGGTGAACTACCCTTTTACTGGTTCTAGCTACTATTGGATTTGAACCCTAGCTTAGCACTCCCTATTGTTATTGTTAGGGGGATACTACCTGTGTAATCTTGATTCTCCTTTACAGACCTGCAGACCTTACATACGCAATTCCTCGATTCATTAACGTGCACGAGAAAGCGATCCATAAGAGGGTTCGTTCATCTAAAACTTACCCATTATCGGCTTCAAGCAACTATCTATGTAGACTGAGAACCTATTGTATAAGGGTTGACTATATGTGAAAATTTGTTTCCAATTTTTTCACATACTCGATTTACCTAGGAAGTCTTGAGAGAGGAAGAACAGCTAGAATTGGCTTGATTGAGAAAGGGGGTACTAATCCTTCAAACTTTCTCAATCAAGGTAACTCTTCCTCCATTACTTACTGACAAACGGATCCAGGTAGCTCGGATCTAGCTAGGTTAGACGGTTCGGTCTTAGATGGTTCGCTTGGTGTAGTGTGTTAGGGATAGCTGAACAGAGCGAAACGACTTCTCGTTGTGTCTAGTAGAACCCGAAGCATTTACATTGAAAGAAAGATAAGATCAAGCGAAGAAAGAACAAAGAAAAGGATTTACCTATGGGAGAATCCTGTCTAGAATCATCGTCTACTCGAAACTCAACTCATATCGGGGCATGGAAAGAAGGATCTAAGGAAAGAGTACTGGATAGAAAGCCTATGGTATCTATGCCTGCTTCAGTCAGCCATTCATTTCCAGGAAGTTCAGATCTAGGTTATAAGATTCAGTTCACTTGCTTCACTTCATCAAGGAGTTGAGTTGCAATGAGATACTTACGATTACACTCGCTTACCTAACGGCCTGAATAAGTCAGGTTGAGGGGAGTGGGGGTTCTGATTGAGGTGTGGTATAAACATAAAGAAAGCTTCAATCAATCGTTTCGGCCAATCTGACCCTCTTTATGCCTTTAGCTTTAGAAATGGAATATAACACTTCTTTAGGATGGCAATGAGAGTCTTGTTGGTAGCTTCTGCCTTACCGTTAGACGGAGGATAATAAGGGGCTGAATTTTAGAGTTCTTTCCCGAATCTTCTGCACAAGCCCCAGATTTCATCTGAGTTAAAGTACTGCCTGTTATCTGTGACAAAGATCTTTGGTAGGCCTCACCGATACAAAGAGATTTTTCATGATGAATCTCACAACGGTCTTGGTGGTGATCCTGGTGCTTAGTTCTGCTTTCACCCATTTGGTGTAGGACTCTGTTGCTATCAGAATTCAGGCTGGTCCGGTACATGTTTCAACATAGACGTCGAACGGTCCAAGGATGTCAAATGCCCACATCGAGAAGGGGGCCATCAATGAATGAAGAGATGACGAAGGTGCGACTAAAAGAAAAGGAGCGAGTGAAAATTTTCTGGCACTTCTTGACAAAGGCGCTTTTAAGCCCTCTCCATCCTTGGCCAATAGTCAGCCTTTCTCATGATCTTCTTTGCTAGCAAAAAACTATTGACATGTCCTACGCATACGTTGGAGTGTGCTTGTTGTACAATGTATGAACCTTCTTCCTGAGTGACGCATTTTAAAAGTACTCCATCGAAAGATCCTTAAAAGAGTAACTCTCCCAGTATCACAAATCTACGAGCAAGTTCCCGAAAGGCTCTTCTCTGGTTCCGAGTCGCGTACCAGGTATATGCCCACCCTTCAGGAAATATTAGATGTCGTAATACCCGTAATACTACACCAAGGGGTTACTATTATCTTCATACTCATCCTCTTCGGGTCCGAAATCGATTGCCGAGAGATTTTCTTGTTCATAATTTCCCTTATGTCGAAAGACATTATCCTCATCATCCAAGAAGACGAAAGTATCATGTTTGTGCCGGGTTCTTTCTTTAGCAGGCGTGTCCAACCTCTCGATAACAAAAGACTCAGTCCTCCTCTGAACGGGCATACATACTAGAGGTGCAAGCATAGCCAGTGAGTCTGCTAACTTGTTATAGATTTTAGACACGTGAGTGAAGGTGACTTCAGTGAAGCTTTTGAGCAGGTTGATCGTGAGCTAGGGAACTGCTTGATAAGCAGCTTTTCATCTTGATCGTTATCAACGCACATGACTTCGAAACGAAAAGGTCGCTTAGCAAGGGGAAGATCAAGCTTGCAATGAAGAAAAATCGGGGTCTGACAATGCCCCGGGCAGGTGAGTCAGATTTGCTTCGGGGTATATGGCACACCAGTCGTTATTTGCAAGGGCTCTATCGAGTCATTCCATTATTTAAAAAAAACTTTCTTGGTCCGGTTAAAAATCCCAAGTCAATGAGACCACTTTACTTTCGCTGATGAAATTCGTAAAGCCGCAACAATGTGCTTCCCCCTTTTTTTCTCTGATAAGCGTTTGATGGCATTAAAGTCCCCAATGAGTTCCCGTGCTCCATGCCTTTTTTCAGGTATCTGACTCAGATCATGCCATAGTCTCTTTTCGAAGGAAAGCCTGAGCATAAGCATAAATAGACGACATGAACCATTCTTTATAGAGAGTTCTCTCAGATATTGTAATATGAACTACACGGTCAGATTGTGCTAAAATGTCTACATCATATTTCTTTTTGTTTCAAAGGATCCACATGCCTCCAGAAAAACCTCGAGGAAGGGATACAGAGAGTGTTCCAAACCGAATATGTTCCACGAGAGTATGATCATTGGAATCTAATTCTTTAGTTCAGGAGTGGGCACAGGTCATCGCCCTTCTAATAAGGTCTCTGTAATTTCGTCTGTGCATTTCTTGCGCATCTCTTTGTTTGAGCTCTTGCCTTTGAAAAAAAGAGTTTTGAGAGACTCGCCGGCTGTGGTCTCTCTCTGATGATATTTATCCTTACTGGCTTTGAAGTAGTCAACGCACCAATTCCTGGATCCGAGGCTGAGTTGCTTACTCGCATCTGCAGTGAGGGCCAGTGCAGAAAAGACTGGAGAGAAAGAATGTGTCGGGTTCTCAAACACAGCCGATCTTGGGAAGGATAAAGTCCTTCAAATAGAATTTTTTGAGTGGGATTCAGCTAACAAGGCATCTTTTCACTTTGGATAAACCTCAGCGCCCTGCTCTGGACCTTCTTGCATCTATATCTCTCCTGTGATGTATTTTATGTTCATTTAATCACTTTCATGACTTCGCATCTTTGATGATGCTATATAGCTCCTCGGGCACTGCAAAGCACTGAGCCGCCTATATCAACTCCAACTACAAACTAACTGTTTTCATTACAAACCCCATAGGCTACTTGACATAGACTCTGCTTTGAATGGAATATGCACTGATTTCTCGTGAGATCCTTGACAAATGGAGGCTCATTTTTCATAAATTTGGAGAGTTTGCTTCCGAAAAATTTCAAGAAAAAATCTTAAAGCGGGAAGAAAAAAGGAGAAAAAGTCAAATAAGGCACATATGGCACGAAAAGGAAATCTGATTTCGGTAAGACTCGATCTAAATCGTAGTTCAGATTCAAGTCGGTTCAGTGAGGGTGATAGCAAAAGTCACCGAATGGGTTAGTCTTTTCCTGTAGTTTGTCCTATATTCAAAAGAAAAGCGTGGGAGGACGTTGCAGATGTCTGGGACGGACACGACTTGTTCTAACGCTAGAAGACCACTGGAAGACACCCGGAACCAGAGCATGTCGTGAAAGAAGCAAGCATACTGGGCGGGCGTGCTTTGACCGTGTCTCCGGGGCATAGTTGAATGTAGATATCATGAACACGAGGTGCTGGATACCTGGCTGAGAAACCCGGGCAACCACTCCCCTATGTTCCGATCGCTAGTGCATCTAGGGCCCCGGTGCCCAGCTCCGCTGGAGAGGCCTAGCCTAATCTGAGAAGTGCTAATTCGGTTCGTATAGACTGAATTTAAGAACGCTGCCACCCCTAGAATTAATAAGAAAACAAGTGCTAAGTTTCAGATCAGTGAATAAACCAAAACGAAAGAAGAAAGAGACATTTCTCGCTCGGCGCCTAAAGCGCACTATGCTCCGCTTCAACAAATGAGAGTTTTCGGTGGAACTGGTGAACCACACGAGCTGGTTAGATGTGTGGGATAGAGGGCTTATAGTACCTGCTAGCGCAGCTATACAGTGGAAGGGAAAGAGCCTAAATCGACCCCCTTCTTTCTTTTTTTTCTTTAAAAAAAAAGCAGTACAAAGATATTAGACTCTCGGATGAGACTAAGCATCCACCGACCGTTCCGACACGCTCCTAGCCTATTTTTTTTATTAAGACCGAAAACCTATCTAAAATGGAGCCTAGTTTAGGCTGTCAAACAAATGATAGAATACACAATTTTGAATATAAACTTTTGGGGATATGGATGGAGTCTCGCTCAGTAAAGAGAGTTATAGATTCGTAGAAAAAGAGAGGAGCCTTTCCTTTCAAATGACAACTGCCTCTTCCTGCTGTGAAGGCCTTACACGAAACCAACCCCCTACCCTCGATCAAGTACCAGTTGTTTTGCTGGTAGGCCCACTTAGGTTAGGGGGCATTGTCCCATCCCTTAGTTCTTACCAACCTCCGGTGTGTAATCGACATGTTGCTAACTTCAACTCGGTTGAATAAGAATCATTGATTCCCTTTGCTGTCCATTTCTTATTCATTCAGGATGCTCGGCCGATGCTCCTTTTTCAAACCAGAACTACTCTGAACATTAGGGAAGATAAGGGAAGACCACCTGAGCGAACCGACCGAGGGGACTTGACTTATTCGAACCGAACGATAGCAACTTAAAGCTAAGCCTAGCATGAGCAGCGTCACTGCTTGATCAGCAGGGAGAAGCATCTGAAAGTATAGAGCAAAAGATCAAGCGCTTTGACTTTGTCTCCCGGGATTCATCATAGGTTGGGTTTCAAAGCCATGTGATGGGTGACTATTCAGCACGGTTCGGAGAGCACTTTTTGTCTACGTTGGTGAATGGAAGCCCCTCTATCAAGCAAGAAAGAAGCGGCTATTCCCACGGCGGAGTCACCATTGACTCTATTTATTATTATGCTAAATTAGTGTATCAAGATGTCAATCTGAGATCTTATTTCGGTTCGATACGTCCACCTACGAGACTAACCTTTGGCTTTCATCTCGGTAGGTGTATTATTATACATTTTCCTAAAAGAACATTCATTCATTTCTTTCTTCCCCGTTGACCACGACGACTGAAACGACACGAAAAATCCAGACCCGGAAAGGAGAAGGGCCGGTGGTGGGCATTTGGGAAAGTCGGGCCGATCGGGTGTCTTCATTCAAGCGACAATACAGAAGAAGAACGAAACGAAGTAAGGGGCCGGAGGGCTGGGAAAAGAGTCGAGTGGATTAGGCTCGATGACCGGGAGAAGCAAAACAAAAGACGGATTTGGCCAAAAAAGAAGCAATGCTATGGATACCATGACCCATCACCATCGATAAAGAAGAATCTTTCTAAAGAACATCGGGTAAGCGGGGCCTTCAAGCATCCGAAATACGCCGGGGTTGTAAATGACATAGCGTTCCTGTCCTTCAGAAAAATGAAATTCTTCAAGTTCTTTTTCCCCAAGAAGTCCCCCTTCGACGGCCCGACGAGTCATCTATTTAAAAGGACCCTTCCTGTAGTGCGCCCCTCCTTGAATTATTCGGTCATGCAATACTTATTGAATACAAAGAACCAAATTCATTTCGACCCCGTCATAGTTCTCAATCATTTCATGGCACCAGGCGTGGCTGAACCATCTACGATGGGGGGAGCGAATGCGCAGGGAAGAAGCTTAAATAAGAGAATACGTTCTCACATCGCTTTTTTTGTGGAAAGCTCGACCAGCGAGAAAAAGTGTTTGGCTGAAGCCAAAAAGCGGTTGACCCACTTCATTCGCTTGGCGAATGATCTTCGCTTCGTGGGAACAACAAAAACCACCATCTCGCTCTTTCCTTTCTTTGGTGCTACCTTTTTCTTTTCAAGGGATAGAGTTGGGATGTATAATAACCTTTTTTTAGGATGCCCGGGAAAAACTCCTAGGTCAATTAAGGATCAAATGTTGGAAACTCATGGTTAAGGATAAGGTAATTGAATTTATAGAAAAATTCATAGACCTAGGTAGGATAGGAGAATTGATAAAGGGAATAGAGATGATGATAGAGATCATACTGAGAAACAGAAGAATTCCGTACGGGTACAACTCTTATTTGAACGAAGTGAAAAAAATGCGATCTTTGTTGTCTAATAAAACAAACATTAATACCTTAATTGAGTCGGTCAAGATCAAATCTTTTTATCAAAATGCTTCTACGATTGCTCAAGACATCTCTTTTCAATTGAGAAAGAAAACAAGATCATTTCTTTCCATTTTTTGTAAAATAGTGAAGGATATTCCATTAGTAATGAAAAAAGGGGTGGGGATCCGTATATGTTGTTCAGGTCGATCAAAAGGTGCAGAAATAGCTAGAACTGAATGCGGAAAGTATGGAAAAACATCTCGTAATGTATTTAACCAGAAAATCGATTATGTTTCTGCGGAAGTATCTACTCGTTACGGAATCTCAGGTGTTAAAGTGCGGATTTCATATAGTAAAAAAAAAGGGGGACATGCTATATCCGAAACGTATGAAATATAGTAAATATCATAAAGGCAGATATGTAGGGGTTGCAAACCAGACGGTACATAACTTGGTTTTGGAAGATATGGCACTAAAAGTTGTAGAGTTGGTCGTCTTTCATATCGAGCCATTGAAGCAGCGCGTCGGGCTACAATCAAACAATTCCATCATGCTATGAGCGGACAATTCTGAAAAAATGGTAAGATATGGGTAAGAGTTCTCGCAGATATCCCTATTACCGGGAAACCTACAGAAGTCAGAATGGGGAGAGGAAAAGGAAATCCTACGAGTTGGATTGCTCGTGTGTCCATGGGACAAATCCCATTTGAAATGGATGGTGTGAGTTTGTCAAATGCTCGACAAGCCGCTACATTAGCGGCACATAAACCATGTTTGTCAACCAAGTTTGTTCAGTGGTCGTAACGTAATTGGTTAGTGGGGGCCGGGATTTAAAAAAATTAGGCGAAGTGTTTGTTCCTGAATGACGGAAGTAGAAAGACACTAAAGGAGAGGGGATATACTCTTTTGTTTGTAATCACCGAAATTGTACGACGAACCTGTTTGTTCCAGGCGTACTACCCGGATAATCCAAGTTTTCTTTTTCTTTCCTTTCTTGTTCCGTCCTATGCTAAGCAAGCGAGTCTTTCATTCCTTGCTCAAGTAAGTGAAGACAAGCCCCTTTCGTTTATCCGGATCTGCCTATCCGGGGACTTCTGCAACAACCTCTTCTGGTAAACAATCTCTTATGTATTCAGACGGGCCTGGCCTCTCCACTCCCTGTGTTCTTTCAACGTAGCAAGGAGGCCGGCTGAGAATGCCAAGTCGGTCATTCACACTCAGTCAGAGTAAAATTTCCTAGCGAAAGAAAGCTAAAAGGGAAGTTCTACGTCCTCACCTTTCAATCGAGCAACTGCGTTTCTTTGTCTTAGGCCTCCAACAGAGGTGTATTTCCTTTCAAAGTAAAAGAATGGAGGGGATTTTCTCTCTTTTTTATACAAAAGGGGTTCACCATGCGTACTAATTTCATTCGATAGAATGATGATAAATTGATCACTAACTAGGGGAAGCGCGGATGAGTGGAAGACTTGGGTGTACGTAGTTCAAAAGACTATCTGCTTAAAAAGAAAGTCTTCCTCTTTCACTTCTTCTTGTTTAGTTAGTTCAGTAGCTCTTCCAGTTCGAACTTGCCGTTCCGAGTTGCTTCTCTCTGTTTCTGTGGTTAGTGATGTTAGATCTCATGTTTTGATGATAACAAAAGAATGGTATGAAGAAGAATTGAATAATAAATAAGTTTGAACAAAGTAATAACAGGGACAAGTATCACTTGAAGTAAGCATTGGAGTAATGAAGAAAGACCAAGAGAAAAAGCTGAGAAACTTGATCAGAAGCACGTTTTCTAAGGCATTACTCGAGGTGGTACTCGAGTAATGAGCCAAAACTTGAAGTAACCAAAAGCACCTTCCAGTAACCTGCCAACGTTACTCGAGTAAGTACTAGAGTAATAGTGTAAGTATTTTCAAGTTGCTCTCGGCCTGCCAATGTTACTCGAGGCGCTACTCGAGTAACCATGTGAAAAACTTCCAGTTGCTTTCAGGTTGCAAATGATACTCGAGTAAGTACTCGAGTAACTCTGTTTCTTGAAATGTGTTGCTCTCGACACTTTGTACCACTATCAATGTTACTCGAGTAGGTACTCGAGTAACACACTGAAGTAAGTGAAAACTTGAAGGTGGTACCCGATTAACTTGATTTCTTTTTAACTCATTTTCCTCGAGTCATTCCTCTAGTATGCAAGTATTTAATGTTCTATTTTAAGTGAATTCCTCGAGTAGGTACCCGAGTATGCAGAGATATTTTCAAGGAAAACCTCAAGTCATTACCCGAGTAAGTTGTGCCCAAAAAGTAAGTTTACTCGAGTAAGTACTCGAGTAACAAGGTAAGTGCTCTCGGTCTTGAAATCCTGCCAACATTACTGGAGTAAAGCATCGAGTAACCAAAAGTTTATTTGAAGGTTTACTCGAGTTGGTACCCGAGTAACTCATAAAGTTGTAAGTGTATTACTCGAGTAGGTACCCGAGTAAACATACATTTCCAAAGGTTTAAAAATTGATTACTCCATGCACTACCCGAGTAATCTTAAATTTGTCTGTTGACTTGCAGTTGATCAAAGTTTTCCCGATGATACTCGAGTAAGTACTCGAGTAAACTTCATGTGATACTCGAGTAAGCAAACCCAGAAATTTTGAAATCATTCCAACGGTCATTGTTCTGGTTCCTATTTGATTAACTTTTCATTCTATTAGTCTTCTTAGCATTTCAACAGATAAACAATGAAGAGATCTTACCAAATAAGGAAAGTCAAAACAATGCTCAAATGTCATCGACTGTCACCTACCACAAACGTATGTTTTTCAAAAACTGGAAAAGTCAATAATGGCTGCGCACGCTCCAACGGACATGAAGAAATATGTTCCAGCAATCATTACCAACGTATCTATATATATGTGAACATCTGAACAGAGAGATATACAAGAACACACTCACGAATGTATCATCAAGTTCATTACTCTGTTTTTCATTGTACTTGTGATTCTATGCTTCAGTGATTCTTATTTACTCTGTGAGAGAGTTATTTCATTCAAACTCAATAATTGTTATTGAGGTAACTTAAGGTTGTGGAACCTTGAGTTGGGATTGGATTACAACTTGTAAGGGGGAGCGAGTGTCCAGGTGTAGGAACTTGCTTGTACTGAGGTGCCAAGAACCCACTGAATCTTGGAAGATATAGTGAAACTCTCAGAGAAGCTCTGAGGACTGGACGTAGGTCAAAGTGGTTGTGGCCGAACCAGTATAACTCCCGGTGTACACTTCGGTGATATTTTTCCTTACTCTTTCCTGTTTTAATTTCAACGTCAAATTTTATATTTGCAACGAAATTTTTAAGATCACCCAATTCACCCCCTCTTGGGTGAAACACTTGCTGTAACAAGTGAGTTATGGAGTTGGAGAAGTTATGAATTCTTTCTTGAGTTCTAGTTTTGAAAGCTGTGTGACTAGCTTCCATGAGCGGATAGGATCCTCTTCTAAATTCAGAGTGAAACGAACGTTGTTCTGAAATTCTTTATTCCCCGAGTTAGACTTTTTAAGAGATGGGTGAATAGACACCGGTGGAATACCTTAAAAGAGAGCCGAAGGAAGAGAACTAGAGAGCTGTAGGGAGGGATAGAACAAAGTCCTCGATTCAAGACAGTATAAGATCCATCAGTCATTTTCGAATGCCCTGAATTTCACTGAGATCACCAATTAAGATTTCGCTTATGGTAAAGGTTGCTAAGCGAAAGCCTCTCTACAATGAGGGAAAGCCACAGAAGCTGGCCTTACAAGATAGGGGGCAGTCCAAAAAAGGAGATTCTTTGAGTTCATACCCAGTAGAAAGAAGGGCAGCTGCTAAGATCCCAAATCGAGATTGGCTAGATGGGAGTAGCTCATGCCCGGCTCAGGAAATGATGTTTGATAAGATGGATTCGTTCGTGAAAGAAAGAAAATGCAATGGTGGGAAATGAATAGAAATGGCTGGTATGTTTTAGTCTTTCCCCTAATGAGGTGCCGACATCTGTGTTAGTTCCTAGGAGTGATGTTACAATATCCCTTAGTAAGAGTATCTGAGATAGCCAAAGATCCAAAGGAGAAGCAAGAACAAATAGCACATTCGAATAATAAGAATGGAAAGAAAATCTAGCTTAAAGCCCTCAAGGAACCCTATTTCATTTTGAGATCCCTACCCAGACCGAGTTCCAGTTCCATTTTCATCATTTTTTTCTAAACCAGCATCAGTGACTATCTAAGCACCACCAACAAATTACGGAACAAACTGTAGTTTACGGCAGTTACTGTTTTTATAGCCATAGTCTTTTTTTGGTTCGAAAGCGACATTTAGATCTAGATTTTATATAAACCTCTGACGGAACGGAATGCAACTTATTCCTATTGATCCAGTTTACATTGACTCAGTCAGTAGTTGGCCGTTGATTTCATTTAGTTGCCCGAGAACCAGGAGCAGCACCATAAGGGGGAGGCAGCATCTGAGCTAGTTTCATCTTTCGATTGAGTTGAATCAAATCAGCAACAGAGCCGGTAGCCTCACCAATCTATATAGTTCTTTCTCAACCATCAGTCTTTGTAGATTGATTCCTTTCGTGCATTCTTCCATATCTTTATCCGTTGTGGGAGTGCTTAGGCAGGGGTTAAGTCCAATTCAAGTTCTATATGCGGGGCCTAAGAATGAATGATTTACGCGCTCCTTCCTTTATGGTTCTACGCCTTATGTCTACTAGAACCAGGTGTGGTAGAGCGTAAAATGAATCCGCTTCTTTCAAATCCGATATTTCAACCCTGGAAAAAGACCCTTCGCCTTGACTTTCGCTTTGAACCTACTACGTACCTCGATCAATTACGATAGCGCCCTTTATTCTGACCACCCTTTGGTCTTCTTCCTTACTTTACTTGGAAAACAAATACGACTTATTAAGAGAAAGAGCAGGACCCTATCCAGAGGGATACTAGGTCAGCCACATTAGTAGTTTCAGTAGAAGAAGCTTCAAGTCACTCAACCACCGACCATATGCCGAGAGCTCCTCCCTGAACCCCCTCTGTCCTCCTTCACCTTACGCGCCAGCTACTTCCTCTACTGAATTAGTATATTTCCTTTCTACGTCCTAAAGAATGGCTTTTCCTGTTTGTGAAAAGACCAAAGAAGAAGGCCCTTGCTTTAGTTAGTTTCCCTCCTCTACTCGGCCACGACCTTTGTTTTCGACTGACTATTCGAATCTTAGGAGGGTACATCATCTGATTAAAATCAGATTCAAGGAGTTGTCTCATCTGAACTGAAGTTGGATAAGCTACGGCATTCAGTTGAGTAGCAGAAACGGATCTTGGAATTGCATGTGTGAAGCAGCTGCCCTTTCCCTTCTTATAGGGGGGAACTTTTTGTTATAGGGCCTATCCGGTTAAAATAGACTATGTAGTGAAAAGTAGTGTCAAACTATGGGTCTCCTGTGTGACCTAGACAAGGCCTACTTGTCAATTATATGATGAGGCAGCAGAAGTGGAAGCTGACTAAGCAGCGAGCCTAATAATTGTTCCCCACCTTCCTCCGATAGTGAGTAATAGGGGACGGACCTCCTTTCTTTCAAGGAAGCTATGAAGCTAAGCTCTTTAACTCCTAAAAAAGGAATTCAAAATAGGAGACACCTTCCTCTGAAAAGCTCCTAGGCAGGTTAAGCCCTCAACGGATATGGGACGGGAAAACACTCCTCTCAATCCAGCTAGCAATGGATATGGATCTTATGCAAGCTATTTACTTTTCTCTCCGTCGGTCGGGCTGTACCATCAAAAAGTAGGAAAATTTTCTTTAAAACAAGTGAGTTATAAATTCATTGCATAGCTGGGTGGCGGTCTAGACCGGTTCCATTCTATCCACTGAGCAAGCTAATGAAAGAACAAGAGTCTTTTAAGCATTTCAAGTAGTAGCATTGCTATCTTAGCTACTACCTGACTTATCAACCAGCAAGTAAACTACCTTAATCCCCTGAGTAAGGATTTGGAAGCTAAGGAGTAAGAGTCACTGTAGTGGCTACGGCCAGGGGTGCTAGTTTCATAACTGCGGGCAGTTCGAGTTCTAGTTCTTTACAAGATAGATGGGAACTGTAGCTAACAAGTGTGCCATGAGTGGAATCCTACAACTACTCTTTCTACTATCTTTCTATTATTTCTATTGGCAAGACAGGTTCAAAGTATTTAGTAGCTAGGCTGCTAAGCCAGTAGTAGTTCAGGTCAGGGCATGAAGGTATAGGTTCTATTTGCGGTCTTGAGATAGAGGTCACTTGTTATGTCATTGATAACAAAACCTCTTTTAGTCTTGTTTTAGGGCTTAGCTAGGGGATGCCCAAAGCCAGCCTCACTCTTATATATCTTTACCAAAGCTTTATCTTCTTTCCCATGCATTTTTGGTTTACTTTTACCTTTACGTCCATCGCATATAAATGTAATATTCATTCTAGTAGATGGCGTTTGAAAGTAAGTATACTATGAAAGGGAGTAAGGAGGCTAGCTGTGGAAAAAGGAATAGACTCTAATTCACTACCTTAGGCTTAGGGCCCTTCAATGCGAGCAAGTAGTCATACTAGAATATAAGACAAAATAGTACTAGAGGCATCTTCCATTCATTTTAGCCTTGCAATTTCCTATACCATAAAGAGTGAATATGAAATTGGCTTTCCTTCTGTGCTATATGTAGTTATAAAGTTTACTTCTTCTTATCCCTACTCCTATCAACTAAAAATGGAGTTAGTTGATAGAGCCCAAAAAGACGATCTACATAGAACTTGAACCTCTCTAAGACATTCTTCGGAAGAGGTTTGATCAGAGATCCCTGAAAGCAGAGTGGTAGATGCTTTAATAGAAAGACTAAACCTTTAAGCTTGTAGATAAACCTGTTCAAACGGAACACATCAATAAGAAAACGAATCTCAGGGGTATGCTCTCTTCTAGTCAAAAAGCTAAACAAATGTAAGATTCAAATACCAAATAATAGTATGAACCAAATCCATTCCATTTCAACCTTGTAATTTTACACCTTCTTTTAAAGCCTACTCCTACTCCTTTTCCCTGGCTATTGATCAAATGATCCTGCCGTTCAGGTGTGAAACAAAAACAAAATAACGGAAAGCATGGGAAAAAGAAAGGTCCCCCACCTCCATTTCTGTCCCCCTAGCCGCCTATCGTTTTATCATTCTCCATCTTTATTAATATGGCGGCGGACAACCTCAGGGAACTGAGCTACCTTGTGAGCTAACCCCCTACTATTACTGCCACAGAAACCATGCCATCCTATCTGAAAGCCTACCATCCCAGGCATACCGTCCACAATGGTAGGGAAGGCAAGTTGAATCCCACTCATTTTGAGTTCTCGAAGGACAAAAGATTCAATTCATTCCCGGCCATTGGTAATGAGAGAAAGGCTTCCATATCAGCAGGCTAGCTCGAAAAGGACTGAAAGAACTGACATTAGGTCGTGACTTGAGGGTGAGGGGAAGGAGCGGTAAAGAAGTAAGGAGGTCGACTAAAGGTAGAGGCATCTGCGGAAAGGGGTTTACTAGCTCGACAAAGACTTCGAAGGTTAGGAGGTAACCAGCTACTAGACCAAAAGGAAGGGGGTTTACCAATAGATCAATAAGTAGTTGAGGGGGGAACAGGTCATACTACTGAGCCAGGATCAAACTCTTCCTTTCCGGTTACATTGGCTTGGCCTTTTGGACAAGCAAATAGCACATGACCAAGAGTTTTGACACCCATGAGCTAAGGCACCACCCTTCTTTCCGACCCGGATTGGAAGAATTGTCCACACACTGAGGTTTTGGGTCTTCATGAGTAGTTCTTATCGACGATCCCTTGAGGTTTTCTCCTTTGAGCCGGCTTTCGCCCCTGACAAAAGACTTTCCCTATATTGGGACTCTTTGGACAGGACTAGTTGCTCTGATTCCACTCATGTTAGCTCATCACTTCGCTCCTCGATCGCTTTATCTTTCTAGTGATGCGGGAAGGGAATGATAATTAGACTCCATTAGCTGTTCGGGAGCATCAGCATTTATTTGGTATAATATAACGACCTGATCTCCTTGCTTTCGATGGCTGCTCGGGGCAAAGGGCTGAAACATGGTGGAAATGCCCTTGAGACGAGAATCCCGTTGAAATGGAAAGTCCTTGGTCTACATACATTAGTAGTAGGTTATGCTCCTATTATTGAAAGGGAGTTATCCTCCTAAAAATCCTTCCCTTGGTCGAGTTGGCTTAAGCCCGAATCTACCCTTCTTCCGTAAGGTTAATCCTGAAGTCAGGAATTGCCTACCGCTTTCTCCAATCTAAAATGGAAGCTGTCAAGATTAGCTACTCTTCTTAATGTAATTTCTTTCTTGACAAAAAAGTGGATGCGTTTACGGGTCATTTCTTCGCTACCAGGTCGGTCAGCCTCTTATCCGTTAGAATTTAGGATTGGAAGAGGGAAACCTCTCAATCCTTATTTTGAGGCCTCCATTCGAAGTCATGAGGAAATTCAAACCTCGTGAGTTGGTTCTCCCTCCTGGGGAGTTGATCTTCGATGGTGAAAGGGAGATATTGGAACGTACTGTGATCCGTAATTGGATGTTACAGTGGCTTCGGTGGATTTCTTGGTATCATCTTGTGGCATCATGCCCAGAAACTCCATTGCGGGTTATCCTGGTTGATGCTCCTATCTGCTCTCGTTCATGGAAGAGAACCGAATTTGACCCTAAAAGGTTCAAGTTCGGTCTTCTTTGGCAAGTGTATGATATGGGTGCTGACTGGGATCTGGCATATACTCCTAGAAACTTGTTTCCAGTTTTGTAGATAGAGCCCGTGAGGTTACCCTACTTTCTAGGCTATCCTCTCTGGTAGCTTCGGGTGTTTATCACTCCCGGAGTTACAGGACGAAGAAAAAGCCTTTATATAGCCTCTTAAAAGAAGAATGGTTACAGCATGGATTAAAAGAGAGGGGTCTTTCTAAATGTGATAGGTTGTCTAGTCCTTTCATGCAAGAAAACGGCTTCGCTAACGCGCACTGGTGCGAAATTCGTTGCTTGTTGGTCGCCTCACATAAAGGATGAAATGCATACTATGATAGGCTGGATTGAATCAGCTACGACTTATGTCAAGGACTTCTTCCAAGAAGCATTAGCCGAAGATTGTACTCAAACGAATGCGGAGAGGGAATTCACTTCTGACTTGACTTTACAAAATGAATTTGGTGCATCCTATAAAAGGAGCGTATTCAGAGCTTCTTGGCATCGAGCGAGCAATTAGAATGTGGCATTGAAAGAGCCATTCGAAAATACGTGACTCGGTGGAGAGCTAGGCTTGGTGAGATAGATGTGAGCAAAGCAAGAATTCCATTAAGCATTTCATGTTCTATCTGAATCTAAAATGAGCACCTTCACATCTTTCTTTAGTCTCTAATACAACTGAGAAAGCTAATGGATCCATCGCTTCGTTCAGTTTAGTAATAAGGGTAGGCTTTGAAGCCGCCATGTGAACAAGAGGCAGTAAATTCTTAAAAGACATACCTGGTATCTGATCGATCTTCAAGCTTGACCTTTCCTTTTATTCTGTGGAATTTAAAGAATGCAAGCTACCCAATAAAGTCTCTGGTACCAGCATCAATAAAGTAAGGAAGTCACCTAAGAAAGTGAGAAACATCTCGCGTGAACCTAAGTACGGCAGATCTCACAATCGTCGTATGAACTGGCATTTGCACTGCTCTAGTAAAGACCTATTACTTCTTATTCACTGTTTAGTTACTTTTTTTAGGAAGACCTAGAACAACTAGGTTGTTCATTCCCTTCTTCTAAACTAAATACGTTCACGAACCTCTATTCCAGGCCTCCTAAACTAGCACAACAGCTGTTTGTGAGAGGTGCGTATGCCCTTAAAGGTGAGACTTCCTTCTATCTGTCACATTGAATTAAACTAATTGTGTATATATAAGAGTGGACTCCTTTTGCTAAGGAATACAAGCATACAAGCTTCTCAATAAGAATGGAGTAGGATGACTAAGATTCCAACACACGCGAGTCAGTACGTAGATCTATAAATATAAAGAAAGGTACACCCACAAAGGCTGAGTTGTCTGGAAAAAGACCAAACAATGATCCTATATGGCCTCTTGGTGGAGGTTGTATAGTCTTTCTCTCCTTTAAAAAGGCCTTTTTAGGCACCATCCGAGGTCTCATTCCTCAGGTAAGGGGTAATCTCTATTACTCCTTAACTGCCACTTGAGCACATAGAAGTATGGTCTTGTTGTAGTTGGTGTCCCATGAAGCACTCACTCTGGTTTGGAATGTAACAATTCCTGATATGGAGTGATTAATCTTCACTTCTGCCCACCACCATCCTACCTGAATTTAGGTCCAGGTAGTATCTTGGTGATTCAGAATGGTGTTAACCGAACTGAATCGGTAGGTTTGTTAAAGTCCTGATTGGAACCCAGGCGCCAACCCCGTCTCAAACTCGAGTTGGGCGATAAAGAGAGTGGGTACTTCAGTACCCTAGCATGCCTATTTTGAACTAGGCACAAAGACTATTCATTAGACTTTGTCAATCCAGCGGGTAGTATTCCCCTGTCTCCAATCAGAAGATTCGGGCATCATGGTTGTTACTTTCAAAGTAACTGGCTGCTCGTTTGTCGAGGCTGTTCTATTACTGTTCACTGCGCCTTATTATTACGCGGTGGTAGGCCCGTACCCCCAGAGGAGAAACTCTCGATGCACCCTATCTCAATAATTTACCTTTTCCGACAAGCCATAGCAGGTGGACTAACACTTCGGTCGCTGCTGAATTAGGGTGTACCGTGATGCACCATTTATGGGATCATTGTACTTCCAAAATTCTCCAGCTTCAGAAGCATTTTTTACTGGCTCCTCAGACCAAAGGGAGTCAGTGATAGGCATCCTGTCCTCACTGAGTACCTCACGTGGCTCCTAGGTTTTGGCTAATCATGCCATTCACTTAGTTGTTGGGTGAGTTACTCTTAAGGCATTGCAGGCTGCGAGTCCAATGGGTTCCTTCCATCTGTGGCCATAACCTTTATGGCGATCACATATGGGAGGATCTACTAGTTGCCGTCCATCTCCTTTGTAATTGTTAATTCAATTACTCATGAGCTGGTAGGATGTAACACCAGGGTTGGTCCCCTGCTGAAACTCTCTCTATACCTCCTCCGTTGCTTTTTGTTAGCTGTTGGAGTGGTAACGGTTGGTGTCCTGGTCGTTACCAACTGTGTATTGACAATACACTTTTGGGCTTCTAGCTCACCCAGCTGTTGCCAGGTGGTCGGCATCTTTGTCCAGTATAAGTGAAGCGTTAGACTTTGCTGGTTCAAACTCTTCCGGTATAGTGGATAACATTGCATCGGCACAATAATAATATTATTGTGGTTTAATATGGAGGGTATTATCCGTTGGGTTAAAAGACTAACGTCGCCTGTGACAAGTAGTCCCAGGAACTCCGTTAGGTTAATATCTAAACCTGTACATTGTTAATGAGGGAGGCTATTTGTAGTCCTACCCTCGTCTGTTGGTGTTGTTCACGCATAATAAACAAGCAACGTGGAGTCAAATCCATTAGCATGATTATGTGTTGGATGATCCAACTTTCTAGGGTAGTTTGCATTAGTACAGTAAAATGTGCTACTGCAATCCAAATGGCTCAGCGGTGGACTCTCCTTCTGAGTCCCTTATTTTCTGATCACTGTTGGCTAATCACCTTCAGTGGAACGGAGACAAGGAACATAAGAATTTAAGTGCACCTGAGAAAAGGGCTTTTTAAAGGATCCTATATGGCTGGTTGTATAGGATCCTGTGAAGGAGAGAAAGTCTTGATAGGAGAAAGTGGTGCTATACGCTATAAGAGAGAGCTAAATAGAGGTGGACTGGACTTGCTTAAGCTTGAGTTCTTTCATAGCTTGGCATTCTCTAAAGAAAGAGGGACCAGAGAAGGTTCCTCTCCTGCTACTTATTGACGAGTAATTAGCTTGGCATTCTCTAAAGAAAGAGGACGTGGGATGAGATTCAGTTCCATAAATTTCTCCTACCAATCTTTTCATCATTTTCTGAATCCGGAAGTGTGAACTGGGACATTTGCTTCTCTTGGATTCAGTTCATTCATCTTCAAGAGAAAAAAGGGGAGCTTAACATATAGAAATCGGTTACACACTAAAGGAAGGATAGATTCTAGTTATCCTCCGATCAGGATCTGCCTTAGCTTGAAGCCCTATAGTTACTGAACTCTATCTCTCTGGAAGTGAAAGAGGGTCAACCGGGTCATGACTTTCGTGTTGGGAAAACTCAGGCATTTTCCTACTCTGAATCTCTATCTCGAACCACAGAAAGCGTAGTCACAAGAACTGAAAATAGCTGACCAAGTCAGGTCAGTTCCTTCTTGGCGACTTTTGCCATCCCTCCGGATTGGCCTATTGGTGATATAGACTCTTTTTGGTGAGTTGCCTACCAGGCCAGGTAGCAGCCAATAGCGTTTACCTAGATCCTTTCCCGGATCATAGACTTAATAGAAAGAGAGGACCAAAGTCAACTGATTCAACTCAAGCAATAGATAGAAAACTCCTCTAATCTCTAACTATGCTGAGTTCAATCAAGCTAAGAACTAGTCGACCTCCTTACCGCTCCTTCCCCTCGTTTGCTAAGCGGGCTCATAGTCCAAGCCTCTTGGTACGAGGGAGTCTTCGACTTCAAGTAGCAATCATGTCCATGTGCTGGCTTGGCATGGAAGGACGGCTACCCCCAAAAGTCTTTTTCGCAGCTTGGTTCGCGTAAGCTCAATGCTTAGGGCAAAGTTATGGCTTTACCCCTTCTTTCTTAATCATGCATTGCTTCTCTTCTTAATATGTATAAAATGGGACCAGACAGACAGCCCACCACTGGAACTTGCTTCACCCTCACTCGGTTCACTCCCACCTGTCTTCTTCCAACCATAGTGGAACTTTTAGAAAGATCCTTCATTTCACTACAGTTGAAACCTCACTAACACCTTCTCGGGCAGTTAATCTAGGCTGGGGTCTCCACCAGCTTTACCTTTCCCTCCCAAAGTCCGTCGGGCCAACAAAAACCCGTGGCAACCATACCAAGCTAGACCTAACGTTAACGAGTGAAATCTCTCTCCCCCTCACTTTATGGTGCCAAAAACCTATCAGTCCGGCCAGGGCACACAGAGGTGTGGTTTGGGTCAAAAATAGCATATGAAAGGATTATGGTCTATCTAGTATAGTACGATCGATCAAGTCATTCAGTAAAGTCTCTTAGCTAGGTCTTTATGGAATTCTATCTATTAGCAGGTCGGTTTAGGTATCTTTCTCTTAAGAAATGAGTTCTTTCCTTTGTGTATCTTTCTTTTCCCATGTCTTTCTTGGTTAGTAAACCCAACTGGCGATTTCCGTCTTCCTGAATTGGGAGAGCAAGCAATAAAAAGAAAGTCTCTCCTTTTGGGAGCAGAGCAGTCAAATAATGAAAAAAAGCAAATGATTGTTATTGTTAAATTGTTCACGAATTCTTCTTGTGATGCAGCAGAACGGTTACGAATCCGCTGCTGATCTATATCTTATCATAAAATTACAGAACAGCTGATCCAACGAGAGCTGATATCTGGCCATGAACCTTTCCATAGGAGGAGCTAGGCAAGGAATAAGACGTCTGAGAAGGGATGCTGAGAAAGCAATTGAATCTGGTGCAAAGTCAGTAGTACCACTACTAGGGTCTTTGAGTGGGAATCTCCTTATATAAGCAAGTATAGCGAAGTCAACTCGATCTCGATTTCTATTGCGACAGAGGCAGGTCTCATAATAGAGTCAAAATCACGATTAGAGTCAGTTCGGATAGGATAAAAGAATCCAATCCGCAGCTAGTCTTGGGATCAAGGTTTCTTTCCTTTGCTGAATCAGGAATAGTTGACTCCAGGTAAATGCTTTTACCAGCTCAAAGGCGATGACTAGTAGATCCCTTTTTCCTAGCTTTATGATATCAGACAGAATAGACCGGGCCAAAGAGCACTAACCGGGAGCGAAGGGCCCAGAAGTGAGCAGAAGGAAAGGGAGTGAGTGCACCTCAAGACCAGAGAACGCAACTTGTGAAGTGACCTTAACTCGGGAACGGGGGCTACGAGAAGCCTTGTTTTTGTCTTTCTCTCGCGTCCGGCTATTCCTGCTGAGTCTGAAGGATGAGTCCTCACTCCGGTTAGATGAAAAAATCATTGTAGATAGCGATAGAAGATGCGGTACATAAAGTGGTCTTAGCATGAAGGGAGAATGGGAGGATGTGGGACCATTCCCGATATCCACTCATTCGATATACGACTTCGAAAGCTTACACGTACAAAATAGCCTAGGAAAGAAGAATCGAAAGCATCGAAACGCTAGCAGACCCAAAAGCTAGCACGGAATAGGGAGCCGCTAAAGCTAGTTAGAGAAGCTCATGAGTATTAGGCCCAGATCACCCATTTTGTCCAGCTTTTGAGGGAATGATAAGTAGCTCGTAACCAAAATGAAGGTATGATTCAATCATCTTTGATAATGCCTTTGATAGTGCGATAGTCTCTTTAGCAAGTAAGCCAATCCGGGAATGAACTAGCCAACCAGTTACTGTAGCCAGGATTCTTTCGAAAGCCTTTATGATACTCTTTCTTGCACTATATAGAATAGTAAAGGAGGGTGTAAGAAAGTGTATGTACTACGGGCAAGTTCCAGTGAAAGCTCTTGTCGTCAGTCTTTAAGGGAATCTTCATTATGGCACCTCACGCTAGCTAGGGATATTCTTTTTTAGTTCCCTGCGGGGCTGTCCCACGCCCCCAGGTGAGCTACCTAGACATTAAGCGGCGGAAACGAGGTAATAGATAGCCTATAAGAAAATGACGTAAGTAACGCTCAAAATAACTGATGTACGGAAGTAGACTAGAATCTCAGAACCAAGTTCAAGGCGGCATGTTCTGGTACTGCCAATACAATCTTGTCCAGAAATTCTGAATTAGGACTGTAAGTAAGTGATCAGTAAGGAGAAGCTATCCTAAAAAAGAAAAAAGCGTTCTGTTGCTTGTAGAATACATTCTATGTCGCTCGCCCGGCGTACGCCTTACTTGTTACTTGACGAGTAGAACTTAGTTACCCGCTTATTGGGATCTGAAAGAAGCTGAGTTTCTTTGCTTTCTTTCACCCGGGAATTGAGCTAACTGTATTCTTACTGCTAGCAATCAGGAAGAAGATTTTTTGATCGAGGAACGTAATGTTCGACCATAGGGAAGGAGCTATAGACTTGGAGCTAGCCATATAGAATAAGACTCTATGCGTAGCTACAGACAGGATAAAAGGTGGGAAGATGCCTTTAGCTAAGCTATTCAGGGTCTTTTATGTACCCAGGATCCGATCCTGTTGATCAGTGATCAGGACGATACGATTGGTTGTAAGACTTGGTTGGAACATGAGGTTTAGCCGAATATTAGTTATTAGTTTTTGAACTGGAATGCCTTCGTCCGAGTGTGTGAATTCCCTTCAAGACAAGAAGAGGAGCTTTAGCTTTAGAGCACCCAGAGGAGTAAAGATTAGCTATTCTATTCCTATCTTTTAATGCTTAGCTGCTCTTCCGCAACTGGTTTTGAAACCTATATGTCTTCTGGAGGGCTAGCTCATCCTTTAATCCTCATTAAATGGGTTAATGGGAAGCTCAAGAAGGATGGGTATTGCGCTCGAGTGAGCGAGTTAAAGGTAGTCATAACCCTTCCTTTATAACCTGAAGTCAGTCCGGCGAAGCTAGCTAATAAGGAATAAGCCTTCTTCTAAGTCCCTGCCTGTAAGCCTTCTTTCTTCCTTACTCTAACAAGTAAGCAAGTCAACTACCTTCTGTCTTCTTTTCTTAAAAATATCCCCAATAGTCAAGATCTCATGCAGGAGAGATATAAGGAGTCTGTTGATTATATAGTAGCTGAACGTCTTCACTTTCATTATTCCTAAAAGAAAGAGTTCCTTCCTTATTATTGATAGCACAAGAAAGAGAAAAGTCCACCTTCTCCTTCGGGGGATTAGATAAGTTAGAGGACTTCCTTTAGCTTTAAGACTAGGGATCTAAGGAATTGGTGGGAAATCTAGAAAAGAAAAAATCCCACTCCACTGGTTGTTCTTTCTCCTGTTCTTCCCCCGCTCTGGAACGAAATTCAAATAGAACTGGTTCTGGTGAGCAATGAAACAAATTTCATCACGGTTCAGAAACCTTCTTTTCAAGTTGGCTATGTGCCCGTATCTTAGCTGTTTTGGGTTACTTTCTTTTCAGCAACTCGCCAGACTTGAACTGGCACTGCTCAGATCAATCCTATTGGACGAGACTGATCAATAAGCATTTTGTTCCTACAATAGAGTTGCTTTTGTTGTTGCAGTTCGAAAGGGAAAGAAATCAATTCATCCTTCCTACATCTGCGGGCAAGCCGAATCCTCTTTCCGGACACCCCCCAAGATCCTCTGTTCTAGGGACTAC
The DNA here is from genome assembly GCA_963855925.1 of Inga laurina. NCBI lineage: Eukaryota > Viridiplantae > Streptophyta > Magnoliopsida > Fabales > Fabaceae > Inga > Inga laurina. The sequence continues at coordinate 29,160,705 of OY979706.1, read as the reverse complement.
TTTCAGCTTGAAGCTCCTTGTCTCCTTACTAAAAGCGTAAGTGGCTCACCAGTTAACCCGAGTTAACCTTCCCCCACCAACATAACCCCCCTCCCCCCCACCAACAAATCAAAAAGTTGCTTTTCTTTTATCAGAATACGAATGAGATCAAAAAAGCCATCATTAGAGCAAACGATGCAATAACTTCGGTTAAAAATGGGTGTTGTGGTAAGGGTAAAGGCCATTCTATTCTGAACGGGTCACGAGGAACAATTGGCTTATCTCCCTAGGGAGTCGATCGCCTCTAGAATTTTAGAAAAATGAAAACTCTTTTTTCTAAATAATCTAGAGTTCCTTACACCCTCAAGAATTCGGCGTAGTTGCCTATTGTTAGAAGAAGCGAGCTTGTCTGCATTCTCGATGAGGTTAAAGAGGTAAAGCTCCACTCCTTCTTGGATATTTCTATTTAAAATAGCCTCCCCCAGTTAAATGGCTTTCTTCACCTCAATGATGATTTCTTCTTGAAGCAGATAGCTTGTTTGGACCGCTTTTCCAAGGAGAGGGTCCTCTTTTAGGGCTTGAATTCTTTCCCGTTCCTCTTGATCATCTCTGACGGCCAGACCCTCTCCTTCTAAAGCTACAGGGCCTGGCTTATCTAGATTTATGTCCTGATCAAAAAAGAAAGGGAGCCCGGTGGAAAATCCTTCTGGGGCAGGTGGTTGATTAAACCCCCCTAACATTCCTACGGGCGCACTCTGTAGAAACTGAGAGACCGCTCGAGTGAGGTCGTCCATGAGTAGGTACCCCATTGAAAGGAGGCATTTGTAAAAAAAGAGCATCAGCAAATGCCACAGAAGCTCTTTTATTAATTTTGGAAGAGAAGGCAGTCTTATTCTTTCATTCAGTTTGAGTTTGAATAAAAGAATATGCGAATATAGAATGGCCGTACACAAATTCCTACCAGCAGACTTCCCTGTACTCAAAGTGAATTGATTATGGGAAATAACGATAAAAACCTTCGCATATAAATGTCGAAGTCTTAGTCTTTCTCTCTAGGTGCCAGCTGTCCTCGTGTAAAGTTAGAGCCTAAGGTGTAAGACTCAACTACCGAGGATGCTCCTTCTTGCGAAGGATACAGTGCCCTCGTGTGACCTAGAGACACCAACCTAGCTCACGCTAAGTTGATGCCGGCACTTGACCTTCAGCCCGGTATAACAGATGACACACTAAGTTGTCATCGTTTCATTCCCTAGGCGAACGACGGGGTTTGAACCCGCGCATGGTGGATTCACAATCCACTACCTTGATCCACTTGGCTACATCCGCCCCTACCCCCGTACTGGTTGTTGTCTCTATCTACGATCAGATCCTTTCTAAACCCCCTATGACCGCTATCAAAGAGAAGCTTTTTCCTATACTATAACTATAGTAGCAAGTCTCTTTCTTGTTTTTTAGGGAAGCTTTGCTTCAACAAGTAGAAGCTTCCCGGCAAAGCAAAAAACAAAGAGGTTGGGCTGTTTACTTCATTGATTTGACTTTACTTAAGATTAAAGATAGGGGCCGGTCTCGTCATTCATGCAATTCTCCCGTCCATCGATCGATCACGCAAGCACCTAGTCAGCACATAGCGAACGAAAAAAGCGTTCATCCTGGCTCAAGAAAAATGTCTAAAAATGGATACCTATTCATTCGGTCAAAGTCTCTACGGCGTTTTCATGTCCTCTACTGAGAGGTGCACCATGTTGATAGGAATCGACAAAGACCTTCTCCCGAGGGCATGGTATGGCTTTGTTCTTGGTGTTATTTAATAGAATAGATGTCGAGTACCGCGTTTCCCCGTCCGAGAACCTCCATCTGCTCTAACTGGGCAAGCTAGAATCCTTATGTCAGGTTGGTTGTTCAAAAGACATCTCTTTTCTCTTTACCCTTTGCATCTTCATCTTTTCGAAAGCCTAGACCCATTCTTCTGGATCCTTATTAGTCCTAGGTGCAAAGCCTCTTCCATAAAGAAAAGACCTCTCCTCTATTTCTCATTTTTTCATTGAAAGAGGATAAGCGCTATCTATTGAGTAAAGGGCAGGTTTGCTACACTACAGTGATTCGGGCGGTTGGTGGCCCCTTCGAGAGTAGCGGGTCCTTGCCGCTGCATGAGTGGTAGCTTATGCTCAAAACTCCTCCCACATGAGTCCTAGTCGTTGCGCTGCGGTCCGTTTCCTAGCTTTGCTTGCGCGATTTTTTGCACTTATTTGATTATGGGTTTCATCCACCCCCGACCCTAATGAATCGAGTATGTATGAAGGGGGCAGGGTGGTAAACTTAGAGGGCGCCCGCCTCCTCTTCAGACGTGTCTTTGACAACCTGGCGGTCGTTCGGTCTCCGCTTTTGGAGGCGGGAGTGCTTGGTCACTGGGGTTTCCTTTTTCTCAACCAATTCGGTTGTGTCAGCCCGGTCTAACATTTTTGTTATGAGCTGGCTGGACAAAGATGGATGGAAGGTAAGATAGATTTGAGTTCAAGTGGCACAGGACCTTCGATCGATCATGGGGCGTATTCTACCCTTACCGAATTCATTCTATTGAAGCGTAACGTAAAAAGCTCCTTCTCATGTTGCATTTCTTTGGTTTGGAAGTTCCAGAATGTTGTCTGTGGATTTCTAACAAAGGAATTCAAATGCTTTTATGCCATTTGATTAATTCTAATTATGTGCTGCTCGCCACTCCCCGAGGCCAAGGACGGGGTCGAACCGTCATTCTAGGATTTGCAGTCCGATACATTTCCATTATGTTACCTAGCCAAACCCGCCACCTCATGTGCCAAAGTAAAATGGTTATTCTTCCTTCCCCGCTCCCTCTTTTTCTACATATGCGGTGGCGGGCGGAGCACTCTATATGACCGGTGGTGGGTTACCAGAGAAGAGGGGACAACTTCTTTCTCCCTTGCCTTGCTCCATTTTCCTTTTCTGATTGAAAGTAGCAAGCCACTCCACTATTGGTACAGAGGCCAGAAGTTTGCTTCCTCCATATGTTCAGGCAAAGAACATCTAGAAGCTAGCTTTTGTCTTGTAAGCTACCATGCCTATATAATAGAACTTTGCTTACCATGGTCTTACTAAAAAAAGTAAATAAGAAACCCCAAGTGACATGGCTTTTCACTATTCCTTATTCCTTTCCAGAGAAGGTTGCTCATCCAGCCCAGCGGATCCATTGTTTATGCGGCAATGCGAAGTAGCTAAAAAACGGGGAAATCTCCAAACAAAAAAGGGCCTTGCTTGTTTACATTAAATATAAGTTTGAGAAAGGGGTACCCCTACCCCCTAAATTACAAGCTAGAGCGCAACGGCTTTTCAGCCGTTGTTGCTTGCTACTTTTTGTAGGCTCGAAAATTTCTCTTTTGCCTCTCCTCCCTGTCTCCATTCTGGTTGATTCGCTTCTTCCTTCATGCAAGCGCTTGGTTCGCCCCTTGTTGTGTTGCATTTTGTGATCCTCCGCTTCAGTCTGCCTTTTTCAGATAGCCGGGATCCAACGTAGATTTCTGATTTCTTTAAATGTCAGCTCCAGGTTTTGGGCGGCCCATCTGGTTAGTTCAGCTATCACTACTGGAAGCCCCTGCGATGAACCCCCAATCTCGTGTTTGGTCTTTCATACTAGGTTAGTAACCCAAGTGATGAATTGACCATCCGAGGTGCCATTCCTTATTTATAATTCTTATAAGTATGTAATAGCTTTGTTCTCCTCGTTACCAAGCATTTGCAAGGTACCGAGAGGGTTTCTTTCTGCTGGAATCAATTGGTATCCCCGGATGTTAAAGTCCATGATTACCAGTGGAGATCCTATTACTCTGTTGGGATATTGATTACTTTTTAAAGTATTAACCTTAGATATTTAACTAAGGTGTCCCAATGGTGGCAGGCCGGTGGAGTCAAGTGATTGAGGGCAGTGGTAGGCAGGAAATTTCTGTCATATGCGGAAGCATATAGCAAAAGTTTCTCGATTCTGTCCATGACTAGGCTGTGAAAATCCTTCATCCTTGTGGTGAATGGTCTTCAGTCAGGAGTGTCCACTGTATGTTTAATGTTCAGTGGGTAATTACTTACCTCTTGGACCTTAAACATACAGTTGACCGTTAGTCCTAGAATGTTATTATACTTTCTTCAAATTTATATTTGTAGTTATATAATAACATTATTAGGGTTAACAACTCCTTGGTCCTAAACCTCCTCTGGTAAACAAACTTTATTCAGAGGTGATTTAGGTAGCCTATTGTCATGGATTAGCCTTTCGGTTACCATGTGCCTTGGTCACTACCCGCTCTGTCATACCATTTATTTATGGTTGGCAGTTTGGAGAACATGACCAGATCGTACTGCCTCTTTTGAGATTATACCCTTTTCGGTGAATAATCGCCTGAGAGGAGGTTACCCATGAGTACATTTCCATTTTGGCTGAGCTAAATTTCAAACTTCATTACTGAAACTAGATATTTCATGTAATTGAATTTTGGAATTTGTTGGGAGGTATTGAAACTAAGTTTTGTAACTTGTTTCTAATATTCTCTTTATGCCTGATGGAACAGTAAGCCCACTGTTGACTTGTGTTTGACTGGAAATTAAGGGCTTTTCCCTTCTTTTCAGTTATTACAGGTCACCGGGTTCGGGCTCTCCTTAACCCTACAATGTCATTTAGATCGAGTAGGTTTAAGGTAATCATAGGTAAGCCTTGTCAGGTAGGGGGAGCCACCTTCAGAGTACTGGGTTGGTTAGGGGAAACCCTATCTACCGCTCTATTTTGAAGGCGAAGATTGCTCTCTATCTATTCGGGGATAAAACCCTGAAAGATCTATCTCTTTTGTAAAGGGATGGTGTTTGAGGGTTACTATGGACTATCGGAGCGAAGCTCTAATGGTTTCATGGTACCCTACTGTCAGTATATATTGTAAGGTGGCAAGTATAGAGGTTCAGACCTTCTATAGCTCCCATGGGTTTACCAGTCCACGTGGAGGAAAGGACGTAGAACCATAAGAATTTAAGTGCACCTAGTAGATAGAGACGTCCTTCTATTGGTCTTAGCCCTTTCTTTCTTTTTAGTAAATATAAAGAACAGAGCTCCAATCGATCCCAATCCAAACCTGAAAAGAGGTAAAGCTCACTCCTAAGAGTGGTGCGCTCCTTATCTTATAGACCTATTTTCACTTGACTTTGATTCTTAGATGATATTCCCGGTCCAATTAGAATGATAAATCTCATGGTTGAGAAGGAGCCCATCCAGAGAGTACCATGGAATTCATTCATTGATTGCTCATCCAGGAGGAACTTCATCAGCTCTCCGTCTCGATCCTCATCTAAGCCTATGTAATGGCTTTCTTGAAGAAGAGTGTCTTTCGCTCCTCAACTTATGTTGTTATGGGCTCTAAACCCGAGGCAAAGAAGAAGTGCTTATTGGACGTCTTGCTACTTTCTTTCATTTCTTAATGGTGGTGAACAATTCCTATCGTACAAGAGGATGGCCGGTCTAGCCCCCTTTGATGTTGTTGACATAGATGGGGTGCATGTCTCTACTCTGAGTCCTTTCTCATCCAAGCTGCTGAAGACATAAGGGGCAAATCAAGAGCTAAACTATGAGCTAAAAGTAGGCATGCTCCTATTGATAATACGATACCACCTCCCACTTTTGGCGCACTTGTTTGATGAGCTAAGCCTAAGTGCCCCATAAGTAAAAGCTAGCCTTATAACTAAAAGCAAGGTAGAAATCAATCCCTTAAAGACTAGTACCGTCTTCTCTTTTTCCTGTGCTTTACTAGTAGGGCTAATGAATGACCCTTTGATCTATGTTGTTCCCACAGGTCTGATTAGAAATGCTAAAATGAGTGGAGCGAAGGGGGAAAAAGTGGCATAGCAAGCTTTAGTCTCAGCCCGCTTGCTGTCTCCTGGAATGGCATGACTGACATCCCTGAAGGGTATTATAGGCATTTTCTTTCCTTCCCAAATGATCCTTTTTAAAAGCATTCCATAGATGGTAGAGTGAACAAGAAAAGAAGAGTTTACAGCTACTAGCACCGACTCGAACTAAGAAGAGCTGTGAGTGAATCTGCTGCACAGTTAATCCAAGAATTAGCTCTTACTCTTAGCGGTCTTTGATTAAACCAATATATCTCTCCGGTTTATCTGTAAACAATTACCTTTCCTTCCTGGATGTCTGTCTTGGCTTTCTTTCTCGATTGTATGCCTTTCCTCTAGAGTGATGTTTTGTTGGTTTAAAAAATGCCTTCTGGTTCTCTTCCCTGAGGGCCAAACATTCATCTAATGAAGCCTCTTCAACAATGACCACATAGTCTCCCGAGGTTCCAGTGCCACCGCTCTTCTGATTCCCTACTTGCCTGACTAGGGCTTCCATGAATCTCTGCTCCCTTAATTTACAGTAGTCAACATTCATTTGCCCCATGGTGCGCTTATGCTTGGCCAGATGAAGATTCTTCCACGACGCTAAGGCTGCTTGAAGCTTTTATACCTTTATCCTCGTCTTGTAATCAAACCTCTAGTCTTTCAGCTCCTCCCTAAAAAGTGGAATGTACTACTCATCCTCTATCTGCCATGCAACTAGCCTCGGTACACAAGCGCTTAGCCCGATAAGCCCAGGCAAGGGCAGGGATTGGCTTATCGCCTAATCCTGCTGGTGAAGAGGAAGGCAAGAAGGAAGATCTTGGCGCCTCCGGGACAAATGCCACAGAAGTAGCTGTTTTCGCGTTTCGAGTTGTTGTCACAATTGAATCATCATAGGTATAGGTAAGTTTTCCATTAACCAATCTTGTTGGTGTGATTGTATCTTCTGTGAGAGTAGCTGGTGCTAATCTTTTCTGTTACAGTAAGAGCTACAATTGAATACGCTGTTCTCAAATAAGCCGCTTGAGAAGAAGCGACTATTTCATCCCGTCTGGCTGTAGTGAGTAAAGCCTTGTTAATCCCTAAGGCGGGAAGGGCTTAAGTCAAGACTATTGTTTCCTATAAAAAATATCAAGATAATGTATTTGAACTGATAGGCTTATTGCCTCTTCCGCTCCTGAACAAGTACGTTGATTGATGCTCATTGGGAATAAAGATGTTCCATTTAGCAAAGCACACAAAACATGTAAACAATCCTAAACTTGGTGTCCAACATCTAGAATAGCTGCTAGACTCTGAGAAATTCCTCTCCCAACGGTTTGAGATACTAAGCCAAGGTCAGACGAGTGGTCTACCCCGACAAGGTCTACTGCGGCTCAACTCCGTGGTGATCTATGAATTATGTATAGTAAGATGGTTCCTGCTTTTGGAATAGATGTCAGAAAGCAACGAGAATCTTTCTACCTTCATGGGTGAACCTGGAAATAAAGAGACTTGCATTTCCCTTCACTCATGCGAGCAACGGGGCGAAGAGTCACGAGCTCTATCTATGAGAAAAGAACTGGGCTTTGCAAAAGACATCCCATTCCATGAAATAGCTTAAACGGATAAATGATGGCACCGCCCCGGCATATAATGGAATTGATGAGGTTTACCAGTGACAAAATCCAATCTTGTTTGTGTGCCGGGGAAAAAAGGAGAAAGAGCAATAAATCCCCTTTGCTTTCTCTATTTCTAGAGTAAGCATGAGGGTTGCGTAGCAAAATGTAGTCAAAATACAGTATTGGACAGCAATTATAAGGCAATGACATTCTCGATGAAAGCAAGGGGTTGACCCGGGGGGTTTTTATCCCTCAACTGAATATGCCTTACCGGACATAGAAAATACGTAATGGAAGAAAGAATGTCTTAGAATAGAATCGAAGAGTTTACCGAGTCAAATTGAATGATTGAAAGGAAAGGCGCCGTTGGGGAACAGAAAGCTATGGAGGCTTGCTTACCATAGGCTACACAAGCTAGGTTTGATTCCTGCCACCTTTCTTGTGGATCATTCGGCGGTTACCGGATGATGGGACGAAAAATGAAAAGAGCGCTATCGGCAATATGGTTGTAATGTTCAAAATCTTGAGACTAGAATGGAGTGTTGTTAATTGGTCGCGTCCGAGTGTACGGAATCTGGTTTTCTTTGTTTTGAATAAGTATTTTGGGTCCGTAACCCAGCAGCTTTTTCTTTTCGAGGCGCTATCTAGGTACCAATAAGTCTATTGTCTTCCAAGGTAATCCCGCAATGAAAGCTTAGGGTTTTCTTGATGTTCCCAACTCGTACTCTGCTAACGGGAAGGGATTGGATTTTTTTATGTAGTCCCAACTTCAGGGCTTAGCCCAGGTGAGAAGTAAGATAATGAAGCTGGTGAAATAGCATCTGATATACCAGGAAATCTCGCCTTTTTAGTACTAAAGAAAAAAAAAGTACGAGAGATTTCTTTTGATCCTTCGTTTTAGGAGTAAGTAAAATGGGGAATCCGCCCTTTGAGGGGCGACTGCTACTACTACTCCTTTTATTAGTTAGTTGGTAAGGCAATAGCTTACCAAAGCTACTTAGAGAAAAAAAGCAAAAAGGACCTCTTTCTGGTTATTAGCGATCCTTCTTGTTCCCATTCCCAGCCCAGGGTCAAGATTCTCTTTTTCGAACAGGTAAGGTTTTTCTGTACCCCTTGTACACTTAAAGGCTTTCGACCCAGCGGAGAAGTTTTTAGCCGGATGTGCAAAAGAGGATTTTCCTCCCCCACGCCAATTAGTTATTTGCTTAACTTCTCTATTTCCGTTTCGTGCCCACAATTAGTAAGTAAGCCAAAAATCAACTGTCATCACACTGCCTTTCGCATGTGTTTTCTTTGAATTCCAACCTAGTTCCCATCCCAAAGCGGAAACAAGTTGGTGCGATCGATTAAAGAAGAAGGACTTTCTAACAAGAAAGATCTTAAGAGAAGAAAGGATAGGATCCGGTGCTAATAAGAAGATTCAATCCATGCCCCTCTACCCAAAAAACTTCAATAAAGGAACTGCCTGCCCCTGAAAGTAGAGGTGCTTGAACCTATTTGATTGCTTGCTGGAAAGTCTTTCTGAGATTAGGAAGGTGTTCTTTCTAGGTTTCCAGTTTAGCAGTGGTGCCATTCAATTAAGGATGTTGTGTGAGTTCCCAAATCGCAATGGGAGTAAGCTTCTCAAAAAACCAAGAGTTGGGCACGGGACTGGCTATAAGGAAAGCTGGGCAGCCACAGCTATAAGCTTTTAAGCTAGGAGTTCCCCTTTATTCCTGTTATGAGGATTGAATTTCCTAATACCGGATAACCTGAGGTAGGAGTGGCAAGAGTTGACTTCCTAAAATGGTAACAACCAGGGATGTCTAGAGAACTTCTCCTCGATTAGCTACAGAAAGAGCTAGAGAGTAGTTTTGTTCTGTCCGGTCTGAGACCGGGTACGGCGTAAGATGGTATCCTAGTGAGCGGAGCAGTCTTAAGAGCTAATCCGCGTTGGTAATAAGTTTCGTCTTTCCTTCTAGCTGAAGGTAGAGTTGCATTTGAGTTGAGTTACTAAATGTAGTCAGGTAATAAATCGTACTACACTGCCTTAACTGAAAAAGGACTAGACCAAACCTTAGCCCAGGTGGGAGGGCAAGACCCACTAGATCTGAAAAGAGTAAAGAAGTAATGAACTCTGGCGGATCTCTGAAGACTGTACCGAGTTGATATGAAGCCCTAGCTTGGCAAGTCCATCTACGCAGAAATTCCCCTCTCTCCCAGTCTCTAGCTAAGAGGTCGTGAGATTCATCAATAATCAGTTCATTGGGTTCAAGCTCTCTATCCGCCGAGTTGCTGATCTTAAGAACTGCTTGGCCATCTCTCTCGCAAACTACCTTTCTCTAAGCCTCGTCTCAAGCTAGACTAAGCCCATATCTTTTGCCTTGTCATTCTGATACAATATGAAAGGAGCTCCCCATCCCCAATTTTGTTGCTAAACCTAAGCTATCAACCATCTCCCCTCTGCCGATCTTATTAGGTTAGGCCCCTGCATCCGACTTCTGGCACTCTATCAGCAAAGGAGGGAGCCAAGGTAGTGGTATTCGCCTTTGCAGCTCTTAGTGAGAAAGGAGCTCTGCCATCTCTATCAGCTAGTTAGCTAGCCGCTCTTTCCCTAGTCTTAACTAGTCTCATTTTCCTTCAGCTTCTGGCTTTCGGACTAGTAGCTAAGCCTCCTACCTTTTTAGGTTAGGCAAGCAGGGAGAGAAAGGGACAAGGGCTTAGACTCTCTATTTCCTTTAGCTGGAAATATAGGACCCTGAAATGGTCTTAGAGAAGAGCGAGCTCTAATGTATCTACGCTTTATATTGATAATAACAGTCTTAGTCTTATGGGAGTAGCTATCTGAATCCTAGCTTAAGATCTACTGGATGGAGGCTTTACTGCCAGTAATGGTAGATGCAAAAGCGGAAAAGTCATTGCACAGGGTATAGTCTCCCTTAATCCAGGAGAGACTATTTAAGTAAGTGAGTTGACCGCCCCACCCGGAGTTTCCCCAGGTTAGTTTCCCGCCAACTGTATCACAGCCAGACATGACGGATAAACTTGATCAATCGAAAAGGCCTGACACTTCGACAGTAACTCACTACCTTTTTAGATAGAGAGAGCCTTTATCTAGAGCTAGAGATAGGCCCAAAGTCTTATGTATGATGGTCGTAGATGGTGTGGTCTCAAAGGCTACCCCCGGAAAGACAAGACTACTCCCTGCTCGAGGAACGTAGTCACTAGAGCGAAGCGATAGGTTGGTTTAGGCCTCGAGCCTGGACTAAGAAAGGTGTGCCACATATACCACCAGTGATGTAACCTGACTCAATTACCATCCTATTACTTACTAGGAATCGATTGAGGAGACTAAATCGAAGATATTCCACAGATGATCGAATTGAATTAGTTCAGGATCACTCTTTTGAGCTTTCCAATGAGTCATAACCGTAGGACCTTCAAAGATTTATTCTATGGTAGCATCCGGATTGCTAGTGGTAACAGCGTACCAACTAACATAACGTAACCAACTCTGAATCCGGAGGGATCACTCGAGAAAATATCTTGTGCCTTTCGATAGGTGGAGCTCCTCCGGAGCAAGCTTAAGCTCGCGAGGACGAAGCTCATGTCTTAGGTAGTTAATAATAACACCCTTGATATTAGGATGAAGAGGTAATCCCCTTCCTAACCATAGGTCAAGAGGGAGGTTGGCTTACATAGCCCGAAGCCTTTCACTTCGCTCGAGTAAGTATGTACCTCGATGGGTCTATACTTGGCTAAAGTATATTGCCTGGTATGCTAAGCTATCTCCTAAACCAGATATTTCCATTCAATGCTGGTTTGAGTGCCCTTTAGTCTGAACTTCTTGGAAGCACCTAAGGAAAGGGACGAAGCCATTATGAATCGTTAAACGTGATTTTATCAGTAAGAAGAGAAAGTGCTGGCTATGATACTTTATTTCATTTATCTAATTCAATAGCACTTCCCTTTTCTAGTCAATAACGAGTGTATGTGATGTTGGATCTTGTATCTGGGCCTGCAGACAGGCAGGAGATCCTATCCTCACTCCTCATATAGCTATATGAGTGACTACGTACATGAATGTACTCTTTCTGCTAGTTAAAGTTTATGCCTTTTTCCGACCTCTGTTTTGGTACCTCATAGCTATGCGCAGAGTGACTTTACACCTTCTCTTCTAGTTTAAGCCTTTTGGTATGTTAGTCATACGTGAAGCTGAGACTTGCTCCTTAGCACAAGTACTAAGCAAGCCCCTAAAGGTCTTCGCGTTAGTAAGCTAGATTTGTAAGCTAAGCAAGCCAGGTTCTCCGGGCACTACGGTAGGACGTGGATCGATCATGATGAAAAAGGACTTCTCCGTAATGTAATAGAAGAGTCACAGTCCAGTTCCCCGGGCTTTCTCCATTCTCGACCAGACGAAGGAGATATTCATTCAATTCAGGCGGGTAAGGGCTTAGCTTGACTCTGTGTTCTCTCCTGGTCGGGTCGGAGGTAAAGACTGGCAAAGTTCATCATTTAGTGGTGGGGTGTTCATAGAAAAGAGGGCGTCGCCCAACGAGTGGCAGATTTGGATGGAGTCTTGCTCATAGATAGAGGAAGAGTACACGCGCTAGCGCGCTACGGCTTACGTAGTTGATCGGATCAGATAGCCTTTCGGGCAACCAACCGCACATCAAATTCTGATCAACAACTTGGAGGTATGGCTGAGTGGCTTAAGGCATTGGTTTGCTAAATCGACATACAAAAAGATTGTATCATGGGTTCGAATCCCATTTTCTCCGGCACGGAAGTGGAACGGGCGGGTGAAATTACGTGAGAGAAAGAACCTCTTGGTGGAGTCCCCCGAAGGACAGAATAACACCACTTTGTTACTAGGAGCGCTCAGTCCGTTGCTTGATAGGTCAAGCGTCTTCAAACCTTTCTTTCTTGTTATTAGTAAAGGGCTTTTCCCTTACTAGTAAAGTGGTAAGGTAGGGCGCTATTCGATGAAGAAAACAGACTTTAGGAAAGTGGTTCACGTAGCTCAGCTGGTTAGAGCAAAGGACTGAAAATCCTTGTGTCAGTGGTTCGAATCCACTTCTAAGCGGGCTTTGGGTCCAAAGGACAGGTAGCCGGGAGCGAGCCGGATTTTGAAATTCAAGTGAAAGAGGAAGACAAAAAATGTGAGCGCTCCTGCACTATACGGCTTTTTGGCGGGGGTGGCTTTCTGGAGGCAGATTTTCTAAAAAAAGCGGTTGATTACTCGGATTGGTTCTCGTGTCCCTGTGCCAAAACGGATGGGCGAGTTCGGTTCGAGTGTTCATCGATACCCACTACATTTTTTATGAGGATTCTAGAATGTCAACTATTGTTTTGAAATTCATCCGTTTGGGTCCTGAACGGCCGAATACGCAATTTAGGCTAATTCGAGGTCAAAAATATGAAAGTTTGATCATTGTCACAGAATCCCTTGAAAACCCACATACCCACTCTATTTTTTATGAGGTTTCTAGAATATCTATTATTATTTTGAAATTGATCCGTTTTTGCCCGTAACAGTTGAAAACGCGATTTAGGCTAATTTGAGGTCAAAAGAATGAAAGTTTGGTCATTGACACAGAATGCCTTGAAAACCCACATACCCACTCCATTTTTTATGAAGATTGTAAAATGTCCAGTATTATTTTGAAATTCATCCATTTGTGCCCTGAACTGCCGAAAACTTGATTTAGGCTAATTTGAGGTCAAAAGAATGAATGTTTGATCACTGTCACAGAATGCTTTGAAAACCTACATACCCACTCCATTTTTTATGAGGATTCTAGAATGTCCATAATTGTTGTCAAATTCATCCGTTTGTCCCCTGAACTGCCGAAAACACGATTTAGGCTAATTTGAGTTCAAAAGAATGAAAGTTTGGTCACTGTCAAAGAATGCCTTGAAAACCAACATACCCACTCCATTTTTCATGACGATTCTAAAATGTCCATAATTGTTGTCAAATTATTCCGTTTGGGACCAGAACGGCCCAAAATGCGATTTTGGCTAATTTGAGGTCAAAAGAAAGAAAGTTTGGTCACTGTCCTAGAATGCCTTAAAAACCCACATACCCACTCCATTTTTGATGAGGATTCTAGAATGTCCAGTATTATTTTGAATTTCATCCGTTTGTGCCCTGAACTGCCGAAAACGTGATTTAGGCTCATTTGAGGTCAAAAGAATGAAAGTTTGGTCACTGTCACAAAATGCCTTGAAAACCCACATACCTACTCCATTTTTTATCAGGATTCTAGAATGTCTAGTATTGTTTTGAAATTCATCCGTTTGTGCCCTGAACGGCCCAAAACGTGATTTAGGCTAATTTGAGGTCAAAAGAATGAATGTTTGGTCACTGTCACATAATGCCCCGAAAACCCACTTACTCACTCCATTTTTCATGAGGATTCTAGAATCTCCAGTATTGTTTTGAAATTCATCCGTTTGGGCCCTGAATGAAAGTTTGGTCACTGTCATAGAATGCTTTGAAAACCCACATACCCACTCCATTTTTTATGAGGATTCTAGAATGTCCAATATTGTTTTGAAATTCACCCGTTTGTGCCCTGAACGGCCCAAAACGCGATTTAGGCTAATTTGAGGTCAAAAGAATGAATGTTTGGTCACTGTCACATAATGCCCGGAAAACCTACTTACTCACTCCATTTTTCATGAGGATTCTAGAATCTCCAGTATTGTTTTGAAATTCATCCGTTTGGGCCCTGAATGAAAGTTTGGTCACTGTCATAGAATGCCTTGAAAACCCACATACCCACTCCATTTTTCATGAGGATTCTAGAATGTCCATAATGGTTGTCAAATTCATCCTTTTGTGCCCTGAACTGCCGAAAACGCGATTTAGGCTAATTTGAGGTCAAAAGAATGGAAGTGTGGTCATTTTCCCAGAATGCCATGAAAACCCACATACCCACTCCATTTTTTATGAGGTTTCTAGAATCTCCAATATTGTTGTGAAATACATCCTTTTGTGCCCTGAACTGCCGAAAACGCTATTTAGGTTAATTTGAGGTCAAAAGAATGGAAGTGTGGTCACTGTCCCAGAATGCCTTGAAAACCATATACCCACTCCATTTTTCATGAGGATTCTAGAATGTCCACTATTGTTTTGAAATTCATCCGTTTGGGCCATGAACGGCGTAAAACGCGATTTAGCCTAATTTGAGGTCAAAAGAATGAACGTCTCGTCACTGTCACAGAATGCCTTGAAAACTCACATACCCAATCCATTTTTTATGAGGATTCTAGAATGTCCAGTAATGTTTTGAAATTCATCCGTTTGGGCCTTGAACGGCCGAAAACACGATTTAGGCTAATTTGAGGCCAAAAGAATGTAAGTTTGGCACTGTCATAGAATGCCTTGAAAACCCACATACCCACTCCATTTTTCATGAGGATTCTAGAATGTCCAGTATTGTTTTGAAATTCATCCGTTTGTTCCTTGAACGGCTGAAAACGAGATTTAGGCTAATTTAATGTCAAAAGAATGAAAGTTTGGTCACTATCACAGAATGTATTGAAAACCCATAGACCCACTCCATTTTTTATGAGCTTTCTAGAATCTCCAATATTGTTGTGAAATACAACCGTTTGTGCCCTGCACTGCCGAAAACGCTATTTATGCTAATTTGAGGTCAAAAGAATGGAAGTGTGGTCACTGTCCCAGAATGCCTTGAAAACCCACATACCCACTCCATTTTTTATGAGGTTTCTAGAATCTCCAATATTGTTGTGAAATACAACCGTTTGTGCCCTGCACTGCCGAAAACGCTATTTATGCTAATTTGAGGTCAAAAGAATGGAAGTGTGGTCACTGTCCCAGAATGCCTTGAAAACCCACACACCCACTCCATTTTTTATGAGCTTTCTAGAATCTCCAATAATGTTGTGAAATACATCCTTTTGTGCCCAGAACAGCCGAAAACACTATTTAGGTTAATTTGAGGTCAAAAGAATGGAAGTGTGGTTACTGTCCCAAAATGCCGTGAAAACCCACATACCCACTCCATTTTTCATGAGGATTCTAGAATGTCCACTATTGTTTTGAAATTCATCCGTATGGGCCATGAACAGCCTAAAACGCGATTTAGGCTAATTTGAAGTCAAAAGAATGAAAGTCTCGTCACTGTCATAGAATGCCTTGAAAACCCACATACCCACTCCATTTTTTATGAGGTTTCTAGAATCTCCAATATTGTTGTCGGACACATCTGTTGTTCCCTGAACTGCCGAAAACGCGATTTCTGCTAATTTGAGGTTAGAAGAATGGAAATGTGGTCACTGTCCCAGAATGCCTTGAAAACCCACATACCCACTCCATTTTTTATGATGTTTCTAGAATCTCCAATATTATTGTGAAATACATCCTTTTGTTCCCTGAACTGTCGAAAATGCTTTTTAGGTTAATTTGAGGTCAAAAGAATGGAAGTGTGGTCACTGTCCCAGAATGCCTTGAAAACCCAAATACCCGCTCCATTTTTCGTGAGGATTCTAGAATGTCCAGTATTGTTTTGAAATTCATCCGTTTGTGCCCTGAACGGCCCAGAACGTGATTTAGGCTAATTTGAGGTCAAAAGAATGAATGTTTGGTCACTGTCACATAATGCCCCGAAAACCCACTTACTCACTCCATTTTTCATGAGGATTCTAGAATCTCTAGTATTGTTTTGAAATTCATCCGTTTGGGCCCTGAATGAAAGTTTGGTCACTGTCATAGAATGCCTTGAAAACCCACATACCCACTCCATTTTTTATGAGGATTCTAGAATGTCCAGTATTGTTTTGAAATTCACCCGTTTGTTCCCTGAACGGCCCAAAACGCGATTTAGGCTAATTTGAGGTCAAAAGAATGAATGTTTGGTCACTGTCACATAATGCCCCGTAAACCTACTTACTCACTCCATTTTTCATGAGGATTTTAGAATCTCCAGTATTGTTTTGAAATTCATCCGTTTGGGCCCTGAATGAAAGTTTGGTCACTGTCATAGAATGCCTTGAAAACCCACATACCCACTCCATTTTTCATGAGGATTCTAGAATGTCCATAATGGTTGTCAAATTCATCCTTTTGTGCCCTGAACTGCCGAAAATGCGATTTAGGCTAATTTGAGGTCAAAAGAATGAAAGTGTGGTCATTGTCCCAGAATGCCAAGAAAACCCACATACCCACTCCATTTTTGATGAGGTTTCTAGAATCTCCATTATTGTTGTGAAATACATCCTTTTGTGCCCTGAACTGCCGAAAACGCTATTTAGGTTAATTTGAGGTCAAAAGAATGGAAGTGTGGTCACTGTCCCAGAATGCCTTGAAAACCATATACCCACTCCATTTTTCATGAGGATTCTAGAATGTCCACTATTGTTTTGAAATTCATCCGTTTGGGCCATGAACAGCCTAAAACGCGATTTAGGCTAATTTGAGGTCAAAAGAATGAACGTCTCGTCACTGTCACAGAATGCCTTGAAAACTCACATACCTAATCCATTTTTTATGAGGATTCTAGAATGTCCAGTAATGTTTTGAAATTCATCCGTTTGGGCCCTGAACGGCCGAAAACACGATTTAGGCTAATTTGAGGCCAAAAGAATGAAAGTTTGGCACTGTCATAAAATGCCTTGAAAACCCACATACCCACTCCATTTTTCATGAGGATTCTAGAATGTCCAGTATTGTTTTGAAATTCATCCGTTTGTTCCTTGAACGGCTGAAAACGCGATTTAGGCTAATTTAATGTCAAAAGAATGAAAGTTTGGTCACTGTCACAGAATGCCTTGAAAACCCACACACCCACTCCATTTTTTATGAGCTTTCTAGAATCTCCAATATTGTTGTGAAATACAACCGTGTGTGCCCTGCAGTGCCGAAAACGCTATTTATGCTAATTTGAGGTCAAAAGAATGGAAGTGTGGTCACTGTCCCAGAATGCCTTGAAAACCCACATACCCACTCCATTTTTTATAAGGTTTCTAGAATCTCCAATATTGTTGTGAAATACAACCGTTTGTGCCCTGCACTGCAGAAAACGCTATTTATGCTAATTTGAGGTCAAAAGAATGGAAGTGTGGTGACTGTCCCAGAATGCCTTGAAAACCCACAGACCCACTCCATTTTTTATGAGGTTTCTAGAATCTCCAATATTGTTGTGAAATACATCCTTTTGTGCCCAGAACAGCCGAAAACACTATTTAGGTTAATTTGAGGTCAAAAGAATGGAAGTGTGGTCACTGTCCCAAAATGCCGTCAAAATCCACATACCCACTCCATTTTTCATGAGGATTCTAGAATGTCCACTATTATTTTGAAATTCATCCGTATGGGTCATGAACAGCCTAAAACGCGATTTAGGCTAATTTGAGGTCAAAAGAATGAAAGTCTCGTCACTGTCACAGAATGCCTTGAAAACCCATATACCCACTCCATTTTTTATGAGGTTTCTAGAATCTCCAATATTGTTGTCGGACACATCTGTTGTTCCCTGAACTGCCGAAAACGTGATTTCGGCTAATTTGAGGTTAGAAGAATGGAAATGTGGTCACTGTCCCAGAATGCCTTCAAAACCCACATACCCACTCCATTTTTTATGATGTTTCTAGAATCTCCAATATTATTGTGAAATACATCCTTTTGTTCCCTGAACTGTCGAAAACGCTTTTTACGTTAATTTGAGGTCAAAAGAATGGAAGTGTGGTCACTGTCCCAGAATGCCTTGAAAACCCAAATACCCGCTCTATTTTTCGTGAGGATTCTAGAATGTCCATTATTGTTTTGAAATTCATCCGTTTGGGCCATGAACGGCCTAAAACGCGATTTAGGCTAATTTGAGGTCAAAAGAATGAAAGTCTCGTCACTGTCACAGATTGCCTTGAAAACTCAGATACCCACTCCATTTTTTATAAGGACTCTAGAATGTCCAGTATTGTTTTGAAATTCATCCGTTTGTGCCCTGAACTGTTGAAAACACGATTTAGACTAATTGAGGTCAAAAGAATGAAAGTTTGGTCACTGTCATAGAATGCCTTGAAAACCCACATACCCACTCCATTTTTCATGAGGATTCTAGAATGTCCATAATTGTTGTCAAATTCATCCGTTTGTGCCCTGAACTCCCGAAAACGCGATTTAGGCTAAATTGAGGTCAAAACAATTGAAGTGTGGTCACTTTCCCAAAATGCCTTGAAAACCCACCTACCCACTCCATTTTTTATGAGGATTCTAGAATGTCCAGTATTGTTTTGAAATTCATCCGTTTGGGCCCTGAACGGCCGAAAAGGCGATTTAGGCTAATTTGAGGTCAAAAGAATGAAAGTTTGGTCACTGTCATAGAATGCCTTGAAAACCCACATACCCACACCATTTTTCATGAGGATTCTAGAATGTCCAGTATTGTTTTGAAGTTCATCCGTTTGTTCCCTAAACGGCTGAAAACATGATTTAGGCTAATTTAATATCAAAAGAATGAAAGTTTGGTCACTGTCACAGAATGCCTTGAAAATCCACACACCCACTCCATTTTTTATGAGATTTCTAGAATCTCCAATATTGTTGTGAAATACAACCGTTTGTGCCTTGGACTGCCGAAAACGCTATTTAGGCTAATTTGAGGTCAAAAGAATGGAAGTGTGGTCACTGTCCTAGAATGCCTTGAAAACCCCCATACCCACTCCATTTTTTATGATGTTTGTAGAATCTCCAATATTATTGTGAAATACATCCTTTTGTTCCCTGAACTGTCGAAAACGCTTTTTAGGTTAATTTGAGGTCAAAAGAATGGAAGTGTGGTCACTGTCCCAGAATGCCTTGAAAACCCACATACCCACTCCATTTTTTATAAGGTTTCTAGAATCTCCAATATTGTTGTGAAATACAACCGTTTGTGCCCTGCACTGCAGAAAACGCTATTTATGCTAATTTGAGGTCAAAAGAATGGAAGTGTGGTGACTGTCCCAGAATGCCTTGAAAACCCACAGACCCACTCCATTTTTTATGAGGTTTCTAGAATCTCCAATATTGTTGTGAAATACATCCTTTTGTGCCCAGAACAGCCGAAAACACTATTTAGGTTAATTTGAGGTCAAAAGAATGGAAGTGTGGTCACTGTCCCAAAATGCCGTCAAAATCCACATACCCACTCCATTTTTCATGAGGATTCTAGAATGTCCACTATTATTTTGAAATTCATCCGTATGGGTCATGAACAGCCTAAAACGCGATTTAGGCTAATTTGAGGTCAAAAGAATGAAAGTCTCGTCACTGTCACAGAATGCCTTGAAAACCCATATACCCACTCCATTTTTTATGAGGTTTCTAGAATCTCCAATATTGTTGTCGGACACATCTGTTGTTCCCTGAACTGCCGAAAACGCGATTTCGGCTAATTTGAGGTTAGAAGAATGGAAATGTGGTCACTGTCCCAGAATGCCTTCAAAACCCACATACCCACTCCATTTTTTATGATGTTTCTAGAATCTCCAATATTATTGTGAAATACATCCTTTTGTTCCCTGAACTGTCGAAAACGCTTTTTACGTTAATTTGAGGTCAAAAGAATGGAAGTGTGGTCACTGTCCCAGAATGCCTTGAAAACCCAAATACCCGCTCTATTTTTCGTGAGGATTCTAGAATGTCCATTATTGTTTTGAAATTCATCCGTTTGGGCCATGAACGGCCTAAAACGCGATTTAGGCTAATTTGAGGTCAAAAGAATGAAAGTCTCGTCACTGTCACAGATTGCCTTGAAAACTCAGATACCCACTCCATTTTTTATAAGGACTCTAGAATGTCCAGTATTGTTTTGAAATTCATCCGTTTGTGCCCTGAACTGTTGAAAACACGATTTAGACTAATTGAGGTCAAAAGAATGAAAGTTTGGTCACTGTCATAGAATGCCTTGAAAACCCACATACCCACTCCATTTTTCATGAGGATTCTAGAATGTCCATAATTGTTGTCAAATTCATCCGTTTGTGCCCTGAACTCCCGAAAACGCGATTTAGGCTAAATTGAGGTCAAAACAATTGAAGTGTGGTCACTTTCCCAAAATGCCTTGAAAACCCACCTACCCACTCCATTTTTTATGAGGATTCTAGAATGTCCAGTATTGTTTTGAAATTCATCCGTTTGGGCCCTGAACGGCCGAAAAGGCGATTTAGGCTAATTTGAGGTCAAAAGAATGAAAGTTTGGTCACTGTCATAGAATGCCTTGAAAACCCACATACCCACACCATTTTTCATGAGGATTCTAGAATGTCCAGTATTGTTTTGAAGTTCATCCGTTTGTTCCCTAAACGGCTGAAAACATGATTTAGGCTAATTTAATATCAAAAGAATGAAAGTTTGGTCACTGTCACAGAATGCCTTGAAAATCCACACACCCACTCCATTTTTTATGAGATTTCTAGAATCTCCAATATTGTTGTGAAATACAACCGTTTGTGCCTTGGACTGCCGAAAACGCTATTTAGGCTAATTTGAGGTCAAAAGAATGGAAGTGTGGTCACTGTCCTAGAATGCCTTGAAAACCCCCATACCCACTCCATTTTTTATGATGTTTGTAGAATCTCCAATATTATTGTGAAATACATCCTTTTGTTCCCTGAACTGTCGAAAACGCTTTTTAGGTTAATTTGAGGTCAAAAGAATGGAAGTGTGGTCACTGTCCCAGAATGCCTTGAAAACCCACATACCCACTCCATTTTTTATAAGGTTTCTAGAATCTCCAATATTGTTGTGAAATACAACCGTTTGTGCCCTGCACTGCAGAAAACGCTATTTATGCTAATTTGAGGTCAAAAGAATGGAAGTGTGGTGACTGTCCCAGAATGCCTTGAAAACCCACAGACCCACTCCATTTTTTATGAGGTTTCTAGAATCTCCAATATTGTTGTGAAATACATCCTTTTGTGCCCAGAACAGCCGAAAACACTATTTAGGTTAATTTGAGGTCAAAAGAATGGAAGTGTGGTCACTGTCCCAAAATGCCGTCAAAATCCACATACCCACTCCATTTTTCATGAGGATTCTAGAATGTCCACTATTATTTTGAAATTCATCCGTATGGGTCATGAACAGCCTAAAACGCGATTTAGGCTAATTTGAGGTCAAAAGAATGAAAGTCTCGTCACTGTCACAGAATGCCTTGAAAACCCATATACCCACTCCATTTTTTATGAGGTTTCTAGAATCTCCAATATTGTTGTCGGACACATCTGTTGTTCCCTGAACTGCCGAAAACGCGATTTCGGCTAATTTGAGGTTAGAAGAATGGAAATGTGGTCACTGTCCCAGAATGCCTTCAAAACCCACATACCCACTCCATTTTTTATGATGTTTCTAGAATCTCCAATATTATTGTGAAATACATCCTTTTGTTCCCTGAACTGTCGAAAACGCTTTTTACGTTAATTTGAGGTCAAAAGAATGGAAGTGTGGTCACTGTCCCAGAATGCCTTGAAAACCCAAATACCCGCTCTATTTTTCGTGAGGATTCTAGAATGTCCATTATTGTTTTGAAATTCATCCGTTTGGGCCATGAACGGCCTAAAACGCGATTTAGGCTAATTTGAGGTCAAAAGAATGAAAGTCTCGTCACTGTCACAGATTGCCTTGAAAACTCAGATACCCACTCCATTTTTTATAAGGACTCTAGAATGTCCAGTATTGTTTTGAAATTCATCCGTTTGTGCCCTGAACTGTTGAAAACACGATTTAGACTAATTGAGGTCAAAAGAATGAAAGTTTGGTCACTGTCATAGAATGCCTTGAAAACCCACATACCCACTCCATTTTTCATGAGGATTCTAGAATGTCCATAATTGTTGTCAAATTCATCCGTTTGTGCCCTGAACTACCGAAAACGTGATTTAGGCTAAATTGAGGTCAAAACAATTGAAGTGTGGTCACTTTCCCAGAATGCCTTGAAAACCCACCTACCCACTCCATTTTTTATGAGGATTCTAGAATGTCCAGTATTGTTTTGAAATTCATCCGTTTGGGCCCTGAACGGCCGAAAAGGCGATTTAGGCTAATTTGAGGTCAAAAGAATGAAAGTTTGGTCACTGTCATAGAATGCCTTGAAAACCCACATACCCACACCATTTTCCATGAGGATTCTAGAATGTCCAGTATTGTTTTGAAGTTCATCCGTTTGTTCCCTAAACGGCTGAAAACATGATATAGGCTAATTTAATATCAAAAGAATGAAAGTTTGGTCACTGTCACAGAATGCCTTGAAAATCCACACACCCACTCCATTTTTTATGAGATTTCTAGAATCTCCAATATTGTTGTGAAATACAACCGTTTGTGCCTTGGACTGCCGAAAACGCTATTTAGGCTAATTTGAGGTCAAAAGAATGGAAGTGTGGTCACTGTCCTAGAATGCCTTGAAAACCCCCATACCCACTCCATTTTTTATGATGTTTGTAGAATCTTCAATATTATTGTGAAATACATCCTTTTGTTCCCTGAACTGTCGAAAACGCTTTTTAGGTTAATTTGAGGTCAAAAGAATGGAAGTGTGGTCACTGTCCCAGAATGCCTTGAAAACCCACATACCCACTCCATTTTTTATAAGGTTTCTAGAATCTCCAATATTGTTGTGAAATACAACCGTTTGTGCCCTGCACTGCAGAAAACGCTATTTATGCTAATTTGAGGTCAAAAGAATGGAAGTGTGGTGACTGTCCCAGAATGCCTTGAAAACCCACAGACCCACTCCATTTTTTATGAGGTTTCTAGAATCTCCAATATTGTTGTGAAATACATCCTTTTGTGCCCAGAACAGCCGAAAACACTATTTAGGTTAATTTGAGGTCAAAAGAATGGAAGTGTGGTCACTGTCCCAAAATGCCGTCAAAATCCACATACCCACTCCATTTTTCATGAGGATTCTAGAATGTCCACTATTATTTTGAAATTCATCCGTATGGGTCATGAACAGCCTAAAACGCGATTTAGGCTAATTTGAGGTCAAAAGAATGAAAGTCTCGTCACTGTCACAGAATGCCTTGAAAACCCATATACCCACTCCATTTTTTATGAGGTTTCTAGAATCTCCAATATTGTTGTCGGACACATCTGTTGTTCCCTGAACTGCCGAAAACGCGATTTCGGCTAATTTGAGGTTAGAAGAATGGAAATGTGGTCACTGTCCCAGAATGCCTTCAAAACCCACATACCCACTCCATTTTTTATGATGTTTCTAGAATCTCCAATATTATTGTGAAATACATCCTTTTGTTCCCTGAACTGTCGAAAACGCTTTTTACGTTAATTTGAGGTCAAAAGAATGGAAGTGTGGTCACTGTCCCAGAATGCCTTGAAAACCCAAATACCCGCTCTATTTTTCGTGAGGATTCTAGAATGTCCATTATTGTTTTGAAATTCATCCGTTTGGGCCATGAACGGCCTAAAACGCGATTTAGGCTAATTTGAGGTCAAAAGAATGAAAGTCTCGTCACTGTCACAGATTGCCTTGAAAACTCAGATACCCACTCCATTTTTTATAAGGACTCTAGAATGTCCAGTATTGTTTTGAAATTCATCCGTTTGTGCCCTGAACTGTTGAAAACACGATTTAGACTAATTGAGGTCAAAAGAATGAAAGTTTGGTCACTGTCATAGAATGCCTTGAAAACCCACATACCCACTCCATTTTTCATGAGGATTCTAGAATGTCCATAATTGTTGTCAAATTCATCCGTTTGTGCCCTGAACTACCGAAAACGTGATTTAGGCTAAATTGAGGTCAAAACAATTGAAGTGTGGTCACTTTCCCAGAATGCCTTGAAAACCCACCTACCCACTCCATTTTTTATGAGGATTCTAGAATGTCCAGTATTGTTTTGAAATTCATCCGTTTGGGCCCTGAACGGCCGAAAAGGCGATTTAGGCTAATTTGAGGTCAAAAGAATGAAAGTTTGGTCACTGTCATAGAATGCCTTGAAAACCCACATACCCACACCATTTTCCATGAGGATTCTAGAATGTCCAGTATTGTTTTGAAGTTCATCCGTTTGTTCCCTAAACGGCTGAAAACATGATATAGGCTAATTTAATATCAAAAGAATGAAAGTTTGGTCACTGTCACAGAATGCCTTGAAAATCCACACACCCACTCCATTTTTTATGAGATTTCTAGAATCTCCAATATTGTTGTGAAATACAACCGTTTGTGCCTTGGACTGCCGAAAACGCTATTTAGGCTAATTTGAGGTCAAAAGAATGGAAGTGTGGTCACTGTCCTAGAATGCCTTGAAAACCCCCATACCCACTCCATTTTTTATGATGTTTGTAGAATCTTCAATATTATTGTGAAATACATCCTTTTGTTCCCTGAACTGTCGAAAACGCTTTTTAGGTTAATTTGAGGTCAAAAGAATGGAAGTGTGGTCACTGTCCCAGAATGCCTTGAAAACCCACATACCCACTCCATTTTTTATAAGGTTTCTAGAATCTCCAATATTGTTGTGAAATACAACCGTTTGTGCCCTGCACTGCAGAAAACGCTATTTATGCTAATTTGAGGTCAAAAGAATGGAAGTGTGGTGACTGTCCCAGAATGCCTTGAAAACCCACAGACCCACTCCATTTTTTATGAGGTTTCTAGAATCTCCAATATTGTTGTGAAATACATCCTTTTGTGCCCAGAATAGCCGAAAACACTATTTAGGTTAATTTGAGGTCAAAAGAATGGAAGTGTGGTCACTGTCCCAAAATGCCGTCAAAATCCACATACCCACTCCATTTTTCATGAGGATTCTAGAATGTCCACTATTATTTTGAAATTCATCCGTATGGGTCATGAACAGCCTAAAACGCGATTTAGGCTAATTTGAGGTCAAAAGAATGAAAGTCTCGTCACTGTCACAGAATGCCTTGAAAACCCATATACCCACTCCATTTTTTATGAGGTTTCTAGAATCTCCAATATTGTTGTCGGACACATCTGTTGTTCCCTGAACTGCCGAAAACGCGATTTCGGCTAATTTGAGGTTAGAAGAATGGAAATGTGGTCACTGTCCCAGAATGCCTTCAAAACCCACATACCCACTCCATTTTTTATGATGTTTCTAGAATCTCCAATATTATTGTGAAATACATCCTTTTGTTCCCTGAACTGTCGAAAACGCTTTTTACGTTAATTTGAGGTCAAAAGAATGGAAGTGTGGTCACTGTCCCAGAATGCCTTGAAAACCCAAATACCCGCTCCATTTTTCGTGAGGATTATAGAATGTCCATTATTGTTTTGAAATTCATCCGTTTGGGCCATGAATGGCCTAAAACGCGATTTAGGCTAATTTGAGGTCAAAAGAATGAAAGTCTCGTCACTGTCACAGATTGCCTTGAAAACTCAGATACCCACTCCATTTTTTATAAGGACTCTAGAATGTCCAGTATTGTTTTGAAATTCATCCGTTTGTGCCATGAACTGTTGAAAACGCGATTTAGACTAATTGAGGTCAAAAGAATGAAAGTTTGGTCACTGTCATAGAATGCCTTGAAAACCCACATACCCACTCCATTTTTCATGAGGATTCTAGAATGTCCATAATTGTTGTCAAATTCATCCGTTTGTGCCCTGAACTACTGAAAACGCGATTTAGGCTAAATTGAGGTCAAAACAATTGAAGTGTGGTCACTTTCCCAGAATGCCTTGAAAACCCACCTACCCACTCCATTTTTTATGAGGATTCTAGAATGTCCAGTATTGTTTTGAAATTTATCCGTTTGGGCCCTGAACGGCCGAAAAGGCGATTTAGGCTAATTTGAGGTCAAAAGAATGAAAGTTTGGTCACTGTCATAGAATGCCTTGAAAACCCACATACTCACACCATTTTTCATGAGGATTCTAGAATGTCCAGTATTGTTTTGAAGTTCATCCGTTTGTTCCCTAAACGGCTGAAAACATGATTTAGGCTAATTTAATGTCAAAAGAATGAAAGTTTGGTCACTGTCACAGAATGCCTTGAAAATCCACACACCCACTCCATTTTTTATGAGATTTCTAGAATCTCCAATATTGTTGTGAAATACAACCGTTTGTGCCCTGGACTGCCGAAAACGCTATTTAGGCTAATTTGAGGTCAAAAGAATGGAAGTGTGGTCACTGTCCCAGAATGCCTTGAAAACCCCCATACCCACTCCATTTTTTATGATGTTTGTAGAATCTCCAATATTATTGTGAAATACATCCTTTTGTTCCCTGAACTATTGAAAACGCTTTTTAGGTTAATTTGAGGTCAAAAGAATGGAAGTGTGGTCACTGTCCCAGAATGGTTTGAAAACCCAAATACCCGCTCCATTTTTCGTGAGGATTCTAGAATGTCTACTATTGTTTTGAAATTCATCCGTTTGGGCCATGAACGGCCTAAAACGCGATTTAGGCTAATTTGAGGTCAAAAGAATGAAAGTCTCGTCACTGTCACGAATGCCTTGAAAACTCAGATACCCACTCCATTTTTTATAAGGATTCTAGAATGTCCAGTATTGCTTTGAAATTCATCCGTTTGGGCCCTGAACTGTTGAAAAGGCGATTTAGGCTAATTTGAGGTCAAAAGAATGAAAGTTTGGTCACTGTCATAGAATGCCTTGAAAACCCACATACCCACTCCATTTTTCATGAGGATTCTAGAATGTCCATAATTGTTGTCAAATTCATCCGTTTGTGCCCTGAACTACCGAAAACGCGATTTAGGCTAAATTGAGGTCAAAAGAATTGAAGTGTGGTCACTTTCCCAGAATGCCTTGAAAACCAACTTACCCACTCCATTTTTCATGAGGATTCTAGAATGTCCAGTATTGTTTTGAAATTCATCCGTTTGTTCCCTAAACGGCTGAAAACGCGATTTAGGCTAATTTAATGTCAAAAGAATGAAAGTTTTGTCACTATCACAGAATGCCTTGAAAATCCACACACCCACTCCATTTTTTATGAGATTTCTAGAATCTCCAATATTGTTGTGAAATACAACCGTTTGTGCCCTGGACTGCCGAAAACGCTATTTAGGCTAATTTGAGGTCAAAAGAATGGAAGTGTGGTCACTGTCCCAGAATGCCTTGAAAACCCCCATACCCACTCCATTTTTTATGAGGTTTCAAGAATCTCCAATATTGTTGTGAAATACATCATTTTGTGCCCTGAACTCCCGAAAACGCTATTTAGCCTAATTTGAGGTCAAAAGAATGGAAGCGTGGTCACTGTCCCAGAATGCATTGAAAACCCACATACCCACTCAATTTTTCATGAGGATTCTAGAATGTCCACTATTGTTTTGAAATTCATCCATTTGGGCCATGAACGGCCTAAAACGCGATTTAGGCTAATTTGAGGTCAAAAGAATGAAAGTCTCGTCACTGTCACAGAATGCCTTCAAAACTCAGATACCCTCTCCATTTTTTATGAGGATTCTAGAATGTCCAGTATTGTTTTGAAATTCATCCGTTTGGGCCCTGAACGACCGAAAATGCGATTTAGGCTAATTTAAGGTCAAAAGAATGAAAGTTTGGTCACTGTCATAGAATGCCTTGAAAACCCACATACCCACTCCATTTTTCATGAGGATTCTAGAATGTCCATAATTGTTGTCAAATTCATCCGTTTGTGCCCTGACCTGCCGGAACACGATTTAGGCTAATTTGAGGTCAAAAGAATGGAAGTATGGTCACTATCCCAGAATTGCTTGAAAACCCACACACCCACTCTATTTTTTATGGGGATTGTAAAATTTCTAGTATTATTTTGAAATTCATCCGTTTGTGCCCTGAACAGGCGAAAACTTTATTTAGGCTAATTTGAGGTTAAAAGAATGAAAGTTTGGTCACTGTCACAGAATGGCTTGAAAACCCACATACCCACTCCATTTTTCATGAGGATTCTAGAATGTCCATAATTGTTGTCAAATTCATCCGTTTGTGCCCTGAACTGCCTAAAACGTGATTTAGGCTAATTTAAGGTCAAAAGAATGGAAGTATGGTCACTGTTCCAGAATGCCTTGTAAACCCACATACCCACTACATTTTTTATGAGGATTCTAGAATGTCCAGTATTGTTTTGAAATTCATCCGTTTGTGCCCTGAACTGTCGAAAACGTGATTTAGGCTAATTTGAGGTCAAAAGAATTGAAGTTTTGTTACTGTCCTAGAATGCCTTGAAAACCCACATACGCATTCCATTTTTAATGAGGATTCTAGAATGTCCATTATTGTTGTCAAATTCATCCATTTAGGCCCGGAACGGCCAAAATCGTGATTTTGGCTATTTTGAGGTCAAAAGAATGAAAGTTTGGTCACTGTCCCAGAATGCCTTGAAAACCCACATACCCACTGCATTTTTTATGAGGATTCTAGAATGTCCAGTATTATTTTGAAATTCATCCGTTTGTGCCCTGAATTGCCGAAAACGCGATTTAGGCTAATTTAAGGTCAAAAGAATGAAATTTAGTCACTGTCCCTAAATGCCTTGAAAACCCACATACACACTCCATTTTTCATGGGGATTCTATAATGTCCACTATTGTTTTGAAATTCATATGTTTGGGCCATGAATGGCCCAAAATGTGATTTAGGTTAATTTGAGGTCAAAAGAATGAAAGTTTGGTCACTGTCACAGAATGCCTTGAAAACCCAGATACCCACTTCATTTTTGATGAGGATTCTAGAATGTTCAGTATTGTTTTGAAATTCATCTGTTTGGGCCCTGAACGGCCGAAAACTCTATTTAGGAAAATTCTCGAGTCTCTGTGATTCATATTTTCTCTGTATTCATATCGTTCTTCAGTGTTTATTATACTTGCTCTGTTTGAGAGTCTATATACACTTCAAATTCTATTTTCATTTGATCTCAAGGTCTTGGGACCTTGAGAGGGTAGATATCCTTAGGAGAGAAGCAGTTGAGAGAATTCCTAATAAAACCTTCCACTCATAAGACTTACAAGATACAAGCAGTAGAGAATGTTGGTGCTCGTAAAACTTATAGTGGTGTAAGCAAGAGAGAACGTTGCTGCTCATAAGACTTGTATACGTATGCAAGTGAGAAAGGTCATAGGTTGTTTTTCTATACGTAAGACTTGTCGTAAGGGGGAGAGAAATTTCTTAGTGTTGGAATATTTCTGCTCGTTGTCCATTCAAGGACGATTGTTGTTTTGTGGCATTCTGAGAGCCCATTGAATCTTGGAGGCATAGTGAAAATCTAAGTAGGTCTTGATCTCTGAGGATTGGATGCAGGCCTGGTTTTTAGGACGAACCAGTATAACTCTCTGTGTACTAATCCTCTCAATTCTACTCTATCTACAACTACTATCATATCACCACATCAAACAAAAAATTTATCACATCACCCAATTCACCACCCTCTTGGGTGAAGCTTGCTTCATTCATCCCTGAGTCGCTAACAACGATTCGGGTTAAGGCGGTGTGCCTTCCTGGTGGTAAAAGGGGATGAGGGTGGAGTGTGATTTGTGTTGCTGCTGCTCTATGATGATTTGCTTACATGCTGTGTGCTTATGTGTGGTATGAATGATTTGTTACTACTAGGATTCTCTTGAATCTCATTCTTTCCTTTGACTAACATTTCAAACAGGGCAAGTAGCTCCAAGGAGAAGCAAACGACCCGGAGCAGTTAGAACCTTGTAGGGATATTTGAGTCAGGTCGTGTTGGTTATTCATTTTGGATAGGGATTACTGTATGATATTTTTGAGTTGTGAATAGTTTTTGGATACATGGTGGTGTAATCCCCTAATTGGGAACTTGAACCCTATAAATATATATATATATAGATGAAACCCGAGGGTTGCTGGGGATTAAGTTATATACTCTGATATGTTTAAATGTGATATAACTGCACAAGTAATTATATTCAATATTTGAACTTGAGACCAGGATAGAGAAGCTTTGAAAATTTTGTGAAGTCCCTACTGTATGGAGGGAGTCTTAAATGAGTTTTGAATCATCTGACGGTTTCTATTCCATTTTATTATGCATTATCGAATATTAATTACACTAATTAAGGCAGGAGGTTACACCAGGGAGATGTATAGGTACTGGACGGATGAGGTTCGAATACGATGTAAATTTTTCAAGAACAAGCCAACAGTAAGGTACATTCAAGGGGCCCAAAGGGGTGAGGATCCATGTCAACATTATTCGTATTTGTCTATAGAGGACTGGAGGTTGTTTGCGGCATCATGGGCAGATCCTGAGTTTTTGGTAAGATTTTTGTCATCATAATATAGAGCTTTTAATTTTCATATACTTGATATCGTTGATTTATTTTTTGTTTTTTTTCATTCATAGGCATTAAGTGCAACAAATGCACAGAGGCAAGCAGAAAATAAATATCAACATTACATGTCTCGTGGTGGATATCGGAAGCTTGAGCGGCAAATGATACAAGAAGAGTTATAGAAAATGAAGGAAGCAGTGAAATCTGATCCTAGTGTTGTTATCCAGGATCCGGAATCTCCTCCAAGTCACAAAAAATGGAAAGCAGGGAGGATTAAGGGTGGGGAGTACATAAATCTGGTTGTTGTTGAGGTTGCTGTGAGGATTGTAAGTAGTTATAATATAGGTACCTAATTTTTTGCATATCAAGATTGGTTTCGATACATTTACAATAAACTGTATGCTACAGGATGAACTGGAAGATCATAATAGCCAAGGTTTGTTCAATCCAAGTAGATGGATGGACATCTTGTCAATTACTATTGGGAAGGCAGATAACCCTGGTCGTGTTCAAGGAGAGACACAGGGAGTTAGTGCCATGAGGTATTTTGGACGAGACTCACGTTATTCGTCACAAGCTGGACCTAGTAGGGACCTTGTGGCCAAGATTTGAGAGGACCTTGAATGAGAGCTCGAGGCCAACCTTCATGA
This sequence comes from Inga laurina, assembly GCA_963855925.1. Classification (NCBI taxonomy): domain Eukaryota; kingdom Viridiplantae; phylum Streptophyta; class Magnoliopsida; order Fabales; family Fabaceae; genus Inga; species Inga laurina. The sequence continues at coordinate 29,129,369 of OY979706.1, read as the reverse complement.
CAAGCTCTAACAAGAGTTGTTGCCAGAGCTTCAAGTTGAAATGGCAAAGATGTTCGAAGCACAAGGGCAAGGGACGAGCATAGAAATCAGGAATCCCCGGCCTTCAATAGCACCAAAGGAAGTTACAACCCTCTGGAGGAACCACTTGGTGACCCTTCTTCCATTCCAGCATCGGGAGACCCTTCCACCCTCTATTTGGAGGATCCATTATTGCGTGTTGCTGCCGATGCTCTCATTCACACATGTGCTACCACCCACCATCATTAGCAAATTCTGCTAGATTTTTGTAGGGTGAATGTGATCAGTGTTAGAAAGGGTGAAGAAGGTACATCATCCCTATTCCTGATCCAGAGGTTAGCACGTTAGGTCAGGCGATAGGATCTTTCATCCTTTGGCCTCAAAATCTTATTGGTTCAGAGGCAACAGCTCCAATGGTGGGCATTACCTTACTATTACTGAAATCTATTGGCATCCTAATAACAATTTGTTTTTTGATGTTCTAAAAGGATGACGAAGATGGAGGAAATGACCCTACTTAGCATGGCTGCAATAGATCTACAAGGGCATTAAACAAGTTGACTTGAAGATGCCTCAAGGGATTGTGGGCCTTACATTGGAGTATCCCTGCACAATTGACAATACATATCTCAAGCAGTTTATCAAGTTGGAGGAGATAGATGCAGGCTGGGTGAAATTTGCAATCCAGTAAGTTTTTTTTTCAATTTTTGCATAGAATTCGTTTAGTGGTTTTTTGATTTCATACATTCAATAATTCATTTCTTATTTTAATTCTATTATAGCATCTTCCACAGCCTCTGCATAAGCATGGAAAGACGTGATTGGTATGGATTCTTATGCCCTATGAATACGACAGGGGATACCAATACTGTGGCGCATAGGGCTCACTATATGGGCTATACAATGGGAGAGACCAAACTTCGTTGTTATCTAGCACCCATTGTTTAATGGTTCGTATTTTCATTTTGTCAATTTAAGATATTTAATAAATAATTGCCTTGTCATCTAACTTCATTTTAATCAGTACATGTTGTTATAGTTACCACTGGAGTTTGTGTTATATATCCTCGCCGCAACTTAGTCTATTAGTTTGATCCCTTGCGTAAAAGGCCAGACAAAGATACAAAATCCATCTTTGACATGTAAGTTATTTTATTTGTATTTTATTGACTCTTAAAAAAAATGAATCGTTCTAATTTCTGTTGATTTTAATTTTCATGATAATGCTTGTCAAACATATAGAGTCTTAGGCGGGTCACACGAGGGTACAATTGTTAAAAACCCAAAGTGGTTTTATCCAATAGTAAGTAGTTTTGATTCTAATTGTTTTATTGACGATCATTTTAGACATACCTTTATTGATTTTAACAACCAATTGCATGCCTTTGATTTAAAGTGCCCTCGACAACCTGGCAACACTGAATGCGGATATTATGTTATACTTTATATTTATGACATCACTCAAAATAGAATTACTAGCGATTTTGAAAAGGTAATTGCTTCTTCATTCTCAAATGATAATATTTTTGGTGTTCTAATTGAAATGCTAATTAATTCATTTGCTTGATTCATTTCATCAAAGCTTATTTTCTAATTTTAAATTTTTGGTAATGAAGATGCCTACCTACGTGAAGACCTTAATTTGATTAGAGACCTTTTGGCTGGACATCTTCTTCAAAATATAGAGCAGTAAAATTTTTATTTATATCAGTTTATAGTTGTGTGATGATAGTGTTTTGACACTTTCTGGTTGTTATTGTACATATATATAGTAGTAGGTTGTATGAGTTGTTATTGTATGTATATGTAGTAAAGATTGTAGTGCTAGATATCCTTACCATTTTGTAACGGATATTGTGGTTTATGAATCCATTTTCTATTCTGTTTCTACAATTTGAAATCGCTGGGTAATGCAGAATGTAAATAGTCATTTAAAAAAATCAAACCTTTTAACGTCCCAAATCCAGAATTAGGATGTCTAAAGTCCCCTTGTGGAGGACTTTAGACGTCCCAAATTAAGAATTGGGACATCAAAATCTCACCTTAGACGTCCCATATTTTGGGGACGTCTTTTTTTAAAACATACTACGCCACTCACATAGACGTCCCCCAGTTTTTGGACATTAAAAGTGCCAAAATAGGAGCGTTAAAACCCCTATTTGTAGTAGTGTTTTTTGTGTGCTTGTGGAACTGTGCCTTTATTACTCTGCAAATATCGAAATGGAAACGAGTGTTGATACTTTACATTAATGATAGGATAATAAAAAAATTTTAAGAGAAAATCTACTCATACCCAATCCTATTTTGTAGGAGATTAGAAGGATATAAAAAAATAGAAAAAAATGGGTATGCTCGCGAGTCAGCAAATATGTTGAAGATGTTAAAAAACAGAAAAGAAAAAAAAAGGAGGAACTAAAAAAGGAGCTGAAGAAAAGTTGCGGGTCCCACGTGAGAAGATGAAAGCCAAATAAAGAAGAGTAGTGTCAACATACAACATAAGCAATATCCTTTTGCATATATATTATTATACTGGAAAGAGATAAAGCTTGGCATAAAAAAATGTAGATCCTGCAACAAAAATATATTAAAATATATGAGCTGCGGATTTGGCCAAAATATATGATATATCATATATTCAAGAAATCCGGATAGAAAAGCATGGAGCCCGCAACAAAAAGAAGCCCTAAAATACATATATTAAAAGGAAGCAAAAGCACAGAGTATGGACAGGAGAGATGAGAAGGAGAGTCAGATCAAAAGGAACATTGCAGCAATGGAGACTTGGAGCAAACCTGTGAAAGCAGGGACGACCAACAGTAAATCGAGGACATTTTGTGGTTGCGATGGCAACCAAGGCTATTTTCTCCAGAGGCGCCACCTTCATTTTCTCACACCACAACAGCTGGCAAAAAATTTCTCTGTGTTCTTCCTATTTCCTTCTCTTCGTTGAATCTAAACTTCATTTTAATTTTATGGATTTTATTATAGCCATGAGTGGCTGATTTTCTTTTTAGATCTAGAGTAGCTATGAATTGATTCTTGGTTTAGAGCTTGTTTTGAACCAGGAAATTATGCTTAATGTATTCTTGTTTACTTAATCTTGTTATATATTGTCTATTTAGTGCTTGATTACGACTAAGTATGAATTGGAGGATTTTGAATACACTTGGGAAAGGGATCTAAATTTGACCATAGGATTAAGTAATGTGGGATTAGAATTTATTCTGATTTTCTAATAGGATATGAATATACCTATTGGACTCATATTGTCATATTAGAGTGAATTTTGATATTTATTACCTCTTGAATAGATTATTAGGAATAATAATTTTAATTTGAAAGAGGGATATAAGTGATCGTGAGATACATATATCTATTAAGACTCTAGATTAAGAAGTTAACATTAAGTGAAGTTATTTGGGTAATTACATGTTTTAAAACTTGGAAAAAAGGGATTATTCGCTCTAGGTTGTTTGTCTCGACTGAAATCTTTAAAACTCTAGTTTACTATTTTTCTTTTCTTATTGTTAATTTTCTCATTAACCTCATTATTTTTTATTTTCTCAACTTAAATGAACATAGGAAATTTAATGCCTAGTCAAGAATTATTTTTGAGTCTCTATGGGACAACCTTGATTTGCCAGTTTATTATTTTATGGCCCGTACCCTTACAGTGCCTACTTAAAACTTGGTAGCATCAGTGGGTTAGTATAGTCATTGGCTCACTGTCAACTTCATATGGGCCTATAAGGTCGTACACAAAAATAGCCCAATACGAGCTACAATATCTAGACTCATTAAATTTAAAATATGTCTAGATTCAATGAATGTAATGGTTAACCTAGGGTGGACAAATATATATATATATATATTATATGATAATATTATTATATTGAGTTAGTTTTAAATTTAGTTCTATCTTATAAATTAAATTTAACAACTAACATGATAAAGACATAATATCTCGGATTTAATTTATAAAGATAAATTAAATCTATTTTCATTTGCTCTTTATTCAGATTAAATACATGGGTTAAATTAAAACTATTGGACTGCTTTAATTAAACTATATTTATTTAATTTTCTTATCAAAATACAATTAAGTGTTGATTGATATGATATGGATTTCAAAACTAATTAAGATTAATTTTAAAACTCCAATATCCATCATAAAATAGAAAGCCCTAACTAGTTATTTAAAGGGTGAGCTAGGGTTTTCTATGTGTGATGAAAGATAGATAGAGAGCCGTGAGAAAAAAAACTCTAGAGAGGGAAGTTGGTGGTGCTAGCATGTTGTTCATGTTGGACTCCTATTCGTGTGGATACCGGTAGAAGGAGCTTATTCGAGTTGTTAGCTCTTTGAGATCGAAAAGAATGACTAAACACATAAAAAAAGGTATGTTTCTCTACTACTTGATTTAAATGCCTTTGACAGATTCCCAGAGGGATTGAAAATTTTTGAATTTTAATTTTCCGTTGTTCCTATCAATCCCAATAGCTATAGCTCGTTCTTGATTTCAGCAGCACTTATACCTTAGAGGCAGCACGAAACTCCTCTGTCTAGAAATCTAAAACTGTAGAAATGTTGCTCTCGATGAGAGGAACAAGATTCGTACAGGTTCTATGGGCTAGAAACGTAATTTCAAGATTGAGATTGCTCATGAATACTTAGTTCCAACAACTTCCCTCTTCTTTCTTTTTTTCACAATTTTCCCTCTTATTTTCTCTTCTTGGATGACTTTTGAAGAGTTTGGGAGGTGTTGGGAGTATCTAATCACTTATGTCTAAGTGTTTAAGTCATAGGGTGCCAAGCGCTCTCTTTTTTTCCAAGGTGTCAAGCGCTCTTCTTGAAATCCAGCTTCCTTCCTCTCTCTCATGCTTGGCCAACTTAATGGTCACAAGAAATGAGGTTCGATGATTTTCCCTAGCTTTCATTATGTGTAGTGTCAAGGGAGGATGGACTTATGGCCCGACCAGAGACCGATGAGTTGTCCCGGTTAGGAGCTAGGTGGCGTCACACCACTGAACCAACCCAAAAGCAAAAAGCTGAAGGGGCTGAGGTGTCCCACAATTCTAACTCGAAAGTAGAGCTTTGCAAAAAACCACTTTAATAAAGCTACTTTATCAGTATAAACTTTAGACGGTGCCACGCGTGTACTTGTACCTAAGAAATGCACCATGTGTCTGTGTAAGTAGCAGGAGATGGTGCCCCATGTGCTTGTGCCTCAGGGAATTGCTGAGTGTGTACTGATGTGCCGTGAAAAATGCCAGATGTCCGAGTAAGTGTCAACTAATGACGCCATGTATGCCTAAATGCCATAAAGATGGCGCCATATACGTGTCTCTTAAGGAGATGCCAAGTGTGCTCATACACATACACATGTATATTTTATCCGACTAATTTCACATTCAAAGCAATGCTGGTTATGAAATTTTAGTATATTACAACATACGTTTTGGTAGAGTCAATCTCCTACATGCATACTTGTGTCTATCCATGATCAGTTTGTTCTACATAGTATTAGTATACCTAATCTACCAAATATTCTCTCCAAAATGGAAATTAATGTCTACAGCCTTGACTATTGAAATTGCTATTAACTTGTCCGGATGGAACGTCTCTCTTTCTCTCTCTCTTAATTTTTGTTTTCCTAAACAAAAGGACTGATTCTGCCAATAATAAGAAAGCATTCCTATATTAATGTCTTACAAGAGCCATACACTTAATGGGACAGCTAATGATCTACTTAATTGAGAACCACCCATGTCTGAACTTGGAAAGAGAACACAAAACCACACGACTATTGGGAATAAATTGGGAGAATTCACAACTCGATGAGGCAATAATTCATGAACATAAAATTTATTAACAATGATCTATTCTTGATTTTAACATGGGGGCAGATCTGCTGGTGGCGGTATTACTGTCTGTGATGGTCCAACTCCATTCTCTACCAGGAATGCCATTGCCAAACCCCAGTTAAGGTGTGAATCTATATGACAATGCATGAACCAAATTCCTGTTTTTCACCAACAAATGAAAATCACATAATTAATGTATTTTTTTAACACAAGTTGTATAAGTAAGACTAATAATTTTTCTAGCAGCTAGCATATCACCTGGATTATCAGCTACAAATCGAATTGCTACCCATCCTCCTGGAGGTGTTCCTATGGTGTTCCTTTGAGGTGGATCAATAAGGTTAAAATTAGCTGGATCTGTTGCTGGGTTGAACTTTCCAAATCCTGATCCAACTACAAAGAAGTCGTATCCATGAAGATGCATTGGGTGTTCCTCAGTTGATACTATACTCGTATCCTGTAAAACTATTTGCACCCTGGAACCATACTTCAACATGTAGAGCTTAGTTCCTCGAGAAGGCGTCCATAGGCCCCGTGGCACATTCCCAGTATAATTGAATGGCACAGGAGGAACAGGAGGAAAATATGTGGTGAAGACACCAGGTATAACTTGATAGTATGCTTGCATTAAGGAGGTAGTTCTTGGCGGTATAAAAGAAACATTGTTCATACTGGCTGTAAAGCGAGTTCCATTGGGTCTTTGGCAACGGGGGCTATTAGGATTTGTGCAATTGATTAATCCCAACCCCACGACGAAGTACAGACTCACATCAGCATTCGTAAACACATTATTCTGGGAAAGGCCCCTGATTCCATTGGTGAATGCAGTTGCAGTTGGTGTGTCATTAAAGCGTGGAAGAGCTGGCAATATTGGTGTTGAGAATTGTCTATTGTTGCAGCAGCTAGCTGATTTGTATTCAAGGATAGCAGTTGTGGTGGTATTGTCAAAAGGATTATTTTGGGCTGATTCATAAGCACGTGCTGCCATGTAGTATCGACCTGCGATTTGATCAGCTGTGAGAAGAATATCATATGTTTGGCCTGGTCCTATCATGATGATTCCTGTGGTGAAAGGCTTGGTGTTAGTTGCATCTGTGCCAACAACAGTCATCCTATGGTTGGCAACTGTAAAGAAGAGTTCTTGTTCAAGTGCACTGTTGATTATTCTCAAGAGAATTGTCTCACCGGGTTCTACCGGAACAAGTACCGTATCTGCATAGTGTATTTGTCATAAGTTAGTTGTCATTTCTGAGTCCTTTTTCATCCATATTGAAAAATGATTTCAAACCTTGGCTGGAGCATCTGTAGAAATCTCCAGGTTGACCGTTAATTGTGTATGCAATAGATACATTTGGAGGTCTTCCGGTAAAATCTGCCATCCTTAAGAGACTCACAGGATCCCTGTCAAACCATTCCCCTGTTCATCATTAGAATATAGTTTGTTATGAACGGTATATGATCCATGAAACTGGAGTTTACCAACAGTATTTGAAGTGTTCAGTCTTCATCATTGATCATAAGCTTCTATTACATTTCAAAGGCAATAGGTGAGATTAGAGCATAGCTGTCTAAGAAAACTTAGAGGTGTACCAAGATGAACGAGAAACTCTCGCCTAGGCACTAGGAGTGGATAATGAGGGCCTAATCTTGGATAGATTATGATAGCTCCATAAACAGTGGCTCGGAGGAACCCGACATGAGCATGCCACCATAGTGTGCCTTCCTGGCCGGTGATAGTAAACCGGTATGTATAGCTGTCCCCTGATTGGATGGGACACTGAGTCACATACACAGGTCCATCTGCCCATGGGTTTTGCAGCATTCGAAGGCCATGCCTAAAAGCATATCAGATTGCCAGCAAAAATGAATATGTCAAGCATGATGAAATATAAATCTGTCAAGATGAATGTGATATTGATGTACCAGTGGATAGTTATGTTGTCTCTTGCAGCATTTACTACCCTGATAGCAAGTGAATCTCCATTTCTAGCTTGAACAGTTGGCCCCGGAAGCTGCCCGTTGACGGTGGGTATGTTGACAGTTCTGCACACCCTAGTCACCGGCGTGGTTTGAATCTATTTCAATCAATTTTTCAGTGCTATGATCTGTAACTAGATTCATTATAAATTATATGAACTAGAACAAGTACTTTTTGGTGATCATACAGGTAATTAAGCACTTACAACAAATTCATGATAGTGAGTCTCTGCGGCTGCAAAAGAATCAAGAAAAGCAATGGCAGTGAGTAGGTTGAGGAAGAACCAGAAGAAGCAACATGCCTTTCCAGGGAGGATGGAAATCTCCATTTGTGGAATCGAGTTTCTTGCGTTATTTGATCAACACTGGTCCAAAGTGCAGCTATATATAAAGCTAAGAGCCTAATAGTAGCATCATTATTTTGAATTTTGGAATGCCCATGTTTTTTTTTTGGGCCTTTACATGAGGTTACGGTATCTTAATATTTAAATACAAGTAGTCTAACCAGAAAGAGGATCTGGTGTACCCACTAGCACAATCAACCGTCGAGCTAATGTTTTAGTCTTAGATTTTGTTGTACAAAGTGATCTAACAATGAGATTTGATGACTAATTTTTTTTAGTTGTTGTAGAGACTAATTTTACCTTAGTTGTTACGGTAAACTTGCTTGGGAGAATCATGAGGAGAAAAAAATAGAGGGGAAAGGGGAAAGGGGAAAATAGCCATGGCCAATCAAAATTAGTCTCTTTAAGTTATCATTTTTAGATTGTTATATTGATGAAATATTAAGGTTTTGTCATGTTATTACCAGAGATATTCTCTTTTATGATGAGTACAATGATAAATGACCTCTCATGTTTGAAATAAACCATAATCAGTGAAATGTCCATATGGATTTGTTAGACTAGTTGCCACTCTTTTAACAAATATTCTCCTGAATTTAGATCTCCATCAAAACATTTTGTCTTATAGAAAAAATGAGTAAACGTGAGTGTCGATAAAAAAATATAAAAATCTAACACTACAATATTTATTGGTCATGAATAATTGGGATTCTGTGCGATACAAAGAAATCACTTTTAGTTATTCTAATTTATGTACAACATGGTGGTTTTCTTACATGTTTTTTGGTGACTTGTTTTTTAATCGAACTGATAGTTTTGTACTGGCTTTTATTTTCTTATCCCATCCCCCGGAATGGTCAAAAAAGGAAAAAGGAACTAAGTAGGGAAAAATTTATAAAAGTATCCTAAAAATATCAAGATCCAAAATCAATTTTGTTTACTAAGCTTCATTAGCTATTTACTCCACTTGATGGGCAAATAATAATAGGATTTTGCAGGAATCATATATATGATAATTTCAAATTATGAAAGTATTTAATTGATATTTTCCCGAATAAGAATATATAAAGTTCATATTCACTTCAGCGCAAGTTGTAACGTATTTTCAACATTGAAAATGTTGGAAATTGTGCCATAGAGGCCAATCATTGTACTTTGAACATTATTATCTAATGAACTTTATTTTGTTATCATATTACACTACTACAAACAGGGCTTTTAACATCTCTATTTTGGCACTTTTAATGTCCAAAAATGGGGGGACGTCTATGTGAGCGACGTAGTATATTTTAGAAATAATGTCCCTAAAAAAGAGATATCTAAAGTGAGACTTTAGACGTCCTAAAAATTTTAAAAAGGGACATCTACGTCTAAAGTGGGATTTTAGACGTCCCAATTTTAAAAAATGGATGTCTAAAGTGAGGACGCCTAAAGTCCTCCCTTGGGACGTCTAAAGTCCTCACTTTAGACGTCCCTTTTTTAAAATTGGGATATCTAAAGTGGGTCTCTTTTCTCCATTTGGGACGTTAAAATGTTTTATTTTTTTTAAATGATTATTTATTATCTTCATTACCCAGCAAATTAAAACTGTAGAAATAGAATTGAAGATGGATTCATAAACCACAATGTCCCTTACAAAATGGTAAAGACATCCATCTTTACTATATATATATATATGTACAATAACAACTCATACAATCTAATACTATATATGTATAATAAAACTAAAACATTAGTATTACTATATATATGTTGCTAATTTCATCAAAATCAATCAAAAGCTTCGTTTATTTATAATATACATATGTATTTCCCTTAATTTCTAAGCTCCAAACATATAAAACAAAAGCATTAGTGTTGCATATCTACTAATAACGAGTTTATGATTCTGGCAAAAAAGAAACCAATCAAAAGAGAAAATCACTCCAGTAACTAGAATCATATAAATAAATTAAAAGCATTATAATAATTTCACATTGCAAGTTTAAATTAATTCTTCATGTAAATTTATATTCAAAGAAAAAAAATCTGATGAAAGGAGGGAGAGGGCCAACCGCCGGTGTCTATATGCCCAACCAAGGTGGAGAGAAGACATTGAAAGAGGTACGCCAGAGGGTGGAGGAAAGCCATAAGGTGGAGGAGGTACGAAGGAGGGTGGAGGAAATTGAGCAAGAAGACAGTATGGAGGGGGTGTGTACTGACAATGGAAGGAGGTGGAGGAAAAAAGCAAGACAGTGTGGAGTGCCGACAATGGAAAGGAGGAGGAAGAGTAATGTGGGAAATGTGAATGAAGAGAAGAAGACGAAGTGGGAAAAATAAATAAAGTGATGCGAGTTGTTGGTAAAGTGGGAAATGAGAATGAAGAAAACATGGAAAAGTAAGGGGGGCAGCGTCCTAAATAGAATTTAGGATGCCTAAAAGTTGGATTTAGGCATCCCAAAATTCAATTGGGATGCCTAAAGTCTTACTTTAAGCATCCCAAAACCATTTGGGATGCCTAATGTAAAACTTTTGGCGTCCCAAATGGTTTTGGGACGCCTAATGTCAGGACTTTAGGAGCCCCAAAACCATTTGGAGCTCCTAAAGTCCTAACTTTAGGGGTGCCAAAACCTACTTGGAACTCCTAAAGTGATTCAAATTTTTTTAATTTTTTATTTTTGGTGTAAGGGGAAATCTTTACGCATTCCAAAACCTATTTGGGACACCTAAAGTAAATCAAATTTTTTAAATTTTTTATTTTTGGCATCAGGGGCAATCTTTAGGCATCCCAAAACCTATTTGAGACACCTAATGTAAGTCAAATTTTTTAAAGTTTTTATTTTTAGAGCCAAGGGGAATTTTAAGGTGTCCCAATTGAAATTTGGGACATCTAAACTCTGCTTTAGGTGTCTCAATTCAAATTTGGGATGCCTAATATTTCGATTTCGCTGCTTTATTTACAAAAATGTCACTGCCTCTATGTTTTTACCTCCCTTTTTAAAAAAGGGACGTCTATAGGGGTAGTAATATCTTTAACCTGTAGTAGTGTTATTTGTATGTTCACTATGATAACTATCTTTGGATAAATCATAATGATTGTTCAAAATGTCCATGGTCGATTATCTGTATGGGAGCAAACCTGAAATAAGACTAGTATGACTTTGAAGAGGTTAGAGATATGAATCAAAGTCCTAAGCACTTGTAAGAGTACAAGGTGCTGGATCGACCCGCTATGAGAAAGCTGTATGAATCAAGTCATAAGCTTGTCTCATGTATAACCACATCACTATGTCCTTTGACCTGAGCTCGTCATGGATTCCTACATGAGAGTCGCTCAGCTTTGACCTAGTCAAAAGCCACCTTTTGACCGGGTGATGATAAAGGCAATGTTCGGGCTTACTGGTTGTCATGCAAAGGAATATGAATGATCAAGATTAAATTTTGTCTCTCACATTTGTAGAGAGATAATACTAGGCCCCTTGATAATTGAGTCTGAGAAATGTATAACCATCTATGATGGAAAGGAGTTTCCATTTCTATAGTCAAACTACTCAAGGATCGAGAAAGTGGTCAGGAATATGAGGATGACATTATTTATGCCTCATTATTGATAGAAATATCATGTGACAAAAGGGACGTGATATGGTAGTATGACAGGTTGCATCGGTTTATCGATCCTCATATGAATTGAGTAGCTATAATGTCTTGCAAGAGGCCGCTTACGACTTGTGGGTTAGTATAGTCATTGGCCCACTGCCAACTTCATATAAGCCTACAGGGTCGCATACAAAAATAGCCAATATGAGCTGTAGTGTCTAGATTCATTGAATTTAAGATATGTCTAGATTTAATGAATGTAATGATTAATCTATGGTGGACCAATATATATATGTTCAAAAAGAAAATTAATAATATTATATATATATACATATATGTATTTTTGAAATACACACACACATATATGTATATATTATATATGATAATATTAGTATATTGTGTTAGTTTTAAATTTAGTTTTATCTGATAAATTAAATTTAATACTAACATGAAAAGATATAATATCTAGGATTTAACTTATAAAGATAAATTAAATCTATTTCCATTGGCTCTTTATTCAGATTAAATAAATAGGTTGAATTAAAACTGTTAGGCAGATTTAATTAAACCATATTTATTTAATTTGCTTATCAAAAGACAATTAAGTATTAATTGATATGATATAGATTTGAAAATTAATTAAGATTAATTTTGAAAATCCAATATCCATCATAAAATAGAAAAGCCCTAACAAGTTATAAAAAAGCGTGAGCTAGGGTTTTCTACGGGTGATGAAAAAAAGCAAGATAAAGAGCCATTAGAAAAGAAAACTCTAGAGAGAGATGTTAGTGGTACTAGCACACTATTCGTGTTGGATTCCTATTTGTGTGGATACTGGTAAAGGGAACTGATCTGAGTTGTTAGCTCCTTGAGATCGAAAAGAAAGACTGAACACATAAGAAATGTACACTTCTCTATTACTCGATTTAAACGCCATTGACAGATCCGCAGTAGAGATTGGAAAACTTTTAAATTTTAATTTTCCGTTGTGCCTACCAATTCCAACAGAAAACATAGAAGAAAGGGGCACTCTACACTATCCAATATGTAATATGTATACCTCATAGCACTCTGAGATATTTGGTAGCTATTGAAACATCTTAGACATAGAGAGTTTGTATATTATAGAGTTGTGGAACTTTCTTTTTAGCTCTTTAATTTCTTCTAATTTATTAATTAAGATTAGAGATTGTGAAATGATTTTATTTGCGTTTTTTATAACTAAATGTTTTTTTTAATCTTTCAAATAGAATAACTTCTATTACACTAGTACAAAAAAGGGGTTTTAGACTGGCACATTTAGACCAGTTGTAGCGGATAAGTTTTAAAAGAAATTACCAGTCACATTTTGGTAATTATAAACAAATTGGGAGACTGATTATTCTATTAACCAGTCTAAAAAATATTATTTAGACTGGTTCTACATTAACTGGTCTAAAAAGATTAAACCTTTTAGACTTGTTTGGATTTTAAATCAGTTTAAAATGCTCAATGGCAAAAAAAAATTAAAAACTTATTATTTTTTAGACCGGTTACTGAAACAACCGGTCTAAAAAATATTTATTTTAGATCGGTTAATGGAATAACTGGTCTAAAAGAAAGCTTTTTAAGACTGGTTATTTTTTATAAACGGTCTTAAAAGTCTTTCCCCCAATTACTTTCATGACTTAAGCTCCCCGCCTTCTTCCACTCTGAAATCCTTCCACGCTAAATAGAAAACAATCAAGAACGAACAGTCCTCCAAATTAGTCATTACAAGAGTCAAATTAGTGTGTCACCTTGGATTGGTATTGCACTTCCACAATGAGAATGGGATCTTGGAGCTAGCATCCCCTTTACGTAGTGTTAGGGTGTACTGGTCCTCTTTATTTTCGTAAAGTGTCAAGGTGTGCAACACTTAACATAGTCTCTTCTCATCTTTATGCATCGTCAATCTGCAAAATTTGGATAATCAACTTGTTGAAGCCCTAATTCTCTTCCAAGTAGTTTTTTTCTTCGTTTGTAGTTTTTTTCTTCGTCTATAGTTTTTTTCTTTGAGAATTGAACTGTGTTGTCAAGTCCTGGAGCTATTTTTTGTGTTATGTCTGTTGATGCATAATTCTATTAGTCTTGGAATTGTGTTGTCAATTGAATACCTGCTATGGTGCACTGAATCTCAAACACTTGAATTCATTTGAAACACTTATTCTCTGGAAGTGTTTAGCAGAATTGTACTTTGATCCCGAATTGTTGTTGCTGAATATGCTTTCTTGATCTGAGATTTCTAAAACTATAAATATCTATTGAAATTAATAAAAAAACTAGATTCTTGAATTTTGTCAGTGCATTGAATCATACACTAACTCTACAATTCTTCCTTATATCCACTGAATTGATTAAAAAAACCAGATTCTATTTTAAAGTGAATCTACACTGCTTATATTAATCTCATGCTTTCTCAATAGATGGATATACACCAGAGGGTTTTCTGCTTAGCTATCTTGAAAAGTTTAAAGCATTAAGGTCTATCAACATGTTTTGAAATTAATTACTTGACTGAACAAAAAAGTGGAAAGAACATATAGATGTTAAAAGGATTCCTCAATAGAGAGAGTAACAAATGCACCAAAACTCCAAGATGAGTTTACCATGACCACCCATTAAGGAAGTCATCATTAAATGATATTTATAGATTATGATTTTGTAATCACATTTATATGTAGGAACCTACTTTAGTACAATACTTATATTTTGGCTATTTAATGTTGAAATGAAGAAACTGTTAGTTGGTGAGGTGTCCAAAAGGGAAAGGGGCAATGTTAATTACCTCACGTGTCTTGAGATGCCATGAGGTGTGTGCCAAATAGAGAAAAAATTTGTGGTTGGAAATATATATAGGGAAGAAAAAGTTCATAAGGGAATGAGGAAGTAGTAAGCTTTGTATGAGGAGGGAACTCAAGCCTCTTAAATGCTTACCCTAAGAAGGGTATTTTCAATTCTCTCCCACCTTCCTTCTCGGGATCTTTACTCTCAAACATCACATTTGTGCTATGTCCACCACATTTTACCTTGTCATCTTATTCGATTACATATTATCTCAAATGTTAATGACTTGCATGCATCACAAGCCAAATTCCCACGCCCCCCCAGGATAACATATGAGACCATCTTATTCAGACCTGTGAATTGAATGTCAGTCTTTTGGTTCTCTCTCCCTTTATCACTCTATCTATGTGTTCCTCCCCTTTTTCTCCTTGCTCTGGCAACTTTTTCCTCTACTGTTCAAGGTCTTTTTACTAACAAAGCCTAATTACCTTGATCCAATCATGCCTCCACCATTGGAATCTCATTCAGCTATCTATATGTTTTTTGTTTTACAGAGAAATCATTTTGACAAAGGCCAAGATGTTGTGTCACAATCTTGGCACTTGACTCCACTTTCTAAGACACTGGTATATGCCACACTCATTTATCCATTGAATCTAGAATTTTTACTGGCATAATCATTGCTGCATTTTCATATTTCATTCAATTTCATACTTCATGAATCATTGAAATTGTGCTTGCTATTTTTTTGTATTCTTGTCTATCTGATACTTGTATGACATGTTTGTTTGCACCTAAATTTTTTTTATTTCATTTAACAAAAGGATTAATAATACTCTTGTAGAGCTTAGAAAGCCAAGGGAATAGGGGGACAAGTTGATGGAATGTGAGAATGCTAATTCTTTCTTCTCCATAAAATTATAGTTATATGGCTCTTACATTTATGATTATAGGAAATATTTATGAGTGGTAACTGATCCTATATTTGATAAACTTATGCTCAATATCTTTGTATCTTATACATGTTTGGCCAATATCTTATAATCAGCTTGATCCTTATTGTTCTTGTTCATTGAGAGTTCCTAACATAGGTTTAGACCCATCAGTTGTAGAACTGTTTCATAAAACATGAACGATCATGAGACATATAAGATGATTTCTATTCAATCAATCATGATTGTCTGTGAATATTGGTTTTATTATTGTTAAAGTTTACCTTTTCTATTATTGATGCTGAGGCTTATTTTATTGCTTTTGGTTATTGATATGTAGTTTATGGTCTTCAAAGCCTTTCTTCCAGTGTGCAATCCACCTCATTATACCAAACTCATCTTTCCTATGTAGTTTTCAGTCTTCAAAGCCTTTGTTCAAGTGATTGACGGGTAATTCAATTAGTCTTTGCCATTAAATAATTGAAATGATGCTAACCAAAATTGATCTTTGCTATATATATGATATGATATCGTAATTGAAATGTTTTGAAAGTTAGTTTGGTTAGTAAATTAGAAGACCGTGATTAACCATTAGTGGCACTAGCATTTAAGAGTAGCATCAGCCAAACAAGGCCTTAAACGTGTCTAATTGCTAATAGGTCTCTAATTACTGAACCCCTAATCCCTATGGTACAATTCTATTTCTACTGTTCGTACCGGCAATATATATGGGCATTTGACCTATTATACTAAACAGATTTGCATTGTTAATGAGAATTGTACTATCGGAATTACTCTTCTTCTATCTCTATCTCTCTACTCTCTTTTACCTGTTTATTATGTAGAAGTTAAACTAGGTATTTGGGTGTAATGATTGCATGCTCTCATCATACTCTTGCCTTTTCCAGGGGAAAACGTAGAAAACAAAAAAAAAAGGTGTTGGAATATATGGATTGTAGTTGGATACAAGCTAAACGAACAAGTTTTGAATATGATGTTGGGGTGAGGGGTTTTTAGACTTTGTAAAAAGAAATGCCGAAGATGATAATGGGATATTTTATTGCCCTTGTGTAAAATGTTTGAATGAGAAGCGACTAAGTGCTGCAGATATATATACACATTTAATTTGTGAAGGGTTTTGTAAGACGTATATAGTATGGGTATGGTATGGTATGGTGAACAATTAGAAATGCTAAGTACATCTCAACAAGGGGGAGTGACTTGTGATGATAATGACATGGATCTAGATGATCGGATAGAGGATATTATTCATCATGTAAGAGAAGAGACTTTTGAACAATCACATGTATATGGTAATATGTGCAGTAATGCTGAGAAGCCGCTGTACCCAAGGTGTAAAAAATACCAATTGCTGAAAGCTGTATTGAAATTGGTAAGCTTGAAAGTACGACATGGATGGAGCGACAAGAGTTTTTTAGAAACTCTTTAGGCCTTTAAAGATATGCTTCCTGATGATAATGTGTTGCCTTGTAGATACTATGATGCTAAGAAAATATTGTGTCCACTAGGGATGAAGTATAAAAAGATCTATGCATGTCCCAATGATTGCATATTGTATAGAAAAGAGCATGAAGAGAAGGAGCAATGTCCGATATGTGAAACTCTGAGGTATAAATCAAATAAGGCCCCTACAAAAGTGTTGTGGTATCTTCCAATCATAACAAGGTTCAAGCACTTGTTTGCAAATGAAATTGATGCTAAAAATTTGAGATGACATGTGGATGAGAGAATTTTTTATGGAAAGCTTCGACATACAGTTGATTCTTCTTAATGGCAGAAAATTGATCAATTATTTCCTAGCTTCGGTAAAGAACCTAGGAATCTTAGGCTTCGGCTTAGCACAGATGGCATGAATCCTTATGGTAGCCTAAGCAGTATAAATAGTTCATGGCATGTTCTCTTGGTAATTTACAACATATCTCTTTTGTTATGTATGAAATTAAAGTACATTATGTTGTCTAGAACCCTTGATCGAGGACTTGAAAGAATTATGAGATGAAGGTGTCGATGTTTTGATGCAAACAAAAAGGGGACTTTTAATATGCGAGCAATGATCTTTTGTACTATAAATGACTTCCCTGTATATGGGAAATTGTCAAGATATAGCGTTAAAGGACACAAAGTATGTCCAATTTGTGAAGAAGGCACATGCTACCATCAACTTCAACATGGAAGAAAGATGGTTTACCTTGGCCATAGGAGATTTCTTAGACGAAGCCACCCATATCGTAGATTAAAAAAAGCTTTTTTTGGTGGCCAAGAGTTTGAAGATGCTTTGGAGGCATTGACTGGGGAGGAAATTTATGAAAAGGTGAAAAATATCAATACTATCTTTGGTAAGTCATCAAAGAGTAGAAATGAGAAAAATATATGGAAAAAAGGTTTGTCTTCTTCGATCTTCCATATTGGCACAATCTGATGCAAGACACTGTATTGATTTCATGCATGTGGAGAAAAACGTTTGTGATAGTATTGTTGGGATACTGCTCAACATACAAGAAATTTCTAACAATGGTGTGAAGGTAAGATTAGATTTGCAAGAAATGGGAATACAAGAAGACTTACATCCAAGGCCATATAGTAATAGAACTTTTTATCATCTAGCTGCTCATACTTTGTCTAAGGGTAAGAAAAGAAGTTTTTGTGAGTGTTTACATGGCATCAAATTTCCCTCAGGGTATTCTTTAAATTTTAAAAAGCTTGTATCGATGAAAGACTTGAAGTTAATAGGCCTAAAGTCTTATGATTGTCATGTCTTAATGCAACAACTACTTCCAGTAGCTATTTGAGGCATTGTCGAATATGTCTTCAACACATATTGACTAGAATTTGTTTCTTTTTCAATGCTATTTGTAGTAAAGTCATTCACATGGAAAGATTGGAGGAATTGGAAAATAAAGGATATATGATCTTGTGCCATCTTGAGAAGCTTTTTCTTCCTTCATTTTTTGACATCATGGTACACCTAATTGTTCATGTAGTGAGGGAGATAAAGTTGTGTGGCCCTATCTATTTCCAGTGGATGAACCCAATCGAAAGAACAATGAAAATTATAAAAGGGCATGTGAAGAACCCTAACCGGCCTGAAGCATCTATTGTTCAGACAGAAATATGTTCTGAAGAAACTATGGAATTTTGTCAACATTATTTGTCAAATGTATGACATATTGGGTTTCCTAAATGTCATAATCAAGAAGGGGGTAGACATGAGGCAACAGTAAAGAGCGTAGATCCTGATAAATTGCAACAAGTTTACTTGTACATCTTGAATAATGTTGATGAAGTTCAATATTACATGAATGCCCATAAAGAAATTGTGCAAAAACAAAATAGTCGAATGACTAAACAAAGGTTAATTATGGATCATAATAGAACTTTCACACATTGTTCAAACAAAAGGTTGATGGAGAAGAATGTGTTTCTGATACAATAAATTGGTTAGCATATGGTCTTGAAGTTGATGTCATAAATTGGACTTCATTTGTGATCAATGGTTATACTTTTTACACGAGTCCCTAGATGATAAGAGTACCGTCTAGAATAGTGGTGTTGTATTAGTGGATGAATCTATGCCACTTCTCTAGTTTGAAAGATAAGAACCCTAAATTGGCTGCTATACCTTATTATAGGGTTATTGAAGAGATTTGGGTGGTTGACTATGTCAAAATTAGATTTCCCATTTTCAAATGCAAGTTGATTGATGTCAATCATGGTGTGAAGGTCGATAGGTTAGGATTTACATTAGCAGATCTGAATAATAGAAGTTTTAGGGATGAACCTTTCATTATGGCAGATCAGGAGCAACAAGTGTTCTATATTACTGATCATGCGAATAAAATGTGGTATGTAGCTCTCCAAGGAAAAAGGGCCATTGATATTGATAAGAAAAGTCGCTCAAATTATGATATTCTTGAGACTCTATTTTCTAGGGGTCTATCAGAATTGAACGAAGAAGATGAAGCAGATAATAAGCACAGCACAAGAAATGATCATCATAAGGGAATATGGGAGGATATCTCTTTATGATACTACTTTGAAGTTAAATAACTAAAGTATTTATGATTATGATTTATATCTGAATAATGTATATAGTTTTTTTATAGATATAATCTTCTCATGTTATAGCTTAACGATTTATCTTTCTTTATTGTCGTTACAAGCAAATGACAGATCTGTGGTGTCCTAGTATAGATGATCAGCCACCTACTGCACCTCAAAGTCGGCCACCTATTGATCAGTAGAGTCAGCTAGCTAGAGCACTTCGGAGTCAGCCACCTAGTGCTCAGCAGAGTCAGCCAGCTAATGCACCTTAGAGTCAACCATCTAGTGTTAATCAAAGTGATCCTAGCAATGCTCAGAGCCAGGATCATAGTGAGCTTAATAGACAGTCTATACGAAGGGGTATATGTGGCACACATTTGAAAGACATTTCCTTCAGTCGGAGTGCAGAACAAAAGATACCGATTGAATTTGATAGATATTGGAAATCAATCGGGACTAATGCAAGCCGATATAGGAGTTTTATCTGCCTCTTTGCATGCAAATAACCTAACATCTTGATAGAGGAGTGGAGAAATATTGATGAAATGGTGTGGTAACATATTTGGGACACTATCTAGGTATACAATTCTCTTTTATATGTAATGATTATCAAATATGTCACAAATTTGTCACTTACTCCTTCAATGCATCCATTCCATCTCACATACGACATTCCTCAGAGTGAGATCTTGTATTACAAGACAATGACATAATGTTATGAGCGCTGGAGCACGTTTAAGACAAATTTGGCCAACAATTACATTCATATCGAGGTCAAATATGGTCAGCCTTGTCCTAATCCATGCGACAAGTATACATTTATTGATTAAGTGACTTGGCACGCATTTGTTAGTCTTCAGACTACTCCAGAATCTTTGGTTAGTTGACTTATTTTTCACTTTATTTACTTATCAATTATGCGATTTGATTGTAACCTTTTTCTTTTGTTTAATTTTTTATTCACAGGCGAAGAGGAAAAAACACAAGAGAGTGGTAGAAAGAATGATTGCCCTCATACAATGTCTCGTGGGGGTTATGCAAAGGCTAAAAAAGATTTATTGGCGGTCAAATGGAAGAGATTGGAAGAATCATCTCAATCTGATCCTTCTGTTCATCTTTCTCTACCATCTCTGATTCATCACGAAGAAAAATGGTTGTTTACTCAAGAAAAGAGGAGTGGGTCTTATACGAGTGAACAATCTCGTATAGTAGGTGAAAAAATTGTAAGTATATATCGTTGCTGTTATTAATTGCATAAGAAACATATTTCATTACTTATATTTGTTATTTTGTATTATCTTACAAGAAGAACTTAGAAAAAAAACAAGCTGAGGGATCTTTTCAGTCATAGACTAGGAATGATATTCTAACTGTTGCTACTGGCAAACATGAGCATCTAGGCCATGTCAGGGGAGTTAGAGGAGGGGTAGGGATACGGGATTACTTTGGAGCCCCCATACTCTATTCCTCAAGTATCGGACTAGGGAGGAATTGGAGACTATGTTGGCCACTGCAAGAGCAGAAGCAAGGGCTGAAGTTGAAGCATCATTTGATACACTACTAGAAACTCAGATGAGCAAGATGAAAGAGGAAATGATAGTGTTTATGAGCTCAAGACAAGATACTGGTGCTCTCCGGCACAATCGCTTGGTCCTAATATGCAAAGAACTAAAGGGAGTTGTTGCAACATCAGGCAGTCATCAGAGAGTCCTGCAGGAAAATTACTGAGTCTTGTGACATTTTTGTCGAGGATCCTCTGAGATGGTTAGTTGCACGGGGTCGTGTTCATAACCTAGGATCAAATATCCACCACCATAAAATGCAAGCTGATCAAGTCAGAGTGTCAGTTGAAGAGGTGATCATTACATATGCACATATCCCTACCCCTTCAGATGAGTTCAAGATTATAAGCGATGTCCTGGTTACGTTCATCTTTGTGGCCAAAGAACCTTGTTTCTATTCAAGCTGAGGAAACTCCGATCAAAGCTCCACCAAGTCTAGTTCCCTTCACTCAAGAAGTTTCATAGCCTCCATTGAATATCATGCAACAAGTTATTCTGATGGCATATGATACATCTTTTAAAACAAGAGATTGGCCTACGAATTCAGTTGTTGGAAAATCAGGGGTGACATGCTATCTTGAGAGGGATGATTTGATATCCCTGGTAGCTCCTGGACAAAACCTTACAATTGGGATTGTCCAACTATTCTTAATGTAATTATCTTCTTCAATTCAAAGTAAATATTTTAAAAATTTCACCATTTACCTTTGATTTGTGTGCTATATTATTATAGGTACATGCATCATAGGTTGGTCTCCTCTGACAAAATTGATAAATTTGAATTCTTATGCCCAGCTCAAATCCAAGAGAAAGGGACCACTGCTGCTATCAGACATACATACTTATCAGAGAGGCTTAATGAAACCAAAACTGAGTATTTCTTGACTCCATATATGTTAAGATCGGCAGGCACAACGAAAGAATTTAAAAAAAAAAATTTCGCCGATCCTAATTGAGGATTTATCAATGGCATTTAAACCGAGTTAGAAGGATTCGTACCTTTTTCAATTCAAGGTTTTTGATCTCTAGGAGCCAACACGTCAGGTCCGCTCCCTCTACCGGTATTCACACGAATGCTCTCCAACACGGACTACATGCTAGCGCCTCCAAGTCTTCTAGGGTTTCCCTTGCAGCTCTGATTTCTCATACGTGTATGAGTATATATACTCTATCAAGTTTATAACCTATGAGGGCTATATTCGAATTTCAAAATTAATCTTCATTAATTTTGAAATTAATTAACAATTAATTATCTTGATGAGCCAATTAAATAAATTCAATTTAAATTAAATCTATCAAATAGTTTTAATTTAACCTATTTATTTAATCCAAATAAAGAGCCATTAGATTTAAGTTATCTTTATAAATTAATCTGAGATACTATATCTCTATCGTGTAAGTTATTAAATTTAATATATCTTAATAGATTAAATTTAAAGCTAACACAATATAATAATATCATATAATACACACACACACACATATCTATATATAAGATATGTATTTCGAAAATATATATCTATATAATATTATTAACGAATTTTATATTTTATATATATATATATATATAATTCGTCCACCCTAAATTAAACATTATCTCGTGTTGGGTCATTCTTGTGTGCGACCCTGTAGGCTTATATGAAGTTGGTAGTGGGCCAATAACTATACTAACTCGTAAGCGGCTTCTAACAAGACATTACAACTACCCAATTCATATGAGGATCGTTAACACGATGCAACTTGTCATACAACCATGTCACGTCCCTTTTGTCACATGATATATCGGTCAAGGATAAGGCATGGATAATGTCATCCTCTTGTTCCTGACCATTACTTTCTCAATCGATTCCTGAGTAGCCTAACAATAGAAATAGAAACTCCTTTCCATCGTAGTATGGCCATACATTTCTCAGACTCACTCATCGAGGGGCCAGTAATATCTCTCTACTAATGTGAGGGACAAATTCCATCTTGATCATTCATATTCCTCTACATGAAAAACCACCAAGCCCGATCGTAGCCTTTATCATCACTCGGTCAAAAGTGACTTTTTACTAGTTCAAAGCTTAGCAACTCTCATGTAGGAATCCATGATAACCTCATGTCTAAGGGCATTATGATGCGGTTATACATGAAAAAAGCTTATGACTTGATCCATGTAGCTTTCTCATAGTGGGTCGGTCCAGCACCTTGTACTCTTACAAGTGCTTAAACTTTGATTCGTATCTTCATATCTTATCAAATTCATATTGGTCTTGTTTCATCTTTACTCCCGCATAGATGACCGACCAGGGACTTTTTAGGATAATCTTTATGATTTATCCAAGGATAAAATTATCATAATTAACATACAAATATATGATAACAGAATGGAGAAATTTCATTAAATTAATAATGTTTAAAGTACAATGATTGGCCCTTTGGGCACAATTTCCAACAATATGTGCATAGGTAAGAAACAAACTTATATTTTAAAATATATATAATGTTTTATATTTGCTTAATATTCTTCTCTATTTTTCAGTGATCATTGGCAGTTGGTTGTTCTATGTAAAAGTAGTTACACTGTCATCCTCTTATGTTCCCTCCACTTTAAACCAGGGAATGATTTGAAAAAGACTATGAACTCGTAAGTTTTCTTGCATTATTACCTTTTTTTTGTGCAAAGTTTATAGAATTTGTGTAAAATAAGTAATCTTTGTGATTTTGATGATGATATGGCATGCATACATTCCTACACACTGCTTGTGGTAAGCATGTTCGTGACTTAAAGGACCCTACATGGATCATGCTAAAGATTAGTACATATTGATTTGTTTAAAGAATGTAATAAGCCATGCCTTTATTATACTCGTTTTAATGATATCATGTTTTTTTTCAAAGATGCAAGCAACCACAAGGGGTCCAACTTATGTGGTTTTTATGTTTTGAGACACATACAATATTATCACTCTAGGCACGACTAATTTTTCTAAAGAGGTAAATTTATATTTTAGAACTTTTGTATTACTTTATTGTTTTTAAGTTACTAAGTTAATGTTTTGTCTGGTTTTGGTGTTACAGATGTTTGATCTTGCTGATATCTTTTCTGAAGATATTGATTTCATTCGTAGATGTTATGCTGAGTTCATCTATGAGCTATTACAAAAATAGTGATTTTTTGAACCCAACGTTACATTATACATTGTTCTCATATGTATTGCTCCTACTGTATGAATTTCTAACTGGCTTTATGTATTTGTGTAGGACAATTTCTGGGATATGGGTGATACATGAGGCATGGGATTTGAGGGACTGACCTCTGTATTTTTCTTCCCTTTGTATTCTGTAAAACTGAGGAATTTCTATTGTTGCTTGTATCAATCCTTGAATTTTATTGCTGTCATTGTCATTCAAAGTTTTGCATCCATTTCTGAGCAAATTCGTCTATTTGGACATTCCTTTATATTGCACATTGAAATTGATTCATAAGCTATGTTTGAGTTTTAGACAGTTGTTGAGTGCATTTGGGATTCCTGGAATCTAATTTAAGCTTGTTGCTTGAATTGTCCACATTTGATCTTGAACCTTGATATCTTGCAACATTTCACCAATTGTTAGCTAAATCATTTGATTTGTGGTTCAAAATTAAGTGTTCTACACTAATTACCATTTGTTGGAAGTTGATTTAAAGTCACCTAGCTTACACTTTCATTTGTTCTTGTTGTTGATCTTACTGCTGTCATTGTTTATGTGAAATCTGTGTTACGTTGCTTCTATGGAATCTGGGATAGAAATGGTTTGCTAGGTAGGGTATATAAAAGGGATGTTTTTTAAAAAAAAAAAAAAAAACTTTTAAGACCGTTTGTAGCTACAACAGATCTTAAAAGTCAAACATTTAAGACCGGTTTTAGCTACAACCGGTCTTAAAAGTCATACTTTTAACCGGTCTAAAGAATAATACACTTTTTAGACCTATTGTAATAAGACCTAATATACAACCGGTCTAAAAAACCTTTTTTAACAGATCTAAAAAGTCATTTTTCCACTAGTATTAATGTGTGTGGCAAGGGCTCTTGTCACTTAAACAAGTGGTTGGAAGTTCAAATTATATCCCTTGTGTGTAACAACTAGGAAGTGATTTAACATCGACATTCCTAAGTATGTAAAGGGAGGTTAGTATCTATTGCCGACGAAGTATTCATTGTGTTTGACCATAAAAGAAAAGCTCTCATATGAGAGTAGGAATATGGCCTATCAGAGAAGACTAGCTTTCTACTCTTTGTTTGACTTTGTTAAGTTTTCGTTCACGAATATATTTTATTTTTGAATTATATTTGTTTCTATTGTAGCCTTCATATTGATTATAGACTAGCTACAATGAATTAAATTTATAAATGATATTGATGGATTATTGAAAGGTGAAGAGTAAATTTTTTTTTTTTTTTTGATAAATAGGTGAAGAGTAACTGAAATCTAAATAAGTAGACAAAAACAATTAGGTTAGGGATAATTTTAAATATTTGTTGCTGGCTTAAAATTGTAGCTTATTAGTTTCTTGAGTATCATAATTTTAATAGTTTAAATTTATCTCTGTATTTCATATTATAATATTATTATTATAAAATGTTAAATCTCAACTATATTGGAAGTTGATCCAATGGTGGAAGAGGTCAATGGAGAGCATATAGAGAGGGAGATCAATGGTGATGCTCCTCTCGTATCATGGAATCCTATTCAATGTATATTAATTTTTAGTTTCTCTATTATTTTGCAACTTCTATTGTTTGCAACATTAATCAATTTTGTCATAATTATATTAAATTTCTAATTTACTAAGTTCTTTTACATAATGTTGAAATATTTTTTAGCTAACTTATATATTTTTATATGACTAAATGATTTTTTGGTAGCCTAGATAATTTTTAAATAATATTTATGTTCATAAAGAGTATTTAGATAAATATATATATATATATATATATATAAATTATTTAACAATAATTAATAGTTGGGCGAATGAAAATAAAATCTTTAAAATAAATAAGGAATGCATTATATAACTTTTAAGTGAGACCTGTGCAGGTTTTAAACAATAGAATATGTGCAGGTTTTAAACAATAGAATAATGATATTTGTAATTAAAATAAAATAAAGGTGATCTTAATGTATTTTGCTATTTTTCTTGTAAAAAGACCTGCACTTCATTGAATTTTCAACATACAGTAGTTTTTTCTATATTTATTTTATATTTTTTTTCTTACTCATTATTGCAATATTTTTAAACTGATGTTTGATTATTGGGTTGGTAAAAATACAAGGTCTACTTGGATTAGACCCATAGAGATAGAATATACTCCAATTAATTTTATTACAACCTCATTCAATTGCAACACTGCTATCACATACCTTTACATGTAATACTCTTACGAAAACATGTTAAATTTGCAGCATAAACATAATATGTTAGTTTACTTGGTAGGAGTTTTCTGCTTACCTATAAATTGGATCCTCTCAACTATAAGATTCAGTGTTTTAACCGTATGGGGATGTGATCGTTCAACGAATTTAGGTTAATTTTGATTGTTGTAAAGTATCAATTCGTCAACTTCGTCAAATTTACTAAGCTTCAAAAGTATAAAGGATCAAATAGCAAAAGAAATTAAAGTCGTAGCTATTTCACCTTATTTTAAATACAGGAACTATATTTAAATATAGTTAATTGAATCTTGTTTGCCATGTTTATGTTCTTTCCAAGTTTTTTTTTTTTTTTTTGGTTTGAATGTCCCTCCTTGAAAGGACTTAGATCATTACTGAATATTGAGTAGGAGTGTCAATTATAATTTTAACTCTGATATGTGGGTGCTGTTTATGCCTGGTTTGTATCACGGGCTATCCTTATAGTCGATTGCTGTAACCCTTGAACTGAGTGCTAAGTTTACTAACCTTGGGTATTTTGGGTCTAAAAGAGTCAAAATGCATAAGTATGGTCACCTAGTAGCCAATCGATAAGTAGTTGTATTCAACTCTAAGGATGCTCATAATATGAATCATGCATTAACGACATGCAGACGCCAAGCCTAAAATTGCATCCACTAAATCCAACACTAAAAAATCATATAATTCCTTTGGAGGTGGTGAAAATGCAAGCAAAAAAAGTAAACCTCAAAAAAAATACTGGAATTAAGCTTCAATAGTTATCTAATAATATGGCTTAATTAGATTCTTGTTATTAGTTATAATTATTTTTTATGTCGATTGCATTTTTGTTTTTAGGGATGACTATAGAATATATATTGTATAATATAACTTTTAAATATAATATTAATATCCAATAAGGTTTATGTGAAACAAAATAAATCGTTCATTTTTTTTAAAAAAAATACTCACTTTTTAGACTGGGTATGAAATTACCTGGTCTAAAAGAGTTAGCATTTTTTATTATACATTGTAAATTTTTAACACTAGTCTGAAAAAAGTAACTTTTAAAATCGATTTGTAGGTCAGATCTTAAGAAGGATAGACTTTCTAAATAGGTTAATATAAGATCAAACCTAAACCCGATTCAAAAAGCCAATTTCAACCAGTGTTAAAGCTCTTTTTTTTAGTAGTATATGTTAATTGGTTGGATTAAAGTGTAAGTTTCCAAAACAGAAAAGATATAATCAGTAGTATACATAACTGTTGGAACTGATTTCGCTTCTAATTTATTAGGTGGACAGCTACAACTGATTTCGAATGCCATTAATTTGTTTATCAAGCCTAACCGTACTAAGTTTTTTGAAAACTTATGAATCACATTAATTAGTTAAAAATAGATAGGAATTCATGAAATGAGCATCTTGCTGTATTAGTTCCTTTTTTATTTATATTGAATTACTAGACAAGAAAAATCAAAGACGGAGGGTTCTGAAATTATAGAACAGATTTTAGGAAGTATTGCTGAAAATTCTCTCATTGCAAGATTTATTGCTAAACGGTACCTGAAATATGTTAAAGGACCTAGAGGTTTAACCTATAGTTAGTGACTAGGGGCTTGTTTGGTCTGAGAGGAGGGGAGGGAAAATGGGTGGATGGAAAATTTTTTTGAATTAAATTTAAAAAAATTAGAGAAATGGGGTTAAAAATTTTTAATTAATTTTTCATACTCTTTTATCTTATATATTTTCTTTATTAAAATTTTATTACCCCACTTCTTTAATCTTTTAAAATTCAACTTATAAAAATTTCCCCTCCCCTCCCCTTCCCTCCAAATCCCTCACACGAAACAGACCCTAATGCAAACTCTTCAACTATATGACAACATATCTTCAACTAGGTACAAAACAAAAGACATGTACAAAGGGTTGAAGATATGTTATATATATACTGTAAAAGAAATGTTGCACTTGCTGAAGCCGCTTGAGGACAGGGGGGAGGGACCCTCAAGTGCCTTTGGTTAAGAACAAAAGAGAAATTGAGAAATCAAATATAGGACTAGGATGGTTGATGAGTTACATACTATGTATTCTAGATTTTTCATACATAATCAATGTGTTTACATTTTATACTCCTTTATAACATCCTATTTATTGGTCTTAATTAATATAAAACTTTTTACAAAATTCAATGAAATATTCATGGTGCGATTATTTTTTTTAAAAAAAAAACACGTTTATTTCAATTTTGGCTTTGCCTTCTTGATCCTCCTCGCTCTTCCTCCTATTTTATACCAATCAAGGTTGTTTTTAAAAGTTGCTAATTTTTTTTACATTTAGTTACTTTTAACTTATTTTTACAATGTTATGAAAATTGTTAATAGGTTCTTATTTTGAAAAAACGGAGGGGGTATGTTGATGAAATGTTGTTTTTTTCCGATAAGAAAGTAATTATGCATTATGAAATAAAGTTTACAAAAATATTAAGTAAATAGCGAAAATCCAGAACTAAATAAGTGAGGCCCTAAGGTACAGTCTTATTATGCACAATTTTTCAGGGCATCTCTTGAGCAGGCGACAGAGCATAGGAAACTGTTGTGATCGGCCAACACATAGTTGCTGAAGAATGAAATACAAAGCAACTCGAAGTGCCAGTAACATTAGTTGCAGTGGTCCAATATTGATGTGTGGATCAATGGTCCATCTATGAAAGTACTTTCTTTCAAAATATATATTGATGCGGATGCTTCTTCTTCCCATCTTGTTTTCATGGTAGAAAAATACAATGCCCAGTATTGTGGTTGGCTCAACCGAGTGATCTGTCCTGGCACGAGTGTCATAGTTTCCTCAGTTGAAGGCTTATTAACTTCCATCTTTCCTGGCACGAGCGTCATAGTTTCCGCAGTTGAAGGCTTATTAACTTCCATGTGCAGCTGCGAGGGTGTGGTAATTGTCATGGCCTTTGTTTGTACCAACCGGATGACTAGCTGAGGTTCAAACGTTGCACTTGTATGACAGACATGATTCCAAACAAACCACAAAGACTCCAACATTTGGAAGGGTAAGTATGTAATGAAGTTATGAGGATCACTATGATGTTGAATCCAGATAATAATCCATTGAGTCATCGTTCTAGAAGGAAAAGCATCAACTTTAAGTCCAATATTACTACCAAACCAGCAAGCTCTAGTAAAAGGGCATAAAAGGAATAAATGATCTATTGATTCATCACTAGAAGCACAAAAGGAACATACCTCCATGGAAGTCAAGTGCCTATTTTTCAACAAATGGGACGCTAGAAGTATACCATGAACAATTTTTCACATCAACAATTTTGTTCTGAGAGGGAGCAGAGATTTCCAAATCATGCAATATGCTATATCTGGTGTCCCCAAAAAGGAGCAATTATGCTAGTGCATTGATCTTGCTAGAAACATTTTATAACCATCTCGTATTGTATATGAACTTGAGAAATTAGCCGACCACCTTATCAGATCTTGTTTCTATGTTACTGGAACTGGATATCTATCAAATTGTCTCACCACCTGCCGAGGGTAAAGTGAGTACAGAAGGTTTTGGTTCCACCTTCCTACAAGGCGCAGTGTAAGGTTAGACACCTTCAACGAAGGATAAGACAAACCAGACTGCTGCATCGGCCACCAGAGCCTACTATTCAAAGAAATCCTAGATCCATACCCGACTAACCAAGAAAGATGGTTCATGATAAAAGATCTCACTTTAACCACTTGTTTCCATAATGATGAACCATTATACCATGGCTTAAAGATATAGCTCTACTCATAGTCAAGATCTTTTGACTACATAATTTGGCTAAGCAAGGTGGAGAGATTCGACTCCACACATGTTTCGCCAATAGGGCTGAATTAAAAGCTTCTAGTTGTATGATTTGCAGGCTGCCATTTTGCCATGGTAAACATAACTCCTCCCATCTCAACAAATGAACCTTATTAGTATTGGAAGACCACCCCTAAAAGAAGTTCGCCATCTTCATTGCAATCTTGTGACATAAATATTGAGGAAATTTCATACAAAAAAAAGGATAAACCAACAATGAAGACAGTGATTTTTTAATCAGGACTAACCGTCCTACTTGAGAAAGGAGATGACTCTTCCATCTAGTAAGGCGCTTGTCAATTCTCTCCACTATCTCTTCAAATTTCCTTTTTTCTGACTTATAATCATCAATGTAGGTACCCAAATACTTCCCTAATCTAAAATGAAAACCAATACCAAGTATCTTGGATAATTTCCTCTTTAACCAATAAGGGACTGACGGACTAAATACAAAGCTAGACTTCTGATAACAAATGTGCTGGCCAAAGGTTGTAGTGTGATTTTCAATAAGGCAGCCATCAAAGCATGTTAAAGATGTGACTAATCAGTCTATGATCAGGTGGCTTTTTATCCTGACATGTGTGCTGAGGTGATGTGGTTGCTCGAAGTCGAAAGGCTAGGTGTAAATGTGTTGAGGTGATGTGGCCGACAGTATTATATCAAGTACAGTAACATGGACCTGTGTGCTTAGTAGTGAAGCAAGCTATGTGATATCCAAGGATAAAATTTGTGTGGTATGTGATCTCTGTGTGGTATACAATCTCTGTGTGGTGCAATCTATGTGGTATGCAATTTGTGAGGTGCAAGGTGTGTGGCAAGTGATCTTTGTGATTTATAGCGGAATATGTAAGACATAATGGTAGCAGGGAGTTATGTATGTAAATTTTGGTTACATGCTTCATGGACATCATTTGAGTGTATTGAATAATAATGGATGGATTAAGTGACAAGAAGTGGAATCCAAATGAGGTACAGAATGAGTAGGGGTTGCAATAGTGGTTAGCTCTGAATGTTTCCGTATGAAACTAAAACTAAAACCGAGATTAAGACTAAGGATGAAACTAAAATTGAAACTAAAACAGATACTAACATATTGGTATGGTGTAAGTGGTTACCAAGTGACTCTTAAGGCATGAATTATCCTCAGGTCATGGTCTCGAGTCCTTGGGGAGGCGATTTAAATTCTCCAGAGGAGAGGATAGTTCTATCTTGGTGTTCTGGGCGGGTCGGTGGATTTCGACGCCATGGGATAGTGGTACCAAGCTGGCTTTGGTGTGTCCTGGGGCCATAGTGTCCTTAGATAGGGCCGTTACATAAAATGGTTGTATGAATGAAAAGAATGAAATGTAATACAATGTAAGTGGATAGAGTTGTTAAAAGATTAAGGCGTAGAATGTAAATATCATCCAGGGTAGGCTAATATTGTCACTGACACATTGAATCGTAAAATAGTGCAGGTGGCAGACATGATTATTCATGAGCAAAAATTTAATCAAGGATTTCAAGGATCTTAGTCTGTTTAGGCAGATTTTGATAAGTGGTAATGATGTTAGTGAGACATATGCAGAAGTGTTACCCCATAGTTTATGGCTATACAAGTGTAGCAAATTCTGAGGACAAAATTTATTTAAGTGGGGGAGAAATATAACACCCCAAATTTTATTCACCAATATGTATGGTAATTGTTGCAAATAGTCAATGAAATAAATGGTGAATTTTGGAAAGGTGAACAATGCTTCCAATGAAATTTCTTGTGAAGTAGCAAGATTGTTATGTGATTTTGGATGACCAAATGATATTCAAAAATTATAAAATTTTACAGAGTGAGAGTAGACATCCTAAGCTTTAATTTGATAGGTCATATGACTCAATTAGAGTTATATACAAAACATTATGAATTTTTAAAATTTGCCCAGTGAAATTGATTATTTTCTAGAACAGCATGAAAATATTGAAAATTTGGGACTTTAATAGTTTTAGCTAGAAAAGGCTATATTTTTTCTTGAAACTGACTAAATAAGGG
Organism: Inga laurina; assembly: GCA_963855925.1. NCBI lineage: Eukaryota > Viridiplantae > Streptophyta > Magnoliopsida > Fabales > Fabaceae > Inga > Inga laurina. Next base: position 29,096,957 of record OY979706.1, on the reverse strand, counting down.
TTCTATAGCCTTTGGAATTGCTCCAAAACAATGTCTACAAATTTAGTTATTATTTTTTGAAGTTATGGTAGAAAATCTACCAAGAAGGCCAACTATTCCAAAACTTTGAAAATAAAATGTGTTGGTAATTATGTAAATTGTGGAATAAGGAAATAAGAGGGGAAAATAATTATTTGGCTCATAAACATGCCAAGTGTCAATATCTTAAGACAAGTATTAATTTATAATTGTTGAAGTTGAGCACATGCTGAATTAAGCATAAAATAACATTTCTTGTACATAAGATTAGACTAATGGAATGAAGCCTAAATTGATTTGGGGAGGGACTCTTGGACGTCAATTTGTGTGCTAAAAGAAGAGAAGGAGTTAGTTTAATTTCAAGTGGAATTTATGACATTAATTATAAGAGGATAAAGTCAAGTACAAAGTGTGTCATAAAAATCCTACTTTTGGGATAATAATAATTAAGGAAAATGAGAGGATATTATTAAGCCTCATCATCTCATTCCTCTTTCTCATATTTACATTAGGCATCATGGAGAAAGGGGAAGAAGATAAGCCCAATAACATATGCTTAAGTCGTAAACGCAATAAATTAACATTTATTAATTAAAGAATATGAAGATATTTTAAAGGCTTGGTCTTCATATTTTCTTCCCCCATTTCACGCATAAGCAAGAGAAAATGAAGAACAAAGAGGGAGGAGGAAGAACCAAGAGGCAAGAACTTGTTAAGTAGTAGTAGTAATTGCTTGTTTTTGCCTTCAATCTCTTGTAGACTTTCTCTAATCTTCATAGCCTTCTTGAAGTCATGTAAAGCAAGAAGAAAACTCAAGAGAGAGGGAAAGAAGATGGCAAAATTTTGAGAGAAAGTTGAGAATCAAGAGGTAATCTCAAAAACTTGGATCTTCTTGGTTAATATGATGTTCTGATGGTGGTTATTGTTGTTGTTAGCTTAATTTATGGTTGTTTTTTTGGATTTTGTAAAATTTAGGAAGCTCAAACCCTAGTTGTAATGCTGTCCAAATTTAGTCTAATCATGTTTAGAATGTAATTAAGTGGTTAAACAAGTGATTAAAGGTGATAAGAAGGTGTGTTATGGGTTGAAATCATAAAACTCCATTTTCTCCTATTTTTAGGGAATTTCGTCCAGATCTGTTTTAGGATGTGTTTAGACTAGATTTTGTTGTTTTTGATGATTCCATTGTGTTTAGAATGGAAAATTGTGTAGGGTTCATGTTAGGTGCTAAATGAGAAAAGCCCTAAAAAGTGAAATGACAAAAATAGCATTAAAACTCTCACATGGGGGCTACCATAGGTAAATTCATAATTGGGGCTGGAATTTGGGAAAATTGAGGTAAAAAATGGATTCATTGGGCAAAAATATGTAAGAATAGCCTTGGCCAAAATTTTGGGAAAAGTGCAGTCGAACCTAGTACTGTGGGACCAAGACGGGGTCCCGGGGATATTTTAGTAAATTTTCATAATAGGCTTATATTACCACCAGAAACACTATGGAAGTGCCTAAATTGTACGTTTGGAATTATAGGACCGAGTAGAGAGCCTAGCTATGACACACTTTAAGAGGCACGTAATTTGAGGTGGAAAAAAGGTTTAAGGTAAGAAACTTGCCTCTCCTGCATGTATTGATATTTGTGCTAGTGTATTGATGCATGTTATTACTTTGCTTGATTATATAAAACATATATGAATGATTGAAGCTCTATTTCTATTTATACTATGGCCATAAGTGTGTTGTCTAAAACATCAAGCATGCAGATATGTCATTGTGTTAGCATGAGTTTATGTAATGCAAGCATGTTATGCATTAAGCACTTATCCTGCATGTATATTGGTACAGTTTTCTATTGACATTCTCACGAATCTCACCCTCCCCTGCCAACAATTTAAATAGGTGAAGACAGAAACTATGCTGAGAGCAAAGAATAGAACCATACGAGGCGAATGCCGCGGTGGAACAAAAATGGGAAGGTGTTCCTATTTCACTGGGACGGGTTTAGATACCCAAGTAGCTCTGTGAGGCTATAGTAATGGTAATTATCATGTACGAACCCCTATAGGAAATTTCTGTAAATGTGTACATAATATTAGTATATTTATGCTATTCCTGTGTTGCCCACCGAACCGCATATCGTTTTCCGCAAATACTCTAAAACTAGCTGAAAATAAGATCAGGGTGTGACAACAATCATTCTTAGTTGCTTTACAGGACAAAAGGGCATCATCAACATACATAGGATGAGATAAAACCTGCGCATTAAGGGAAATATTGATGCCTCACCACTACTAAAAATTCTCTACCTAATGAATCATGCAGGACAGAACATTTGCCCACAAAAAAATAGATATGGCGACATTGGATCACCTTACATAAGACCTTGCGAGGGCTTAAACGGTATACCAGGAGTTCAATTTTGCAATATGTTTTTGGGAAAAGTATAGATAAGTTTTTGGACAAAAAACTTAATTACTAAACTTAAATTTGGCTTATATGTCACCCCCTTATCTTATTTTCATGTTTTTCAATGTATTCATGCGAAACGATATGCAGTTCGGTGGGCAACATAGGAAAAACATAAATATACTGATAATATATGCATGATTACATAAATTCTCCCATAGGGATTCGTACATAATAATTACTATCAATGTAGCCGCACAAGGCTACTAGGGTCTCTAAACCCATCCGAGTGAAATGGAGACATCTTCCTGTCTTCGTTCCACCAACACAATCTCCTCGTGTGGTTCTTTTCTTTGTTCTCAGCATATCTTCTATATCCTCCTAACTAAATTATTGGTAGGGGAGGCTAAGATTCGAGAGAATTTCAGTAGGAAAATAGTATCAATATGCATGTAAGATAAGTGCTTAATGCATGACATGCTTGCATTACATAAACTTATGCTAACACAATGACATATCTGCATGCTCAATGTTTCGTGCAACAAAACTATGGCCACAGTATAACAGAAACAGAGCTTCAATCATTCATATATGTTTCACATAATCAAGCAAAGCAATAACATGTATCAATACATCAGCTCAAATATTAAATACATGCAGGAGAGATAAGTTCCCTACCTCAACACTTTTCCACCTCGAAACGTATGCCTCGCTTTGTGTGCCACCGACTGGCTCTCAACTTGGTCCTAAAATGTTAACTATACAAAAATTAGGTTAAAACTTGTGCATGTACCATTTTAGGCACTTTCATAGTGTTTATAATGATTATATTACCCTATGGTAAAAATTTGTCAAAAAGCCCTCGGGGATCCAGCCATACCCAGTTCGGCTGTAATTTTCCTGAAATTTTAACATAAGCTATTTTGACATATTTCTTCCCAATGAATCCATTTTCAGACTCAGAATTACTAAATTCACTTCCAAAAGACAAAAATGCCCTTGCAACCTCGCTTTAAGGGTTTCAAGGGTGTTTTCATAATTATGTTTTTTCAACCTTTTCTGAAAAAGTGAGCAACTATAATCCCATCTAATTTCCCCTCCTGAATACAATGGAATCATCAAATCATTGAAAATCTAACTCCTATTCCCCTAATTAGAGCTAGCTGAAACTTATAGGAATTCTAGGGAAAATTGGGGTTTTTGAAATCCAGCTCCACAAACATATTCCTTTCTACTTCTAACCACTTGATTAACTATTAATTACATTATAACTACCATTTAAACTCAATTTTGGCAGCATAACGCTTAGGCCAACTCTTTTACCAAATTTGAAATCAAAGCAAATCAATTGGAATTTCACCGATTAAACTACTCACAGCAATCAGAACAATCAAAGATTGAAGTTTCGGAGGTTACCTTAAGCTCCCACTAGCCTTCCCTCAATATGGATGAAAGCCCTAGGTGCTCAACATTTAAATTTGAGCTTTCAAGCCTTAAATCATATGAAAAGGAAGCTTAGAAATGGAGTTATACGCATTAGGAACCGATTTACCGAAGAAATCACTTATCTTTTTAAGTTTTTTCCTCCCCTTTTCTCTCTGTAAAAATTCTGCACCTCCTTTTGAATCACGTCAGTTTTGAGCTAGAGGAAGGAGATGAAATTTTTTAATAATATATCTCAATTTAATTAATTCATTTTCCCAATTTCGGATTTTTACAAAATTCTGGTAGATTTTTGCCCAAACTTTGAAAAATCATAACTAATTCTAGAAAAATCTAATTGAAGTGATTTCAAAGACTATGAAACCCTTATTGAGTCTAGTTTCAAGAAAAAATATATTTTTTTTGCTATTTGGAAGCACAAAATTCCCAAAATTTTAATTTTTGCCTGCTGTTCCAGAAACTTTCCAGTTTTTTCTAGGCTAAATTCAAAAATTCATAACTCTTTGTATATAGCTTCAATTGATTCATATACCTATCAAATTAAAGTTTATGATGTCTATTTTCATCCTGTAAAATTTCATAATTTTTGCTCGTCATTTGATCATACAAAATTACATGACAAGCTCACTACCACAAGCAATTTCACCAAAAACATAATTATATTCTCCAAAATTCACCATTTTATTTTCTTTAATTCCCCAAAGATATAAGAAATATTAGATAATAGATTTGGGACATCTACTAAATCGGGAGTTAGCAGTCTGCTTAATTTATGCTTATTCTCAAGCTTTCAATCCCAAACTTCAGGATATTGCATTATACTTATAACTCATATAAAGAACTTATGTGTAAAATATACCTGACAAGTTTCTATTATATTTTTTGGTTTAACTTGTTCATATCACGGGAGGAATGGTAAGAAAATTTCAATTAAATCATAAATCATAAAATTGGGGAAAAAACAACATTTTACAAGTTCTCCTACGATATGTACGTATCAAACACAGAAATTTATAAATTATCATGTGTGTTTTTTGTACATGTTTTCTAGGAAATTTATTAGCACTAAGTCATTCAAGGGATTTATTTGTAATTAAGTTTTTCTACATTTTTTCATCTATATTCTTTGTACTTACACACACACACACACAAATTCTAGAATATTATTCTAAATATTCACATTTATTCATTGTTAAATTATATGAAAAAAAACACATTTGGTGCATTATACAAATGCCATTTCGATACAAATATAATTGCAGAAATAATATGAATGATGGATTATATAGAATAACACAGGCACAAAATTAAAAGAAAGTTTTCAAGAGGCTAGCTCTAGGCCGAATAAGTGGAGGCCAAATGTCAATTTGACTATGTCATCTAATGTGCTATGTAACGGACTAAGACATTTGGATTAATTAAGGGCCAATAATTTTTTTTTTTATACATGAATTTTAAGAAAAGGGTTAAACTCACCCACGATCTAAAGGGAGGGCTCCAAGTTGGGATATCTCCCTCAATACCTTAATTGAACCACAACTAAGTGGATTTTCCTAGGATCGAACCCTCTCCCATTGGTTCAATTAGAGAGACATGTACTTTTCTTATAAGTGAGAGACAACTATACCAACTGTTTAAGTTTATCAGATTGAACCGGAGACCTCCCCTTAAGAAAAAGTTCATGCCACTAAACTATATGCAATAAGACAATTTCTAACCCAATAGATTCTTAAAATGACAATTTCATTATGCCATTGTTTATATTATGCCACTTTTATTTTAATTAATTAGATATGTCTTTAGTTTTGCGACCAAGCTATCTCTATTTAATTAAATCATTTATAACATCATATTATTAAATTATCAAGTAGCAATGTCGTATCACTATGGTTCAATTGACACCAAGGACCTCCTTAAGCTTTGGTTTAAGTGAGAGGTTGTGATTTTTACCTTTCATAATTATGATACGTACATGAATTCCTTCCTTCTGTTATGTGAAGAATGACAGAACAATATCAAATTGTGATGTTTCCACTGTCCTTCCACTATTTTTCTCTCCCCCTCCCAAGAAGTCGGACATGCTTCTTCTCATTTTTCTATCGCCACTTTGTTCACTCTCACTCTTTTTCTTCCATTTTCCTCGTTCTTCTTCTCCATTGGACATAGATTGCTCCCAAGAAGCCTAAAAACGGAAGGACGGTGGGTTTTGCAACTTTTCATATGTATTCAAGAATTTCTACATCGTTGTCTGGCACAACCAAGCAATTCCCTGTGGTTAACAGGGGATGGTTTTATTGGATCTGCCAGGTTAGTCAAACAAAGTTAATTAACATTCAACATTAACATTTATTGACAGGAGGATGATATTACTCCATTTTTAATACTTCTTGGGCAACTTTGAAATAAAAAACTTCCTAATACCTGCTGTTCATTTGCGAAAATCTTTGGAGAAAAAATGACTATTAATCCTTAATTGATTAAATATAAGATTAATAATTGAGTTTTAACCAAGTTAAACATTCAGAAACTGAGTAGTAGTTGAGGGAGTGAGTCATAATCATAATCAATTCAAAACTTGAAGAATCAAAAGATTAATTTTAATGATAAATATATGAATAAAAATTATTTTTCCGAAAACATTATCTAATTTAGAAGAAGTATTACGAATGATAAAGCCTTCTTCAACAAGATTGATAAAGGGGGATAGGCCCCTAGTCGTAAACCTTGGTGCTCTCTGCTCTTGCAACACCGACTACCTCTGGTATCCTTTCTTTGCTCTTTTACTCCCTCTTCTCCTCGATTCGCCCTATTAACCTTCTTCTTGTGGCTATTAACTTGGTCATTTTTCTTTATTTGTGCAACTCTTTTGGCTCTCCTGTGGAAAACTATAAAGATTTGGGTTGTCAACATGGTGCAGCCACTACATCAAAATCTTGAATATAATTTGGAAGAAAGTAGTACCTCTTTGGGGGAGAGCTTTTTCAGTGGTTTTAATGTCGATAATACTCCTAGGGGGACTACATGGTTTTTGTCTTCCACGTCAGGGACTATCTATTCTGCGTCATAGTTAATACACTGAGAGGAGACAATAGTTCTTGCAGTTGTGTGCTTTCAGGTTCATCCTTGACAGGAAAACCTAGTCCAAACATGAACTATAGGAGGAGTTAAATAATGCCTGAAGCTTCAGGGATGAGTCATTGTTCGTGGTCGGATGTCAAAACGATGTTATTTTGGAGCGTGATCCTCTTCCAAAAACTCAAGTGTGATTACAAGTATGGGGTCTACCCATTGACTATCATACCCGATCCATGGCCAAACTTATGGGTGACATTACTGGTGATTTTGCTGATTTGAAGAGGAAGAATAAGCTTTGGAGAACATTCGTTTCCTTCAGGTTCGTGCAAGCATTGATCTAGCATTGCCTTTAATCATGGGTTACCATGAAAATTTTGAGCATAATCATAGACAATAATGGGTACAGTTTAAGTATGAAAGAATTTTTAGAATATGCTGTGCATGTGGTAGGATAGGTCATACTGAGTCGGACTATGACTAGGATGTGCAATTAATTTCTTTTAGTATGATGCTGCATAGGGCCAAACTTATATCAAGGTTTGGTTTGGAATTCATCAAGGACTACGACAATCTTATGGTCTCACGTGAAAACATCACTTTTTATCACAAATCACATCAACGACGAACCACGTTTGTCTCTTGCGTGCCATATCTAAATGGTAGTGCATAATCTGTCCAAATTCAGTAGAACAAAGAACATGGAATTGAATGTACACGGCAATCATTGCAAGTTCTTTCAAATACACCATCAACTAGTTCATCAGCATCCTCTGATTCTTTTGGAGATCAGTCACTAGATATCACTGAGTCCTTTTCTCATATAATCTCTGAAGAGTTACACCGTATGCAAGAACACATTCATGAGTAGCAATTTCCAGTGACTAACAACCCAGAAAATCCGGCACCAACTTCAACCAATTATGTTCCTCGTGATGGGCAATCCGTCAACGCTTATATTGCAACACGTGCCCCTGTGAATGAGGTTCCTCGCCATGATTCAAACCAAAAAAAAATCTCCGTACTCAACATGCTCACGTGGCAGATAATGAGTTGGGACACGTTGCTTCTCTAAATGCGTTTTTCTTCGGATATAACTAAGCCTCTGATACAGAATTAAATGACGGCAATCCCAATCATTTTCACCTAGTTGCACCAGATTTTGAGCTTTAGGACCAACCAAGTTTGCTCTCTCAGTTCATTTTGAACCAGAATGGCTCCGGTGGCATTCTTCGTTTAGTTTGTGTGATGCATGACTTGGCGGAATGCTTCGCCTTCAATGAAGTGGACCCACTTGGCGTCTGGCAAGTTATTTCGCAATGGAGTTTGGACTGAGTTCCACGCCTCAATATTGGAGTGGGCCAGTTCCTAGTTACTAGCTTTATTGAGGCCCATAGATTTTGGTCCGATTTCATGGTTATTGAATGCCCACTAATTATTGTGTCTCCCTCATTGGACTTGGATGAGGATTCTTGGCTAAATAGTATTTTTACTAGGATGTCTTACTTTGGATTCAAGCCTTCAAATACATGGCGGGGAAGAGAATCTCCACCTTCTAAGGACATTTGGAATAAAGTGTTGGCTGATCTACTTCACCCTCCTATTCAAGTGGATTATCCTATTGACCTGGACGACACTTTAATTTTTTATAATTTTATTTCTAAAACATACGTGAGAATTATGCCTCAGGTTCAAACTGTTATTCAGACTCATGCTTAGGAAGGGTGTGCCTCTGGTGGTTCTTTATTTACTCACTACGCTATGGTTCTGCTTGGTTCGAATTCTGAGGCTGAGAAACATATTCAGGATGAGAATGCTGAGGTGTCGCCTGCTTCAATTCTACTTGACACTTACTCCTCTTTTATGGGTTTTAGCAAAGTTTGTGCCAAAAAACTCTATCCAGGGGCATAAAGGTATTGTCATGGAACTATCATGGTCTTGACTTAGAGATCTTTTTTGTAAATATTCCCCTGACTTTTTGTTTCTTAGTGAAACCATTATGAAGTAGTGTAATCTATCTAAGAAGTTTCGTAGATTCCCATTTTCTCATCTTTTTGTTGTAATATTCTGAATTTTGGGCCTAGAAGCTTGAGAATAAGTCTAAGTCAATAAGACTACTAACCTAGTTTGCTAAGAGTCCTACAGATATAATGAGTTTCATGGGACTATATGAATTAGTCCTCTGAATTGAGACCAAGACTCTTGATTACATGAGGCTAAGTGCATATAGGTAGTAGACATAAGATACCGGTGCATGGGCACTTTGGCACACTTGGCACTATTTTGGTGGCACCCATAGGCACGTGTGGTGCCATTTGGGTCCCACATGTATGAAAAAGCTTTTGAGTTGGCATAATGAGAAGTACCCATGTGTGTGTGTAGTCAAATGAAAGTTGTCGGTGTCTATGTACACTCATTATGCCATAAGACACACAGGCTCACACGTGGTAGTTTTTGAGGTGTGTGGCACCATCTTATGCCATGCAAGAACTTATGTGGCGTATTATTGACGATATAGAGGTAGGTGACTAGTTTGTCGGATAAAATGTGATGGTGTAGGTATGCACATGGAATTTTTTAGAGTAAGTGCAGGTACCCTATGTTTTTGGAAGAAGTACTAGCTTATTGACAATTGTCTAGGACACCCAGGCATATATGTGGTGAAATCTTATTATGGTCCCCAGGGACATATGGCATCCTCCGAGCAGTCTCCAAGACATATGGCAATAATTAGGGGAAGAGTGACACGTGTCACAAAATCGAGCGGCCCTGTATCAAAAAGTAGCTTTATTAAAGTATCATTTGACTTTCTCCCCTGATTAGCCAATCATATGCCAACAACTATTGTTCAACATCTGATATACGTGAAAAAGCCAATGCAACTCACCGGTCTTCGATGTGGCTACATACCTAATTTTCCCTAACATTACCCCGGAAGCCGGATGAATTCATCAGACTCCCTTTCCCTTGACCAATGAATTCATCTAACCATGAGAGAGGGGAAGAGAAGACAGATTTTAGGAGGTGTACCAGGTACCTTGCAGTGTAAATAAAGAACATCCAGTACACAGGATTGCCAATTACTCAAAAATTTTCAAGAAGACCAACCAATACTCTGGATTTTTAAGTATGTGACACATGGAATAAAAATATCTTCCAACACCTCCATACTTCATTAAATTCGTGCAACCCCTCAAAAATATTGAGAAAAATCAAAGAAATTCCAAGAAAAAGATAGAAGAGAAAATTTTTCGTGTTCTTCAGTTCTAAATCCGATTTAAAGCCCGAGATCATGTTTCCAACTTCCAGAGCCTTCATAAATCTTCTTCTACTCATTGAAAGCTACATTTATATGATTTTAGATTTTCGATCAGAGGTGTTTGGTGTCAACTTGTTAGTTAAAGTACTGTCAAAATCAAGAACCGATCAGATAATCACGTAGAGGTAATCGTTAGCTTCGATTTGAGTATAACGTTTTGATATTTTGCTGAATATTTTTGAAGTTATAGGACCCTAGGGTTTTAGCCAAGAGGGTGAATTTGAGCTTTAATGGGTGTTTAATGATGAGTATGATGTTAAATGAGGTTTAATGATAGTTAAGAACATGTTTTGAGGTTGAAATTGTAAGAACACTTCTTTTTCCAAAATAAGGTCAGATTTTACCTACCCTAATTCTTCGAGTTGGAGCTAGATTTTGATCAATTTGATGTTAGAAATGGATTCTATGGCCAAATTGTGTAGAGATAGCATATGGTTATGATTTTTGGATGATGGGTTAGAAAACCCTAATTTTGGAATTCAAAGTGTTGATGTTGAATCTGCCAGATTTGAGACAATCCACTTGTGAGATGTTGTTGAATAGTCAAACCTTGTCTAATGACTATGATATTTCATAAGGTTATAGTAGACACTCTAAGCTTTCCAATGATATATAATATACGTCATTTGGTCAGGTTAATTGGGAGTTATGCTCTGTTGAAGCTGACACACACACATTGGAATGTATTTTCAGGCAGTGAAGTTGGTCGTGGGTTCTTGAGATCTTGACCTTGTATTTAGCTTAGAGTGGTATTTTTCCTTGAAATAGGACTTAAAGATCTTTCTATAGGAGTTGGAACCAACCCATTTGAATTTTTCAAGATTAAGTTATGAATTTTTAAAGTTGAGTGACAAATCTAGAAGGTTAGGTCAACCTACAAATTTATGACATTTAAAATAAATTGTGACAAGTATAGGTCCAAAGAGTAAAGACATGTCGTAGAACCTAATATGACCACAATAGAGACTCAACTCATAAGGGACTAAAGCACATAATGTGTTAGACATAAAGTGGGGAAAGTTATAAAGATTATATAAGAAAGACAAGTCATGTGTAAAGGCTTGTTGTCATGGCTCTAATGATGTGATTGTGTCTCCAGGGCCATGAAACATCAAGAAAGAGGGAATGGAAGATTCTTCAAGCAACTTCGATGGTTGGAAGAAAAGGAACAAGAGGAGGATATAAATGCTTGAAGGTAGTGAACTTACCTAACTTGCATGTACTTGATATGTATGCTTGTGTATTGATATGTATGAATGCTTTGCTTGATTATGTGAAACATATATGAATGATTAAGGCTCTGTTTCTGTTTATGTTATGGACATAAGTATGTTATGTGAAACATTGAGCATGCAAATATGTTATTATGTAAACATGAATTTAAGTAAGGCAAGCATGTCATGCACTAGCATTTATCTTGCATGCATAATTGGTATTGTTTTCTATTGAAATTCTCCTGAATCTCACCCCTTCACTAACCATATAGGTATGGAGAGCATAGAAGAGGAATGTATCAGAGTTGCACAGCAGAAATGTGATGACGAATTGGAGATTATTATGTATTTGATTATATAAAAATGCCTTGGATAAGTTGAGATCTTATGATTGTAATATACTTATATGTAAACTAGAAAGAATGAGTGTGAAGTTGCAAGTTTAATTAGTTGAAAATGGAAAGGTGAACATGAAAATTTTAATTTGGAGACTTAAATAGTGGAATTCCCCAAGCCGTAATAATAACATTTACGCTTCTGATGCATAATAAATGGGGAATAAATGATGAGTGTTACATTTGTTGTCGATTCAGTTGTTAGAAAAGGAGGGCTTTTTTGGGTGTATCTTCTTATGTGTCTTGTATAGTTCTAGATGCTTCTCCTAACTAGATTCATACGGCTTGTAATATTTTAGATACTTATGATATTTATATTATGTTTGTCTATGGTTTTTTTGCGGTTAAAGATTGTTATATTTTGTGTGGTCTTGGCTTCAATCTTTAGTTAGATTTATCAATAAACCTTGACTGATTATTGGTGATCTTAATTAGATTTTGGGTTTATATGATAAACTTAGTAGTTCTTCTTCTGTTGTAAGTGCAACTTCTTTTAGAAATTTTATGGATGAATGTAACTTTATTGACATCCCATCTCATGGTAGATGGTTTACATGGTGCAATAATCAGTAGGGTGTTGATCGAGTTAAAGAGAAACTTGATAGGGCGCTTTGCAACTTGCTTTGGATATAATCCTTTCCTACATCAATGTTGCAAATTTTACCAATTGTTGTATCAAATCATTCACCAATATTATTTCATATTAGGAGAAGAAGGGAACAAAGTTATTCATGTTTGAAAATTTTTTGTTTGCTTTCTCTCAGTGTCATGACATTGTTCATCAGGAGTGGTGCAGAGAAATACATGGTTCTTAGGCACATAAGAATTTAGTCAAACTTAAATTTATTTAAAATGCTCTTATCAAGTAGACTAACAAGCAATCTCTATCTGCTGAAGAAGAACAAGTAGTTTCTTTCCTAAATCTTCTCTTGAATTTTGGTATAATTGTGAAGAAATACTATGGTCACTAAAGGAAGGCAAAACTTGATGCTGCAAGGTGATAGAAATACAAAATACTTTCATAGCTTTGCCACTTCTAAACGAATGCAAAATTGATAGTTAGTGAATATAGTGAATGTATTGAGAATCAAGAGGAAATTCACAATGTGGCCTCAAATTATTTCAAACAAATATATGAAGATCCTGGATCCTTTGATGATGAATGTGCCTATCAGACTTTGAGCAACATCAACTTACTAAGGTTGTCTCCTTCACATGTTGAAAAAATAAGTCGTCAAGTAACTATTAAAGAAACTGAAATGGCAGTTTTTAAAATGAAGGCTAATAATGCTCTAGGCCTGATGGTTTTCTTGCACATTTCTATTAGAAATTCTAATCATTGCTTAAGCAAGACATCATTGCAATGATATATCAAGTTTTTCAAAGAGGATATCTCCTCAGGGAGTTAAATCAGTCATTTATTGTATTACTATCAAAGTGTAATAATCTATGTACTTTTAAGGATTTTCAACCTATCAGCCTTCGTAATGTTTTATATAAATTGATCTCCAAAATTTTGTGCAAACGCTTGAAGGAGATTTTGAGTGATTTGATTACCCTTAACCAAAATGTCTTCATTAAGGGCAGACTTATTACTAACAATATTATTTTGGCATCAGAATGTATGGCGAAGATTTAGGGTAAGCAAAAAAGCATGGATGGACGATGTACAATTAAGCTAAATCTAGCTAAATTTGAGGGATGGTTTGAATCTCAAGCTATTGAGGACTCTTTGAATCGATTAGAGATGATCTTTGAAGTCCTTAAGTGTCCAACGGAGGTGAAGGCGAAACTAGCAGTGTATAAACTAGAGGGGGATGCAGACCGGTGGTGGCGGAATATCGCCATGACCTTAGGGAATAGGAATATACCACTGACTTGGGAGGTGTTTCAAGAGCAGTTCAATGAGAAGTGCTTCCTTATATCGGTGAGACTTGAGAAGGAATCCGAATTCCTAGCTATCAAGCAAGGTGATACAGAGAGCTTTGATGAATACCTATCCCATTTCATCCGGCTATCCTGATACTCTTCTTACCTCTAGCATAAAGATGATGAGGAGTGGAGTTCTGATATGCTTATCTGGGGGTTGAGGCATGAGTTGAGGAAAAGATTGGCCACTTATCTGTTTACCAACTCTAATAAGGCAGTGGAAGAGTGCAAAATAACTGAGAATAATCTAAGAGATTTGTACCAGACTAAGGGTAGTGGCAGCCGTAGTGAGCCTAACAAGGCCAATACTTCCCAAAAGCGGAAGGGATAAGGGTCTTCATCTGGGGGTAAAAGCAAGAAGCCCTATCAATTTGGTGGTTGTGGTGATCCAAGACCTCCAGCTGGACCAATATGTAATTAGTGTATAAAGTATCATTTGGGCAGAACCTGCACGGGGCAAGTGATTTGCTTCAACTGCAAACAGCCAGGTCATCTTTCTACTCAGTGCCTATGACAACCTGCAGAGAAAAGGACTAGGAATCAGGGTCGAGTGTTCACGATGACACAAGAGGAGGCCCAGAAGTCACCTGAATTGATCCCAGGTAAAATTCTTCTCAGTAATAATGAGTTACAAGCTTTATTTGACTCGGGAGCAAGTCATTCTTTTATTGCCAATGATTGTGTAAAGCACCTAGGTTTGCATGTGCATAAATTACCGTTTGACTTGGTTGTGTTGCCTCCAATGGGTGTCAAGGCTATGATGGCTGAAGCTTGTCTCAATTGTGTGATAGTTGTTGAGGGACTTGAGTCCGTGGTGGATTTGATTTGTTTTCCGCTTCAACAACTAGAAGTTATCTTGGGTTTTGACTGGTTAACAATGAATAATGTGCTACTTGATTGTGGTAATAAGAAGATTGTTTATCCTACTCCACAGAGGGATGTTATCGTGAATGCCAGTTTGAACTTTCTTTCAACGGCTGAAGCTGAGAAATATCTTGAGAAGGGATGCCAGGGGTATATAGTGTTCTTTTCCATACAAGGAGAGACAGGTGAAACTCTAGAAAGTATACCTGTGGTAAATAAGTTCCCTGAGGTATTTTCGGACGATTTTAGTAGATTGTCTCCAGAAAGGGAAATGCAGTTCCCAATTGAGATTGTGCCTAAAGTGGGTTTAATATCAAAATCCCCATATCGTATGGCCTCGAATGAAATGGCGGAGTTGAAGAAGAAAATTGAAAAATTGCTTGAGAAAGGGTTCATCTGACCCAGTGTATCACCATAGGGAGCTCCAGTGTTGTTTGTGAAAAAGAAAGATGGAAGCTTGAGGCTTTGTATTGATTACAGGAGCTTAATAAAGTCACTGTAAAAAACAAGTATCCTTGCTCGAGAATCAATGACCTGTTAGATCAATTATTTGGCTCATGTGTATTTTCCAAAATTGATCTAAGGTTGGGATATCATCAGTTGCATGTGAAGGCAGCGGATGTTCCAAATACTAATTTCAGAATGAGGTATGGGTGTTGTGAGTTCCTTGTGATGCCCTTCGGGTTAACTAATGCACCGGTACTATTCATGGATTATATGAACTGCGTCTTCCGACAATATCTTGACCAGTTTGTGGTAGTATTTATTGATGACATTCTGATATACTAAGAGTAGAGAAGAGCATGAGTAGTATTTGAGAATTGTGCTAAGAATCTTGCAAGAAAAGCAACTCTATGCCAAGCTGAGCAAGTGTGAGTTCTAGCTTACAAAAGTGAAATTTTTTGGCCATGTTATCTCACGTGAATGGGTCTCAATGGATCCCAGTAAGGTGGAAGCACTACTTGACTAGAAGAGGCCAAAAACTATTTCTGAGATTCACAGTTTTCTGGGTCATGTTAGTTACTATCATACGTTCATTTAGAACTTCTCTCGGATTGCATTGCCGATGACCAAGCTCATGAGGAAGGATCAACCATTTTTATGGGATGAACGTTGTGAGTAGAGTTTTATGAGTTGAAGGAGAGGTTGACTACGACACCAATATTGATTATACTTGATCCCATTAAGGCTTACGTCGTGTACAGCGATGTGAGTAAGCAGGGGTTAAGGTGTGTCCTAATGTATCAGGGAAGAATAGTGGCCTATGCCTCTCGGTAGCTGAAACCGTATGAGATGAACTACCCTACTCATGATCTGGAGCTTGCGGCAATTGTGTTTGCATTGAAAATTTGGCGTCATTACCTTTATGGTGTGATAGTGGAACTGTAATGTGACCACAAGAGTCTTAAATGTTTGTATGATCAAAAAGAATTGAACATGAGACAGCGTCGCTGGATGGAGTTGCTAAAAGATTATAACGTGGAGATCAAATATCATCCAGGTAAGGCTAAAGTCGTCGCGGATGCTTTGAGTCGGAAGTCATGCTAGTGGTAATGATGATAATCTAAGAGAAGAAATTGATAGAAGAATTTCGGGATTTGAATCTATCGAATAACATCCTATATGCCAGTTATGGTATGGTCCAAGGGGAGAATGGCCTGAGGACTAAAATTGAAGAGGCTCAGATGCGTGATAAGCAAGCCCAGTCGATCTGAGCTATGATTGAGCAAGGAGGGGCTTGAGATTATGATTTGTCACCTAGTGAACTGGTGCATTACCAAAAGAGAATCTATGTTCCACTGAAGGCTGTCCTGAACAGAAGATTCTAAATGAGGCTCATAAGAGTCAGTATACTCTTTACCCAGGTATGACCAAGATATATCACGACTTGAAATCCATGTATTGGTGGCCAAGGTTGAAGAGTGATATGATTAAGTATGTGGTACGGTATCTTACCTGTCAAAAGGTGAAGATTGAACACTACAGATCACCAGGATTGCTTCAAAGTCCAGAAATTCCAGAATGGAAGTGGGAGAGTGTGACTATGGATCTAGTGGTGGGTCTGCCCAAAATCAAAAATTATGATGCTATCTGGGTGATTGTGATCGACTCACAAAGTCAGCATACTTCATACCGATTAACGCTAGCTATTCTCCTGATAGGTTGACTGAAATCCACGTCAAAGAGATTGTGAGACTCCATGGTACATCGAAGAACATTATCTCCGACAGAGATCCTCAGTTTACTTCTAGATTTTGGAGGGCTATGTATGAAGCTATGGGTACTCAGCTGAGGTTTAGCACAGCCTACCATCCTCAGACAGACGGGTAATCGGAAAGGACTATTTAGACACTGGAAGATATGTTGAGAGCGTGTGTCCTAGACTTCAAGGGAAAATGGGACTACTATCTTCCATTGGCAGAGTTTGCTTACAACAATAGCTATCATGCGAGCATTCAGATGGCTTCGTATAAGGCATTGTATGGAAAGAAGTGCCAGTCACCATTGTGCTGGACAGAGTTGTTTGAGAGGAAGTTGTATGGGCCGGATCTTATTTATGAAACCTTTGAGCAGATCAAAATCATCAAGAAGAGGCTCCTTACAACACAAGATCGACAGAAGAGCTATGTTGACAAAAGGAGAAGACCTCTCGAGTTTGAACTGGGGGATCATGCTTTCTTGAGAGTATCTTCTGTCATAGGCATCAGGAGAGCAATCAAGCAAAAGAAGCTGAGTCTGAGGTATATTGGTCGATTTGAGATTCTGGCAAGAATCGGGCTAGTGGCATATCGAATAGCACTACCCTCGAATTTCAATCAATTGCTTGACGTGTTCCATGTCTCATAGCTCAAGAAGTACCAACCAGACCCTGAGCTTGTCATTGAACATGAAGAGATTGAATTGCATGATAACTTCACTTATGCGGTAGAGCTAGAGTATTTCATCGATCGTGAAGAGCGACAGCTCAGGCATTGCAGCTTACCATTTGTGAAGGTGGTCTTTAAGGGAATGTCTCCAAGGGAAGCAACTTTGGAGGTGAAAGCGGACATGAAGAAGCGATTTCCTGATTTCATGCCCCTTGATGTGTAACAAATTTCAGGGATGAAATTTATTGAACAGAGGGAGAATTACAATGCCCCAAATTTTGATTAAGGGTTAATGATAATTATTGAGAATGATTTATGAATTTAATCTAAATTATTTTGTGTTTTGTGGCAATTTCAGTAAATGTGCCAAAATCAGTGGGAAATTGGAAAATGGAAAATTGTCAGTTAATTAGTCAGTGATTAATAGAGAAATTAATTACTAACTAAGAGAAATGAGATTTGTGACTAAATGGCCAATGGAGTGGTTAGAGTAACTAATTAGTTACTTGCTTTATGAGAGCCAATGAAATTCTAACAAGTAGCAAGTTGGTTGGATAAGAGAGGGTGTAAGAAATTCAAATTGTAATAAAATAATTAGTTTCTCTCTCTCTTTCCCTCTATTCGGCTGACGAGCATAGGCTAGGAGGGAGTGTGATCATTTCATCTTCAACCTCCCTTTTCTCTCTCATTTTCATGCCACCATTGCTGAAAGAAAGAAGAAGAAGTTCTTGGTAAAAGGTAAGCCATTTGACCCTCTTAATGACCTCAAATGGAAAAACTCACTTCTTTAATGTTGTTCATTGAATTGAGGGCTCCATTTTGATGGTTTTAGATTTTCCATTGGGTGGTGTTTGAGCACACAAGGAAATCTAAAGTTTGGTGAATCAAGAAACCTCTTTGAAAAAGTTGAAGAGGTAAGTGAAACAAACCTTTCTATCTATGTTTTGTGCTAAATGAATAAGTTTGGAATTTCTGGAATTTTTGGCCTTATTTTTGAAAATTAGGGTCATTGGTAGTTTGCCATGATATGGTTATGGAAATGGTGTTTTGATGTATATTGGAATAGATAGAAATGAGTTTAAGGTTAAAATGTTAAGTTTGGTGATTTTGGGATTTTGGTGTTGAATGTGGTCTAAAACCAAAGCATGATAATGGAATAAGAATTTGGTAGTTTTTTTTGTTTCCTATGGATTCCTTGTGAAATTTTATGTGGGAGTAGCCTTGGTTTAGTATTTGGGATGATTGGAATCACTTGGGTAAATTTTGGATAATGTTGTTATCTTTGCTGCGTTTTTGGTTTCTGATATGGCTCACTCGAGTGATATGGGGTCTCACTCGAGGGAAGTAGGGTATCTTCATTTTCCTATTAGTGTTTCACCCGTATTTCCATGTTCAAAATCTAAAAGTGTTGTCTCACTTGCGAGTGTTGCGAGTTATCACTCAAGTGAGCTTTGTCTCACTTGAGTAAAGGTGTATTTGACCCTATGAACTTGTGTCTCAAGTTGTCACTCTCGGCCAATTTCTCAAGAGTGTGTCTTAGCCCTCACGAGTGCTAAGTTATCACTCGAGTTCCTAGGTTCATGCTCAAGTGATGTTCTCCTTTGAAAGTTCCTTGTGCTCTCGGGTAAGCACTTTCTATACCTCACTTTGTGAAACTCGGGTGAGCATTAGGCTATCACTTAAGTGATTTGAGATATGCTTGAATGCAGCGATCAATTCTGGTTTTTGTCATTCCTTTATGCTCTCGGGTAATAACTTTTAGTGCTTTACTTCTTAGGACTCCAGTGAGAGTGAGCATATCACTCGAGTA
Organism: Inga laurina; assembly: GCA_963855925.1. Taxonomy (NCBI): domain Eukaryota; kingdom Viridiplantae; phylum Streptophyta; class Magnoliopsida; order Fabales; family Fabaceae; genus Inga; species Inga laurina. The sequence goes on along the minus strand of OY979706.1, from coordinate 29,077,623 downwards.
TTGGCATCTATGCTCGAGTGCTTTGGGCATTTCTGGTTTCTATTTGTGCTTTCCATCAAGTACTCGCACGAGTAAGCCTTCATGCTCGAGTACAAAGTTCCTCATCACTCTAGTGCAACAGTGTAATATCATCATTTGTGCTTCTAAAAAGGGATCTTTTGGATAGTCTTCTAACCCTTTAGGGCTTTTTTTAGAGGCCTTTTTTAGCTTCCTAAAGGACATTAATGATAACCAAATATAAGTTATATGAAGTTATTTAAGTATTGGAATAAAGAATAACACTTCATCCCTAATTATAATTTATAGGATTCGACATTTGCCCTACTCTGGAGAGACCAAGGCCGGAGCACACACGGAAGGACCAAGGTAGTGACTTTTCTCTCATGTTGTGTATGATGCTTAGTGTTCATGACTTATCATTATTATGTTGTGAAAAATCTTTGGCATGAGGCCATTGCGAACTTGTAAATTTGTTATCAGCCATAGGGCATTACAACGTGAGCAGTCATAAGAGGTGATGGTTATCACACCTACCCCTGTCGTTGTATCTGCCATTGTAATTGCTGAGCCTGCATTGTGGAATTGTGAATTCTTGTTTGATTATCCGGTCAGTGTGGCTATGTGTATATGAAATATTTTATATGGATCCTAGCTATGGTGATATATGTGATATGAACATGTGGTTGTGTAATACATGTGAGCACTTCAACGTGAGCAAATGTAAGGGTGACGTAAGTCATACCTGCCCTTACTGCTGCAACTGTCATTGTAGTTTCTATGTGTTGTGTGATGATTTGCTTTCATGCTTTGTGGTTGTGCATACTTTGAGTGATTTGTTACTACAGGGATTCCTTAGAATCTCACTCTCCCAAAATAAATTTCAAATAGGGCTGGAGGTTCAAAAGAGAAGCAGGTGATAAAGAGTGGATAGAGCTCCGGGATAGAAATTTTATTTTGGATAATTGGTTATCATGCATAAATTATTTAGATATTTTGTTGGGAATTACATGTATGTTTGGATCATAGAATAGTATTTATGCAATCCCCATATTATGGGAACTGTTTATGGGCATTGTGCCTTGAAAACCCTTATTCGATTAATGGAACCCAAGTGTGTCAGGAATTTACATTGTACTATGATATTTATGGATGAAATCGTACTGTGTAGGCCATTTGTGTAATTGAAATGTAAATGTGAGACCACTGTTGAACAGGTTTAGAAAAGTTTTTGAAAACCCTGATTTTAGGAAATTTACTTTTATTAAGTCCCAAATTATCTTATGATCTCTAATTCCACATAATCAAGTATTTATGAACTTAATCTCGGACTTGGATGAGAAAGGGGTTACAAAACATGTTTCTCGTGAGGTATTACCATTGACATAACTAATGTATGCTAATGATACCATTCTTTTCTATCGAGCAATAAAAGAAGATTATCGTTTAGTCAAGGCTTTGCTCAGAAGGTACTCTCTAATCTTAGGGCAATATATTAATTTTCATAAATCATCCCCGGTGTGTAGCCCCTCAGTACCGCTCGTATAAGCAAAATTGTCTAAAATACTTGAAATAAAATTCCATTTGAGTTTGAGAAAGTATTTGGGTACGTATATAGATGATCCAAAATCGGAGAAAAGAAAATATAATGAGATACTTGAAAAACTTAATAAGAGGCTCGCTGGGTGGAAAAGCAATCTCCCATCTCAAGTAGGATGGCTTATACTGATTAAAAATTCTTTGTCTTTCTTGTTAATGTATCCTTTCTCATATATGAAGTTACCTAGTCACTTATGTCATACCATAGCAATGAAGATGGCCAATTTCTTCTAGGTATGTTCAGAAAATTCAAAGAAGGTTCATATGCTCAAATGGGATGAATTATGCCTTCCGAGAAGCAAGGTGGCCTACAACTCGTACAGTTAGATGCTTTTAATTCTACCTTATTAGTGTTTATGGAGAGTTGTCTCTAACCAATCTTCCTTATTAAGCAAAGTGCTGCTTATGAAGTACTTGGATCCTTAAAAGCAGTATTTTTTTAAACTTGTGTACAATAATTCCACTATGTGGTGGTATATATCAAGTCATGTGAAGTAGTATGAACACCTTACCTGGCAAGTAGGTGATAGTTCTTCAATATCTTTAAATTATCAGCTATGTTGGCCTCTACAGCAGTCTAGTATGACATACCTTGACTTAAATTGTCAGCTGTGTTATAAAGGCTCTTAGAATTTTTCTTTCTTATCCTCACTCTATCCCAAGAAAATGGTTCAACAATTTGCTAAACACCCAGTTCCTCTGTCTCGTTCACCTGACATTATCAGGTGGGTAGGAAATAATTTTGGGGTATATACTGTCTGAGATGGCTATATATTGCTTTAATGCACATGTGGACAATCCAATCCTATCAAAATTAAGTTATGCCATTTGATTTAGAAATCCTACCTAGCCCCTAGTCTAAAACTATTACTTTGGAAAATAGCTAGACGCATCTTACCCACAACACATTTGCTTTGCAATATCCTCATGGCAAATTCTGAGTACTCCCCTGCAGTCCTTTTGATAAGCAACTTTTATCCTAATTGTGCAAAATGAACTAGTGGTCAAGATTAGTAAAAAATAATAAATGTGTCAAAAATGTTATGTTTCTTCCAAATATGCCCCTATTTATGAAAAGAGCATAGGAGAGAGAATGAGTTACAAATATAAGAGAGTATGAGTATAAAATATGAGAAACAATGTGTAATAAATGAGTAAATAAAAAAGAATTAGTGGTCAGTGGGGGTAATTAATATAAAGATGTGTATTTAATAGGGTTAGAACAGGAAAAACAATACTTTACATTTTGAGACACAAGGAGAAAATTGCTAATAAAAAGGACCAACCCCAAGAGAGAAAGTTGCGTATAAAAAGGACCGGAGGAAGTATATTATTTCTATACTTGTAATTCTGAATCTGTATAACACCTAATTTTATATTGCCATTTCTCCAAAGCATGTTAGCTTGGTAGTATCATTGGTTTTAAAATTGATGACAACCCTAACAAATCTTTGCAATAATGGATACTCACATAGCTGTTAAACCACAAAGATTCTAGTAACTTCATGACATATTTGCCTTCCAAATTACTCGAATCCTTGTGGTTTGCCAGAAATCAAGTATGTCATACATGTGTATGAATATCTCCATAACAAGTAACCAAGATGGCTCAAGCTTAAACAAGTGCAGTTATATCTCAAGTCTTATCTCAACAATATCCAAATGACGGTGGATTACATGACCACACTAGTGGAAAATTGACTTTTTAGACCGGTTAAAAAAGACTTTTTAGACCAGTTGTGTATTAGGTCTTGTTACAGTAGGTCTAAAAAGTTTTTTATTTTTTAGACCGGTTGTTACAACCAGTCTTAAAAGTCATATTTTTAAGACCGGTTGTGCCTACAACCGATCTTAAAGGTGGACTTTTGAGATCTGTTGTAGGCACAACCGGTCTCAAAAGGTCTGACCTTTAAGACCAGTTGTGTGTCACAACCGATCCTAAAGGTCAGACCTCATAACCGGTCTTAAAGTACTTTTAAGACTGGTTGTAGCTACAACCGGTCTTAAAGGTTCTATTTTTCTTAAAAAAATGTCCCTTATATATATGTATGCAGTGGATGTTCAAAAAATCTTATCTATGCAATGGATAGTTTCACAAATTTCACGATGGTTGAATTCAAGTTATGCACAGATGAATATATATTCTCAATATCAGGTTAACAAGCAAAAGGTCAGAATGATAATAGAAATAGAACCCAACTCCAGCAGCATGTTTAATGAACCAATTTTAACAGCAATACAAAAAAATCACATATTTCAATTTCAATCTTCAAAGGCAACAGTCTATAGCAGCAACATATTTTCAGACAAGTCAGTCACACATTGATGAATCATTTGCAGCACTTTAATTACAGTATGGAAGAATATGGCAGCAACTAATATATAGTTCATTGGCTCAATTTCAGCGCAAATGCACTTGTACTTTCAGTCCCTGACTCAATAGGTTAGGAAAGTTATTCATAGATTTAATTTACTATGACAGCTTTCCAAAGACTCAATTTTGTTCCAGCAAGGTAAATGAAGTGCAAATGCATATTTTCACCAAGTTTCAAACAACATCCACTTCAACCAGGGGCTAGAAACAAGGAAAAACTAGGAATGAGTTCAGGCAATGTTAACACAGTAAACCAGTACAATAGAATGTGCAGCAAAACTCAGATGAAGATAATGCTTGATGTAATACCCTGAATTTTGTGACTCGAGGCTAGAGAATAAGCCTGAGATTAGTGGAGTGCTAAGCCCCGGTTTAGCAAGATCCCAAATTGTGATTAAGGGTTGATGACTCCAAAAGTATACGTGATTAGTGATAAATGGACCCTTTTGGAGATTATGATGTGAACTATGATGCGTATACGTTGTGAGCAGCTGCAAAACCCAATATTTAAGTTCAATTATGGATTAATATCTAAATTGACTTAAAATAGAGGGAGGGCACATATTGTGGCTAAATGGAAAAGTATGATGTGTTTAGTGGTGATTCAGGAGGAATTGCCATAATCAGGGGTAAAAGGGTAAAGTTACCGACCAATTGGTCAGTTACCAAAGAGGAAACTCATTCGTAACTTGAAGATCAATTGTTAGGGTTGATTTTTTGTGAGATTAAGTAGGTGGAATCCCATGTGTGTGAGTTCCTTGGAATTGGTTTAGAACTTTGGAAAGTAAAGAATTGCAATGTGAGTTTGAATTGTGACTTGTGTTGACATGTTGTGATTATTGGTGAAACATGTCAATGAAAGTGAATTTGATTGGTTTGGTGTTTCCAATGGATTCCTTGTGAAAATTTATGTGGGAATGATGTTTGGTATGAAAATGGAACCAATTGAAGCAAAGATGCAAAATCTGAAATTCTGTCCAGTGAAACTCTATTCTGGGCAGTCAGTTTGTGTGAACGTTGTGAATGACCAAATGATGTCTAAAAATTCTGAAACTTTCCAGTATTATAATTCACATCTTAAGCTTCACAATGAAAATATAATTTGTGCCATTTCGTTTTGTGAACTAGGAGATATGACTGTCCAAAGTTTGGGATGGAAACTGAACTCTGTTTTGGGGCAGTGATGAGTTTTATGTAATTCTGGAATTGTGTGGTGATTTTTAGTAATGGCCAATATTTTTCCTATGAATAGGACTTAAATATATTTCATTTGGCTTTGGAATCACCTCATTTTGAGTTTTCTAGAATTAGTTATGATTTTTCAAAGTTTGGGCAGAAAATCTGCCAGAAAATCCGAAAATGTCAATTTTGGAATTATGACATCATCATAAGGGAATAATGACATAAGCATAATATAACATATCATCTTCTTCCTCCAAGCTTCAAAACCGTCAGTTTATTCAGCTGAACAAGAGGAAAAACGTTTGAGATTTCTAGAGAGAGAAAGGAGAAGAGAACTCGCAAGGTAAGCCGATTTCTCCGATGATCTAACTCCTAACGCGTATAACTCCGATCCTAAGCTACTCCTTTATGTTATTTAAGGTTTGGAAGCTCCTCCTTTGGTGTTAAAAAAGCTAGGGTTTCAGCCAAGACAAGGAAAAGCTAGTGGGAGCTTGAGGTAACTTCCAAACTCTTGTGTATTGACTATTCTGGCTGCTGTGGACAATTTAATCGGTGAAATTTCGCCAGATTGTCATTGGTTTCAAAAATGGAAAATGGGTGTGTGGGGCTGTTATGCTGCCCAAATTGGTACTAAATGGTAGTTGTAACCTAATGGAATAGTCAATAAAGTGGTTAAGAGTAGAAAGGAACGCGTTTACAGAGCCGAAACTGAAAAACCCCAATTTTTCCCGGGGAATTGAGAATTTCGGCCAAGCCTAGTTTGGAGGATTTAGAGATGGATTTTCAATGATTTGATGATTCCATTGAGTTCAGGAGCGAAAATTAGGTGGGGTTACAGTTGGTCACTTTTTCGGAAAAGGCCAAAAAAGCATAATTACGAAAACGCCCCTAAAACCCTTAAAGTGGGGCTACCAAGGGTAAATTTGTAAATTGACATTGAATTTGATAATTCCGAGTTGGGAAATGGATTCCTTAGGCGAAAATATGTAAGAATAGCCCATGTCAAAGTTTCAAGAAAAGTACAGCCGGACCGGGTACGGCGGGGCGGGCCGGTCCCCGGGGGTATTTTAGTAAATTTTCAATATAGCCTCATATAACCCCCAAAAACACTATGGAAGTGTCTAAATGGTACATTTGACATTGTAGGATCGAATGTGAAGCCCCGAGTTGCTGGCACGCAAATCGAGGAGAAAAGACTGGAGGTATGGGACTTACCTTACTTGCATGTATTTGATATCTTTGCTTGTGTAGTGATGTATGTGATTGCTTTACTTGATTGTGTAGAGCATATTTGAATAAATGAAGCTTTGTTTCTGTTTTACTGTGGCTATAGTTTTGTTACATGAAATATTGAGCATGTAGAAATATCATTATGGGGCATGCATCTAGATAAAGCTAACATGTCATACACATAGCATCTATCATGCATGCATTATGGTATCTGTTTCCTACTGAGATTCTCTTGAATCTCATTCTCCCTTACCAACAATTTAGATAGGGCAAGTGGCTCGTGGAGGGAGCAGCTAGGACTCTTTCGAGATGAGATTGTGTAATCCCCATTTGAAGAATTGTAATGGGCAATTTTGCCCTGTGTATCTTTAGCGAAGGTATGTACCTGGGATTACCGGGATGATTAAGTTGTGCACTCTGATATTTATATGAATGTGATTTATCTTCGCGTAGTAATTATATTTGAAATGTGAATATGAAACCATGTTTATAAATGATTTCAAAAAGTATTCGTGAAAACCCCATCATGTGATGGGTTAGTAAATGTTATTTGATTATTATTGGTCTCTATTTCATTTTAATCGCGTATTTCGGATATAATTACGGAGGGGGTTACACTTGACCTAACCCAACCTGCAGAAACAAAAAGCAGACAAGAAATTCATATCAAATGCATAGAAAATACTAAACAGATTTGCTCAATTTCAGTAAAGGCTTCATAATGATGCAGAAATATATTTAAATCCCAGACTTTAGGAAACTATGCATGATAGCTTAATGCAACACTTTGACAGTAATTCCAGTTACAATAGAGTGCAAGCAAATTTGTCAAGAATTTAGCCAAAGGTAATGACCAACCTTAGTTTAGAACTAAATAACACCAACAGTGCAATTAGACAGTAATAAGGACCAAATGACAGCAGTAATGAATCTTGAAGAACAAAGAACAATGCAAAATGCAACGGATGCAATGGAGTGTATGTATGAAGTAAGTAACAGATTGCACAGAAGCAACGTAACATATTTCACAAAAGCAATGACATCAGCAAGATCAACAACAAGCACAAATGAAGGTGTAAGCCAGGTGACTTTAAATAAACTTCCAATAAATGGTAATTAGTATAGAAAAAGGTTTAAGATCAAATGTCACAATTTAAGCAACAAGCTAAAATCAGATTCTAGGAACTTCAAATTCACTCAATTTCTTGCAATGCCAATGTGCTACATGAGTTGTCTAAAACTAAAAACATGAAGGAATGTCCAAACAGATGAATTTGCTCAGAAATGGTTGCAAAAATTTGGAATGACAATGGCAGCAATAAAATTCAAGTATTGATACAAGCAACAGTAGAAATTCCTCAGTTTTACAAAATACAAAGGGAAGAAAAATTACAAAGGTTAGTCCCTCAAATGCCATGCCTCCTGTATCACCCATATCACAGAAATTGCCCTACACAGATACATAAACCTTGTTAGCAATACATATGAGAACAATGTACAATGTAACGTTGGATCCAAAAACTCACTATTTTTGTAATAGCTCATAGATGAATTTAGCACAATATATGCGAATGAAATCAATATCTTCTTCAGGAAAGGATCAGTAAGATCAAATATCTGTAAAATCAAAACCAGACAAAACATTAACTTAGTAACTTAAAAACAATAAAGTAATACAAAAGTTCTGAAATAAAAATTTACCTCTTGAGTAAAATCAGTCGTGCCAAGAGTAATAATATTGTAAATGTGTCTCAAAACATAAAAACCACATAAGTTAGACCCCTGTGGTTGCCTACGGCTTTGAGAAAAAACATTATATCATTAAAACAAATATAAAAGCATGGCTTATTACATTCTTTAAACAAATTAATATGTACTAACCTTTGGCATGATCCATGTAAGGTCCTTTAAGTCACAAACATGCTTACCACAAGCAGTGTGTAGGAATGTCCGCATAGCCCTATGATCATCAAAATCACAAAGGTTATTTATTTAACACAAACTCTATAAACTTTGCACACAAAAGGTAATAATGCTAGAAAACTTATGAGTTCATGGTCTTTTTCAAATCATTCCCTGGTTTGAAGTAGAGGGAGCATAAGAGGATAACAGTGTAACTACTCTTGCATAAAAGAACCAACTGCCAATGATCACTGAAAAAAAGAGAAGAATATTAAGCAAACATAAAACATTATATAAATTACAAAATATAAGTTTGTTTCTTACCCATGGCATATGGAGCCAAGAAACACTCAGTTCCAGTTTCACTAAGCCTTTCTTATAAGTATCTATGTCTGATAGTAGTGGTCCCTTTCTCTTAGATTTGATGGGGGCATAAGAATCCAAATTTTTTGCTTTTGCCAGAGGAGACCAACCTACAATACATGTACCTACAATAATACAAGCACATAAATCAAAGATAAACTATGAAATTTTTAAAACATTTACTTTGAATTGCATAAGATACTTACATTAAGAACAGTTGGACAATCTCAGTTGTAAGATTTTGTCTAGGAGCTACCAGGGATATCAAATCATCCCTCTTAAGATAGCATGTCACCCCTGACTTGCCAACAACTAAATCCATAGGCCAATCTCAAGTTTCATGTATAAAAATAAAGTCTACTAAACTAATTCATTGCTCTAAAACCGCAAATTTCCAATAATTTCATCCATTAATAAGTGAAAAGGTTTAATGCCACTTGCAATTTATATATGAGATGAAAGAGAACCAAAAATTTCATAAAAATAAAATTTAATAACATCATCCAACCACATGACATGCCTCTAAATTTGCACTAATATAAGTTATTTTAAATAGGCGTATAATTTTTTCATACACCCCAAGGAATCATTGTATAATAATTAAATTGATTATGTTATTATGTCCTCCTGGAAGAAGAGAAAACAATCATTTTCTTCTTGAGACATAATTAAGGCCATAACCTACCCTTATGTAGACAACTCATACTTATGAGAAAACCTCAACTTTCTTATTGTCTTTGCATTCACGTCTAATTGCTATCAAATGAAAAAAGGATACTTAGTTGCTAAACTATACATAACTTTTTTTCCCAAGTACAATTTTCCACAGATTAACAGAATAGGTAAAAACATAAAAGAGGAAAGATAACATGGGCTTACAAGTTGAGTTGAGACTTGTCTTATTATAGAAAGTAATCAAAGAAAATAAAATCAGAGAGGCAATTTGTAGGCGATGGAGAGGGGTTGGTGTGTCTAATTTCTTGTGTTGATTGAAAAGGTTCACTAGTTGTGATCCATTAAGAAATCAAATATAGAGAAAGGTCCTAATTCTTTTTAGGAGAGGTCCTGTAGGTGTAGGGTATGTCCTAACCCACTTATCATGCTTAGTTGACAAAGAGGGGCTCTTTTGTTTCAGTGTTCACTGGCATGCACGGATACAACTTGCTTCCAGACATGTAGATCATGATTTATTTTAAATAAGAGCAATACATATAAAGGACATAAATAAGAGCAATACATAGGGGACCCTCGCCCTATTATTTATAAACATAGTAGGATCCAGCTCAAAAGAGAATTCACAATCATTATTATATAGCTTTGCTTGTAAGTCAGGTGGAAAGCAAGAAATGGAATAAAATTGATCTTTTTCCCAAGTCCACTTGAAGCAATTTATTAATTTATAAATTATAAATCGGTTTTCCACAGAAAAATTACCATCTTATGTTGCTTAGTGATTTCTAGATTCACTCTCTCTCGTACCAGTTCCCAGTATCTATCGGTAGAAAGATGAATGAACACCTTACTTGGTTGATATTCCAAGGACACCTGGGGGAGAAAAACAAGCGTGTTATTATGTCTTTAACTTCATCCCACTGAACCACACTTTGGAAATCCTAAAAAAACAACCAATTCTTCATTTGAATTAAGGCTTTCAAAGTTCAAACTAAGTTTATTCATGAAAACTAATTCTAAAAATCAGAATCCCAAGTAGGGCATAGTTTCAAAATATTATTTTCAAAGGGCTAAGAAAATGGTGCAAGTAGTCTATGGAACACATGAAAACCAGGAGTAAAATTCTATAAAACTGAACTTTACAGGGAAAAAACATTAGTTGCTCTAGTATCTAGTTAAGGGAATAAGAAAGTGAAGGCCAAAAAACAGTCAAATTAACTGCAAATTTTAACTTTATGGTAAGGCACTAACATTGCATTCAATAAATTCACTAATTACACAGTAGTTTGTAATACACTAAACTGAATCCTGCCTGAACAACTATTCATTTTTCACTAAAACTTCTGCTCATACAATTATTGGCAGAACTAAGCAAAATTTTTGTGAGAGGGTTTTAAACACCAACACACCAGAAAATTTATATTAAGCTAATGTTTAGTTGATCACCTTGCTAGCCTAGGCGGATGACCATATTTTGTGAAGGACAACTGGAATTCCAAATCTGGAGGCAACAACTTCTATATAGTAATTGTAAAGGGGTAAATGTAGAGGACGAGGAAGCATACCTCAAAAAGAGGATGAAGACGAAGACGTCCCTGAAACACAGTGAATAATAGACAGAGCTAACCACCTAAAGTGGAGGATGACAGTGACAACCACGAGCAGCTTGACCAGATTCGATTGTTCCGATTCAAAGATCAGGTAAGGGACGGGGAGTCGAGGGCTGAGGAGAGAAAAGACTGGGATCAAAGTAGATGGGCTGATTCAGAATGGAAAAGGGATTTTAGAATGGAAGACGGCGGGGAGCTGAGGCGTAAAAATATTGGGGAAGACTTTTAAGATCGGTTAATAGGATAACCGGTTTTAATAGCTTTTTAAGACCGGTGGTTAGAAGAACCGGTCTTAAAAAGCTTTTTTTATACCGATTATCTATTAACTAGTCTAAAAAACAAAAGGCTTAATCCTTTTAGATCGATTAGTGTAGAACGATCTAAATAATATTTTTTAGACCTGTTAATATAATAACTGGTCTCCCACCTTATTTATAATTTCAAAAATGCCACCACGCATTTCTTTTAGACCTCATCCACTGACACTGGTCTAAATGTGATGGTCTAAAACACCTTTTTTGTACTGTTCCAGCTAATGCAGGAGGATGAGATGCACCATTATCAATGGAGTTCCTTTCCTCAATGGGATGTTATTTTTAGTATAAATTCAGAAAGAGGCCGGAGAAGCATGTCAATTATGATATATTTTGGTCACAACCACTTCGGTGAATGGTTATTTATCCCTTAAACAAAATTCAAAATCCTTCAACTGCAATTGTTGGCACTAAGGGATGTTATGAATTTTATGCTTAGACAACAACTATTAAAGCCCTTAACATTTTGATATTCGTAGAGTAATAAGTGCACAGTTTCATAAGGCATACAAAAATAGCGGAAACATACTGACATTAAGTACTTGTTTACAATATAGGAAATTTCTCATAGGGTTTGAAAAATATATACAAATGTACAGAGTGTTCAAAAGAAACTAAATTACAAGCTAGATAACCAACGACAATCTCCATGTGCACTGGAACTCTACTTGCCGGTAGCCACGGACTTGTCCTTCGAGCCACTACCGTCAGCTGGAATATGTTTGAATATTTTTAAAAAAGTGAGATTCAAATGAATCTCAGTAGAAACATGTAATTAGTCATATAAAATGCAATAGATAAATATGCCATACACCATGTAATGCAACATAATACTAACAATACGGCATGTACACATGAGTCGGGGCTACTTCCCCACTATCCGTAAACCTCTATAAATGTGCCTACACGCACAATGCCCTACTTGGCAAAATAGTGCTCATATTACAAAAATGGCATACACAAACATATTAATATTTACATAGTTTATGAAAGATAGAGTTACTACCTGAGTCTATTTTCACTTCCTCTCTCTTTCCTAAATTCTTGTTCCGGCTCAGGAAATTTCCAATTCCTATAAAATTAAAGTTACAAGTAACTGGTTATTACTTGAACTATTACTACCTTTAATCATAGTTTGCTGGTTATCTTTCACAGTTTCAAAAATTCATGCATAGTACAACTCTGTACAGTGCAGTTTCACAGTTTTCCAGAAAACTAGCAGATTTTCAGTCAACTTTGAAAAATCATACTTAATTCTATGAAATTCCAAATTGAATAATTCTAAAGCCTAAGTGAAGCTATTTAAGTGAATTTTCATGAAAAAATACCTAAGTCTGGTCATCCCAGAAATTTGCCAAACCTCCACTGTTCTAGATTGTATTCAAGAAACAGGGTACAACTTCAAAAATCCATATCTTTTAGTATGGTAATCCAGAAATTATTATTGACCTATCAAATTAAAGCTCTACATCTCTACTTTAATCCTATAAAGTTTCATAATATTTGGACTAGGTTTAACTAATAAAATTCATTTCATAATAACACTGCCTCCAGGAATCAAATCAAACAGCATTTCCCCTATACTTCTAAAAATTCCAGATTTGCATACACTCATCCAAAAATTATGAACACATGTATTCCTACACAATTTTCGCTTCTAAATCTAATGGAACATCAAAATTACCAAATTCCAACTCCTTCTACCTGTTCTGTATTTGACTGAAACTTTGAAGGATTTAGGGAAAAATGTGTTTTTTTGTGATTTCATCCAGCCAATCACCTCCTTTTCACCTCTAATCTCTTATTTAACCACTTAAACACCAATTAAATATGATAAATGGAAAATTGGGCAGCATAACATTCTAGGGTTTCAACATCTTAAATTGCAAAAACCATGAAAACAAAGCCAATCAACCAACAAACAACCACCACAACAACATAATCAACAAGGTAATCAGTGTTCTTCAGATTACCTTGTGATTTCTCCACTTTCTCTCTCTAGCTGTGCAGCCTCTCTCTCTCTCTCTCTCTTTACTCTTGCTTTTACTTGCTTCAATCTATGTTCATGAAGATATGAAGGTTAGAGGAGGTATTACAAGAAATGAGAAGCATAAACTCCAAGATTACAACTTCTTACCTTGGATTTCCACTTCTTGAAGCTCTCTTGTTTTCTCTTGTTCTTCAACTCTTTGTCGCTTCCCTCTTTCTCTTTAGCTTCAGTTGAATCGAAATGAAGGCTTGGGAAAGAGAAAAAGCCTTGTAAAAAAATGTCCTCCTTTCTTTTATATATTTTATGGGAATTTAAACACATGCCAATTAATATGGATGATCATATTTTCCCTTTCCTCATTATCCTTGATCAAAAATACATATTGGGAAAGAGTTAAATATGTCTTCAATTATCCCTTTTTATCCCCTTCCACATAATTTTTAATTGGAGTTGCAAAAGTTGACTTATATGTAATATCTCAAATTTTGGTCATCTAAATTCCTTATACCTTTGAGGTATTTAATGGAATCAAATAGTGAATATTGAAACATTTTGAATAGCCTTTGCCTATAAAGTCTGGATCATATGAATTAAACACAGAAAATTGAATTGTAAATAGTGCTACCAGTGTAATTTCTTATAAGGCAACAAGATTATCATATGGTTTTGAATGACCAAATGATATCCATTTTGAAATTTTCCAAAATGAAAGTAGACATTCCAAGCCTTAGTTTGATAGGTCATATGAATTATTTAGACCTTTACACTAAGAGTTATGTATTTTTGAAGTCAGTCCAGTGAAAATAGTAGGATTCTGTGGTAGTGTCCAATGAATGATAACCCTAGAATGTTGTGAGCCTAGAAGGCTAAAGGAAATTTTTTCCCTTAAAAATAGACTTAATAAGGGTTAAATAGCTTTTAGAACCACATCAATGGGATATCTATAAATAAAGTTATGAATTTTCAAAGTTTGATAATAATTCTGTCAGCTTTTAATCTATGTGGGAAAATCACAAAATGTATAGGCAAAATAGTCATTTGGTTAAATTAAATCCAAAGCCAATATTTTTCCTTTTTCCTTATATGTTGGATGGCCAAATGAGGGAACAAAAAAGGAAATGAATATTTGTGATAAATATGCTAAAAGATGAAGCAATTTGAGACAAGTAAAATAAGGTTGAAAGTAAAAAATAGTAGGCAAGTGTATAATGGCCATTACACATTAGTTGCAAAGGAATGAATGAGGTGAGCATTTGGATCTCCGATTGATTGGCTCAATCAAGCTTAATTTGGCCTTAAGCCCGATAGGCTAAAGAGAAAACAAATTGAGTGTTTGGTTCACCCATTTGGCAATTGAGTTTTTGAAATAAAAAAGAGCTTTTACCTTAAGCAAAACATTGGAGCTTTTTGCCATTACAATTGAGCTTATTGTTATCGTTAGTGTAATAATTATGTCCCACTCCCCACCTACTTTTTATTCTTTTCTCTCTCTCTCCCCCCTACATCGTCATCTTCAACCTGTAGAGCTTCTTCTTCATCCTCTAGTGATCTTCGTCTCGACTCATCTACTCTGAGCTTCATTCCCTCTCTCGGCATCCACCCAATCTTGAAGTTGAAGAGATGATTCATCTTCAACATGGATCCGTCTTCATATTTGACTTCTCTGCACGTTTGATCTGTCTTTTAGTGTCTTTGATCTATCATCTTCGATCTGGTGCTTCAATCGTGACTCTGCAACATAAGCTCTTGAGGCGTCATTGGTTGAACTTTTTCAGTAGTGCGTGCTCTTTTGTTCACTGTTTCCATCTACCTAAAAGCTGAGCTATTCAACTTGGAACTTGCTCTTAAAGCTTGATGGAGGTTTATATGATGCTGGCGTCGCCTTTTATTTTCTCTCTCGCCATTGATTTGGTCTCCGCAGTGTCATCTTTTTGAGGTAAGGTTTAACAGTTCATTTATCGAAGATCTGTTATGGCTGTAGTCCTGTTGGTTTGTTGTGTTGATCCTCTGCTATGGCCTGGTTTGGCATTAACACACACACACACTCACACACACATATATATATATATATATTTGCCTTCTACGATTTATTTCTCTTCAGTAATCTGTACGCTGTGATTTTTTTTTATTTTTGTGTAAAGCAGCAAAAGAGATGTTCTGATTTGGTAGAAAATGAGAACAAACATGTTCAAGTTGACACTTTTCCACTCACTTGACTAGTAAATCAATTTCTTCACTTAGCTACTCTAGATATACTGCATTATTTTTTCTGGTATAAAGAATGGAACATATATAATGAGACGACAACCTAGGGACAATGAGAAGGCCCTTAGTCATTCCTTTTAACCCTCTGCTACTAAAGCTCACTATGCAGAGCACTAATATCTAAAAGCCAAATGAATATCAAATCAAAGCAAGTAGCCTTCCAACAGGTAACTGAGCTTTAACCTCTCAAGTCCCAGTCATTGAGTCACTTAGTTATTGATTTTAAGTGAGGGAAAAGTCTTCTTTGACCAATAAGAAAAGCCACACATATAGCTATGTTTTTCAAGGTTTTGCTTAAGGCTCAGGCAATCTTTTTTTTTCTCCATAGAATCTTGTAACTATCATCTCAAGAAACATAGTAAAAAAACCTTTGCAGTTCAAGAAACATTACCAAACTCCCAACTCAAAATGTTTTCTCCATTGTTCCCTGTAATATAATTTCACATTTTAGTCCTCAAAAACATGTTCAAGTCTAGCGAAATTTGTTTTGGAGTGGACAAGAGGATTTTTTTTGTAGCCTAAAATTTTGTCTGTGGAGAAGACGAATGTTTAAGTACTATATTGTTAATTATTCCATAGAATTTTTTGCCTTTAGTCTATTGATAAAGTGTGTATGAAGTTAAAACGTCTACGGAATTTGTTTTGGAATTTAGATTAATGTCGGCTAGTTTGATAGATCACATTTTTTAATGCAAATGATCTATTTTAGCCTTCATATTAATTCTTATTCAATGACATACAACAGTGTTTTAGTTTTTTTAGTTGTTGAAATATTGGCATAAAATATGGATAAAGTTATTTGGGATGATGAGACAACGAAGATTTTTGTCAACGCTTGCGTTAAGCAAGTATCCAAAAAAAGAACGCCGTGGGTGTTAGTGCAATAATGGCCCTACATAATTTTATTAGGAGAAATGATGTTGAAGATGTAGTGTTTTGCCAAGGTGAAGTTGGGAATCTCGTCAATAAATATAATAATAGTGTAGATAAACAGCCTTTGGCGACAAATTATGGTAAGCAATCTTCCTCTCAAATGATTCATATTCGTAACTCAATTAGAGAACAAATTGTACGAAACATATGTTCCAATTAGTTATATAATATTATTTCATCATATTGTACATTTTTTAATAGTCTAATTTCCTAACTTTAACTTTTATAAATTTTTTATAATTTTTAATTTAATTTCTATCTTACCATTATCACAAAAGCCCTTATGCTTAAGCCAATCCAAACAAGTGTTACTTTTGCAAAAGTTATTGTTACAATCGTCAATCCAAACATAAATCACATTACATAATCTGACTTTTACCAAAAGTAATATTACAAAAAGTCAAATTGAAATAAGCCCAATTGACAATCGCTGTTCCAAACACACACGAAGCTAATTCAAGAGCTTATTTGGTTCCTTTAGCAACCCTTTTTAGGTCAAGTTGGAGAAAGGAAAGAGAAATATATGTAAGACCAAGAAAAGATGAGGACTGTAGCAGCCCTTTTTACGTCAACTCATGCTAAAAGCAATATGTGAGGAAGTGAAAATATGTTAACATAAGAAGCTGTTTTTCCTCTTTTAAGAGGGCAAGATCATGTGGCATGAGGAAGTAAAGGAAAAGGTGAAGTTAAAGTCAATTATTTCAACTAAAGTAAGGAGGAAACATATGAAATTCAAGAAGCTTTCTTATAGCCTCTTTAAGGTATAGTTTGGGTGAAGTTAAGATAAAGGAATAGAAAAGATTATGGAAAAAGTGTAATGCCCCAAATTTTGATTAAGGGCTAATGACAATTATTGAGAATCATTTGTGAATGTAAATTGGAATTTTTATGTGTTTTGTGGCAATTTTAATTAATATGCCAAAATCAGGAAAATTGTCAGGTAATTAGTCAGTGATTAATGAGGAAATTAATTACTAACTAGGAGGAAATGAGATGTGTAACTAAATGGCTAATAGAGTGGTTAGAGTAACTAATTAGTTACTTATTTGAGGAGAGCTAATGAGATGGTGACAAGTGGCAAGTTAGCATGAAGAGGGAGAGCATGAAAAAGTCAAATGGCATTTTAATATGATTCTTTCTCTCTCTTCTTCCCTCCATTTCGGCTGAAGCAAGGAGGCATGGGCAAGCATCATCATTCCATCTCCTTCATCACTCATCTCTATCATTCCTCTCTTTCTCTCTCTCACGCCATTGTTGGAGGAAAAAGGAAGAAGAAAAGCTTGATTTAAAGTGAGTAAATGACCTATAATGCCAAAACTCATTTCTTTAATGTTGTTCCTTGGATTGAGAGCTTCATTTCCATGGTTCTAGATCTTCCATTGGTGTTGATTTGAGCTCTCAAGGAATTGTGAAGTTTAGGGAATCAAGAAACCTCTTTGGTAAAGTTATAGAGGTGAGTAAGATAAACACTTCTAAGTTTTGTACCAAATGATTTAGGATGAAATCTCTGGATTTATTGCCTTATTTTCAAAAATATGGGTCATTGGTAGTTTGGCATGTTGTTGTTATTGAGATGTGAGTATAAGACCATTGTGGAACAGGCATTGTAAAAGTTTTTGAAAACCCTAATTTTGGAAAATTTTATTTTGTTTAAGTCCCAAATCATACATGGTCTCTAATTCAAACTTAATTATGTGTTTTACAAACAAATCTTGGCCTTGATCGTGAAGGGGGTTACAAAAAGTTTTATGGTCAAATATTGCAACTCTAAATAAAATATGTAGAGAAGGAAAATATGATAATTCAAGAGCTCCATTTTAGTTAATACAAGAAGCAATCTTTGGCCAAGTATATGAAAAAAGAAAAGATGATGATATCAAGTGAATATGGCATATGTTGATTTATAATAAAATATAGTATTTTAAGGAGATGATGAAGGATATTTTAAGTAAGTCTTTTTCCTCTTTCCTTGGCCATTATTTCGGCCAAGAAACTAAAATAGGAGAGAGAGAGAGAGAACTAGACGAAAGAACAAGAACAAGCTAGAACAAGAGAGAGCTCAAGTGATTCAAGCAAAGACATGGTGAGTTGATGGTGGTTTCTACTTTTTTTAATCCATCAAACTCATAGGAAATCTCTCCTAACCTCCATTTCTTCATGAATCACTCATGTAGCAAGTAAAATCAAGAGGGAAGGGAGAGAGAAGGTGTACAGTTTTTAGAGAAATAAAGGGAAACCAAGAGGTAATCACACTAAACCTTGTTATTGTTAGATCTCATGTTTTGATGATAACAAAAGAATGGTATAAAGAAGAAGTGATTAATAAATAAAGTTTGAGCAAAGGAATAACAGGGATAAGCATCACTTGAGGTAAGCATTGGAGTAATGAAGAAAGGCCAAGAGAAAAAGCTGAGAAACTTGATCAGAAGCAGGTTTTCTAAGGTATTACTCGAGGAGGTACTCGAGTAATGAGCCAAAACTTGAAGTAACCAGAAGCACCTTCCAGTAACCTGCCAACGTTACTCGAGTAAGTACTCGAGTAATAGTGTAAGTATTTTCAAGTTGCTCTCGGCCTGCCAATGTTACTCGAGTAGCTACTCGAGTAACCAGGTAAATACTTGGAGTTGCTCTCGGCCTGCCAATGTTACTCGAGGCGCTACTCGAGTAACCATGTGAAAAACTTCCAGTTGCTTTCAGGTTGCCAATGATACTCGAGTAAGTACTCGAGTAACTCTGTTTCTGAAAATGTGTTGCTCTCGGCACTTTGTACCACTGCCAATGTTACTGGAGTAGGTACTCGAGTAACACACTGAAGTAAGTGAAAACTTGAAGGTGGTACCCGATTAACTTGATTTCTTTTTATCTCATTTTCCTCGAGTCATTCCTCTAGTATGCAAGTATTTAATATTCTATTTTAAGTGAATTCCTCGAGTAGGTACCCGAGTATGCAGAGATATTTTCAAGGAAAACCTCAAGTCATTACCCGAGTAAGTTGTGCCCAAAAATTAAGTTTACTCGAGTAAGTACTCGAGTAACAAGGTAAGTGCTCTCGGCCTTGAAATCCTGCCAACATTACTGGAGTAAAACATCGAGTAACCAAAAGTTTATTTGAAGGTTTACTCGAGTTGGTACCCGAGTAACTCATAAAGTTGTGAGTGTATTACTCAAGTAGGTACCCGAGTAAACATACATTTCCAAAGGTTTAAAAATTGATTATTCCATGCACTACCCGAGTAATCTTAAATTTTTTTGTTGACTTGCAGTTGATCAAAGTTTTCCCGATGATACTCGAGTAAGTACTCGAGTAACCTTCATGTAATACTCGAGTAGCTACTCGAGTAAGAAAACCCAGAAAGTTTGAAATCATTCCAACGGTTATTGTTGTGTTTCCTATTTGATTAACTTTTCATTATATTAGTATTCTTAGCATTTCAACAGATAAACAATGAAGAAATCTTACCAAATAAGGAAAGTCAAAAGCAATGCTCAAATGTCATCGACCGTCACCTACCGCAAACGTATGTTTTTCAAAAACTAGAAAAGTCAATAATGGCTGCGCACGCCCCAACGGACATGAAGAAATATGTTCCAGCAATCATTACCAACGTATCTATATATATGGGAACATCTGAACAGAGAGATACATAAGAACACACTCACGAACGTATCATCAAGCTCATTACTCTGTTTTGACATTATACTTGTTATACTATGCTTCAGTGATTCTTATTCACTCTGTTAGAGAGGTATTTCATTCAAAATCAATATTTGTTATTGAGGTAACTTAAGGTTGTGAAACCTTGAGTTGGGATTGAATTACAACTTGTAAGGGGGAGCGAGTGTCCAGGTGTAGGAACTTGCTTGTACTGAGGTGCCAAGAACCCACTGAATCTTGGAAGATATAGTGAAACTCTCAGAGAAGCTCTGAGGACTGGACGTAGGTCAAAGTGGTTGTGACCGAACCAGTATAACTCCCAGTGTACACTTCGGTGATGTTTTTCCTTACTCTTTCCTGTTTTAATTTCAACGTCAAATTTTATATTTGCGACGAAATTTTTAAGATCACCCAATTCACCCTCCCCCTCTTGGGTGAAACGCTTGCTCTAACAATTATCTTGTTGATTCAAGGTTGTATATTATTGTTGATGTTGGATTTATGGTTGTTTTGCTTGGTTTGTGATTTTGGGATGACCAAAATCTAAGGGGTTATACAACCAAAATTTCCATGAATCATGTGTATTTAGTGTTTAAATGATTAAACATGTTATTAGAGGTGTAAAGAAGGTGATTTAGGGAATAAAACCAAGAAACTCCAATTTTCCCTTTTTATTGTGAAATTCGTCTAGCTTCTATTCACTTAGGATTAGAGCTGTTAGATTCCAAGTTTTGATGATAACAAAAGGTAATTATGTGCAAAGTATGTTTCTACAAGTCTAAAGAATGATTGCAAAGTTACCAAATGCATATGGCAAAGTTTAGAGATGTCTGCTGTCAATTTTTGCTAATGCACTCGAGCAACAGAGCTAACACTCGAGCATAAACCTGTTTTGCACCTGAGCACATGCAAGTGTTAGACAAGAAGTGTTTGACAGAGAGCAATTGCTCTCAATTTTACTGATGCACTCAAGCACTATAACCAATACTCGAGCATGAAGCTGTTTTGCACTCGAGCATATGAAAGTGTTGCACTGAAAGTGTTTGACAGAGAGCAAAGTCAAAACAAGATATCAACACTTCTCTCGAGCACTTGTTCTGTACTTGAGTGATGGTAATATCTGCACCCAAGTCCTAGCAAGTTAGGGACCGCGAGTATTTGGCCGAGAGTCATGCAGAATAGAGAAGCACAAGCATGCCCGAGTGAGAGTTCATGTGCCCGAGTGATACATCAGCACTCGCGAGTGAGAAATTTAACTCTCTCAATTCTGATGCAAGTGCTAAAGACAAGAGTATATTATAGAAGAATATTCTTCTCACTCGAGTAGGAGTAGGTATGCTCGAGTGAGGGCCCACATCACCTATAATGCAAAATCACACTCTTGATAAAACTGGGTGCGAGTGTTGTCCAGAGACGTGGCTCATAGTGTAAAATGAAGTAGCACTCGAGCAAGGGGACCAGTGCTCGAGTGAGGACCCACATCACTCACAAGTGTGAAAATGCACTCTCTCAAAATCCATGGAATTGTAAGTGATAAAACTGAAGCAAAAGTGAAAATATGGTATTGCACTCGAGTGAGACATCACAGTGCTCGAGTGATACTCTACCAGAAGCTAAAACGCACCAGTCTTACATCGTTCAATCCGAATATGGTTTAATGATATTTATTCATTATATTTTCACTTATTATTATTATATAACATCATTTAACATGTATTATAAGTGTGATACAGGAGTTTGAATGTTTGAATTAGAAAGACACAGAGGAAGTCAAACAATGGCAGACAACATCATTACGACCATCCAAGCACATACCTACCGCGTTCAAAGATTTCAAACGTACGCATGTTGTTCCACAGTAACATGCCCCACTCCATAATGATCATTATTCAAACGAGCAAAATCAAATGTCTATAAATACAGAGTTCCAGAGATCATCAAAAAACAACGAAGTGCAAGAATTCACACAATAAAACTCACGAGTCTTTGTTATTCACATTTTCTCTATATTCATATTGTTCTTCTGTGTTTATTATATTTGCTCTATAAGAAAGTCTGTATACACTTCAAATTCTATTTTCATTTGATCTCAAGGTACTGGGACCTTGAGAGGGGAGATTTCCTTACGAGAGAAGTAGTGAGAGAATTCCTAATAGGACTTTCTGCTCATAAGACTTACAAGATACAAGCAGAAGAGAACGTTGCTGCTCATAAGACTAACAGTGGTGTAAGCAAGAGAGAAAGGTCATAGGTTTGTTTTTTTGCACATAAGACTTGTCATAAGGGAGAGAGAAATTTCTAGTATTTCTACTTGTAGTCCTTTCAAGTACAGTTGTTTGTCTTGCGGCATTTTGAGAGCCCACTGAATCTTGGAAGAATAGTGAAAATCTCAGTAGGTCTTGATCTCTGAGGATTGGATATAGGCCTGGTTTTTGGCCAAACTAGTATAACTCTTTGTGTGCTTATCTTCTCAACTCTACTCTAGTTACAACTATTACCATATCAACACATCAACCGAAAAATTTATCACATCACCCAATTTACCCCCTCTTGGGTAAAGCTTGCCCCTTTCAAGAGCTGGAATTTGATGTTTTTGATGTTCCTATTGTGTTTAAAGGAGAAACCTGTATGGGAATATATGTGTTTATGATTTTTGGAAATGTGTATGCAAATCTGGAATTTATTGTAGTTAAGCGGAAATGTTGTTCCTAGAGGCAGCGTTTTTTATGAAATGAATTTTGTGGGTTAAACCTAGTCCTACTATTATGAAATTTTGCAGGATTAAAGTAGACATGTAGAGCTTTAATTTGGTGGATATAACATGATTTTTGGATGAGTAGATTAAGAGATATGATTTTTCAAAGTTGTGCCGTGTTTCTGGCATGCAAGTTGGAATAGGGGAAGTTTGGAAAATTTATGGGAAAAATTTGATAATAGCGACTAACCTTGGGTATTTTTCCATGAAACTACACTTAGAAATATGTACATAGGCTTTGAAATCAATCAAATTGGGTTTTCCTAGAATTAATTATGATTTTCCAAAGTTGACTGAAAATCTACCAGATTTTTGGAAAAAGCACTGTGCAGAAATTGTTGAAACTGTGATAGATAACCAATAAACTGTGATTAAAGGCTGTAATAGTTCAAGTAATAACCAGTTACTTGTAACTTTAATTTTATAGGAATTTGCAATTGCCTGAGCCAGATCAAAGGTATTAAATAGACAAGTAGAGCAAGAAAGGGCATTTTCAAGTAGTAACACTCTATCTTTCATACACTGTGAATGTTTATATGCTTTGTGTATGCCATCTTCTGTAATATGATCGTTGTGTTGCCGAGTAGGGCATTGTACGAGTAGACACATTTATAGAGATTTATAGATAGTGGGGAAGTAGCTCCGACTCATATGCATATGCCATTATGAACACCCTATTTTGTCCGGGCCCCACTCAAAAATACAAAAATAATTGATGATGATTGGTATCCAAATTGGCAATCATCATTGGAAGAAAAAAAGAAATAAAAAATAAAAGCAAGAAAAAAATAAGAAAATCCTCCTATTAATGATGATCGATGTCCAAATTGGCGATAATCATTAAAGGAAAAAACATTAAAAAAACAAAAATTAAAATAAATCCCCTTATTGATATAATTGGCATTATCATTCATTAAGGGAAAATAATAAATAAAAAAATGAAAAATAAGAAATAAAAAATCTCATTTATGTTGATAGGTTTAAATTAGGAAGTTACTTGTTGGGAGAATAATGAAAAAAAATTAAAAAACGAAAAAAAAAAATCTCCACTAACGGTAATTAGGTCAAGATAGGAAGTTTTATCAACAAAAAATACAAAAAAAAATCTCCATTGATGGTGATTGGGTCAAGTTAGGTAGTTTTTAACATAAAATACAAAAAAAAAATCAAAAAAACGAAAATTAAAAAAAAAAAGAGCATTTATGAAGAAAACCCTACTTTGAGACTATAAATAGGAGTGCAAGGGTTAAAGCAAGACAGACAAAGAATTTTGGGAGAGCAAGGAGGCAAGGTAGAGAGCTAATTTTATTTTCTCATTTCATTACTCATACATAATTCTCATATATTTTGCTCAATGCTCTTTATTCACACGCTCTTTTTTTTCTTGTGATGATATTCAGCCACTAGTACAAATTGTGTGTTTGACTAGTTCCCCTTCCTTTATGCTATTTTATGATTATTCTTGTTTCTACGTTTATCCACATGAATCACCTTTCTCTAAAAAAAATTGCATGAATCACTCCACCTACCTTAATATATGATATTACACTACTGGACGTGAATCATCTATTCATTGGAGCACTTGTACGGTTGACATTAACATTGTTGGACGTGTTTGTGTTTGAGCTCAACAGGTATGTGTCGCTTTGTCTATAATTGCTTCTTATTTATTATGTGGTTCTATCACCCTATCTCTTGTTGTAGTGGGATTCAAATCATAAAATGTACATGCTCCCACCATATCTTTCTTGATTTTCTTGTCATCTTGAATTTTCTATTAGAAATGATATGATGAGAATGCACTTCTTTTCTCTTTCTTTGGAAAGAAAAATGTTTCACCATAAAAAGAAAGATTCTTTTCTTCAAGTAAATGAATTTGGTTTCATATGAGATAATAAAAAAAAAGCCTTTTGAAAAAAAAAAGTAAAAAACACAAACCAAACAAAAAAAAAAGATATTTTTCTCAAATAAATTAAATAAACATTTTCTAAAAAACACCAACCAAGTGACACGCCTTTCTACCCCCGAACTACATGGGCTTTGATCCCTCTAAAGGGTACGTAGGCCTAGGTTTTCATCCTAGGTCAAGTCCAATTTTGTAAATAAATATATTTCTCTTATTTTCTTTTTGTAAATAAATGTTCTTTTTCTTCTTCTTTAGTTTTCATTTCATTTATTTTTGTAAATATTTTCTTTTTTTTATTTGGGTAATTATAATTAAATTAAAGGCCATATTTATTTTTAAATAATTAACTTAGGGTAACCATTCTTATGAATGGGTGTTGTGGGGTGCCTAACACCTTCCCCATACACAATCAACTCCCGAACCCTAAATGGTTTTTATAGACCAGTTTCCATTTTTAAAAAGGTTTCCAAAGTTATCCTTTTTCTAAAATTTTGGTGGTGGCTCCATGTTTTCCAAATTCCGGGCGCTATAGCTTGGTGATTCCGCTGGGGAAAGTTTGAGAGTCAAGCCCATTTAAGTTAAGTGTTTAAACATAATTTGGCCTTAATTTTATTTTAATTACCATTTTCTTTTTTTTTTGTGAATAGTTGTTTTTATTTATTAAATTCCTTATTCATCTATTTGTTTGCTTTTTTTTTTCCTTTTTTCTATCTATCTTGTGATCTGGTTAGCAGATGAGGGTTGGGTAGAACCTAGGCCCATAGGTTGGTATGCTCTCCACACACACTCAACACATACACTATTCTCCTTACACACATTTTGGGCCATATACCCAGGTCTGTGAGTTCCTTAGGTGAGTAGAAGTTTCTAGCGGTCTCCCTGTGGGGTTTTCAAAACCCCCTGAGGTTACTGTGAAGAGTTCATCCTAGTTGTTACTCATTTGGCAAGGTTGATCCTTGTGGGGGTTTTTAGAACCCCTAAAGGTCAATTTTGTTAAATGGGGTCTTCATCTTTACGATGGGGGCAGTTAGGAGGCCCTTATATGCGAGAATTAGAACCACCTTAAAACCATTGCACCTATTAGTGGAAATTATTGACCTGCCCAATTAATTAGTACATGCCTTTCTTAGGGTAAGCATCCCCCAACCTAGGGTTATTCCTAAAATAGGACACTGGAGAGCATATATTTATTTATTTATAATAATCATTATTGTCATCCATGTATAATCAATGAAACCCTTAGGATCAAGTAACTAACTGTCGCTTCACCGAGTATGTATCTAGCATCACTCCACATAAAGATACATCACAAGGACGGTGTATGCATTAGATAGATAACCTTAGTCTAAGGGTCTATGACCCTAAAAGACCATGATATCATCACATCAATCATGTTAGAAAACATATCAATAAGAGATAATCCTTTAGGACTCATAAGGTATCATTATCTCATTCATTAGCATTTTAGTTTCATTTGATATGGGTCTTGGACATAATCATTATTTTTTAAAACCCTTAGTCGCGTGATGGCTTGGGCCATTCGCAGGTTAATGGGCACTTCATTCTCCATATGAGATAATAGGTCTCTTGAGGAGGTGAAATTCTTTTTCTTAATGTCCATCACCCATATCAAAACTTGAGGTATAAGTCATCACTCTTTCATGTCTCAAGAGATATCCTTGCATCATCCATTGGCATTTAGCTTCATTTGATATGGCCTTGGACATAATAAATATTTAACAAAACCCTTAGCCGCGTAATAGCTTGGGCTATTCGCAGGTTAATGGGCACTTCATCCTCCCTATGGTGTATTGGATCTCTTGAGGAGGTGAAGTTCTTTTTCTTAATGTCCATCACCCATGTCAAAACTTGGAGTATAAGTCATAACTCTTTCATGTCTCGTGAGGTATCCTTACATCATCTATTGACATTTAGCTTCATTTGATATAAGCCTTGGACATAATAAACATTTAACAAAACCCTTAACCACGTAATAGCTTGGGCCGTTCGCAGGTTAATGGGCACTTCATCCTCCCTATGGGGTATTGGATCTCTTGAGGAGGTGAAATTCTTTTTCTCAATGACCATCACCCATATCAAGGCTAGAAAGCACATGTAATCATCTGCATAGCATGCATTCAGAAATACTTTCTGACTCTTCCTTCTATTACCTTTAATAAAGGACAAGCAAGTTATCTAACAACTAAAAATTTGGGCCAAAGGTTAAATGGCAAAAGAACCAGGTTTAAATCAAGTTCCTATAGGAAAGATGTATTGCATGCTTATCACTATGGTCAATAATAAGATCTTGGCTAGGATGGAACTCAAGGTCCCTCCTATCTAATGATCAACTCTAGTTCTCCTTGTGGAATAATAGATTCCCTGAGGAAGCTAAAAGATGCTTGTGCCAGAATACCTTTATGCCAATACACCATGGATAACTCGCTATGCCCGCTTCAAATTGTGAGTTTAAATAAACTAATGATTTTTTGTTCCTTTATAGGCAGGTGATACAATATTGCTCCATCTAAATGTCCTAACCAGCTACCCCCTAAGCATTCACACAACACGTACTCACGTAGTCGTCAGATGGCAACTAGCAGTGGATATGAAGTCGAACCTAATATGAATCATTGGATAGGGAGGGAAGATTAGCACTTTGAAATCCCCCACATAAGGAAGACATTCCTGACATCATCTGAAGTGCTAAACAAGCTGACTGTTGCAATGGTTTCAACAATAACCAAAAAGACCTACACGTGGATTTCAGTTGTTGATTCTAGAAGGGCTCTGGAAAATTGGGAGTTTGAGCGCACCTTCAATTATATTATTTTAAAGTAACATGCCTAGCTAAAAGTTGTCTTTTTATGTTTTGTATGCGCCTTTAGGCGAGCTCTTATATGAACCATGAATAAAGAATGATATGCGAACAAAATTCACTTATTTATATCCATTTCTTTTTTTCCTTCTATTTATTCATTGTTCATTTTTTACCCTTCAGGAAATCAATTTTCTTGAAACTCTTGTCCAACACAGAGGTTCCTGAGTCCCTGAATGATGATTCGCTTGTTGCCATTGATATGCATGATTACGAGTATGATGATGATGAGATCATTCAAGTATACAAAAAAATACTCAAATATGACAACAATAGAATGTGCCCACATGAAGATGTAATTGAAGTAATAAATATAGGCACAAAGGAAGAAAAGAGAGAACTAAAGATAGTAGATAACTCCGAAAGAGAGCAAATGGTTGAACTCTTCAAAGAATTCATAGATGTGTTCGCATGGTCATATCAAGACATGCTAGGCCTTGATCCAGGGATTGCTTCTCACAAGATTCCCTTATTCCCAGACACTAAGGCTAAAAAGCAGAAATTGAGGAGGCTCACATCTGATATGTCCTTAGTAGTTCGAGAGGAGGTGATGAAGCAATTAGAAACAGGTTTCCTAGAAGTAGCTAAATACCCACAATTCATAGCAAATGTCGTTCTTGTCCTAAAGAAGGACGGCAGAATTCAAATATGTGTGGATTATCGAGATCTGAACAAAGCTAGCCCAAAAGATGATTTTCTATTGCCTCATATTGATATCCTGGTTGATAATACAACTCGTAGCTATAGGTACTCGTTCATAGATGGGTACTTAGGGTATAACCAAATGCCTATGGATAGAGAGGACAAAGAAAAAACCACATTTATTACACAATAGAGCACTTATTGTTACCGCGTCATGCCATTCAGGCTAAAGAATATTGGGGCAACTTATCAGCGTGCATGGTGGCACTCTTCCATGATATGATGCATAAAGAACTTGAAGTATACGTGGATGATATGGTAGCTAAATCTTCTGAGGGAGAAAACCATGTTGTGGTGTTAAGAAAGCTGTTTGAAAGGCTACGTAAGTACAAGCTACGACTAAATCCAAACAAATGCGTCTTTGGGGCTTTATCTGGAAAATTGTTGGGCTTCATTGTAAGCCAAAAAGGGATTACAGTAGATCCAGACAAAGTAAAAGCAATACGGAAAATGCCCCCTCCTTAAACAGAAAAGGAAGTTCGAAGCTTTTTGGGGCGATTGAATTACATTGTACGATTCATTGCCAACCTGACTGCAACTTGTGAGCCGATATTCAAGCTTTTAAAGAAGAACTGTACAAGGAAGTGAGATGAAGATTGCCAGCAGGTATTTGATAGAATCAAGGATTATTTGCAAAATCCCCCAATTTTGGTTCCTCCTGTACCAGGATGACCTTTAATTTTATATTTGACAATACAACCAAAATCCATGGGAGCCATACTGGGGCAACAAGATGCATCTAAGTGAAGAGAACAAGTGATCTATTACTTGAGTAAAAAGTTTAATGATTGTGAGTCACGTTACCAGATGATTGAGCGAACTTGTTGTGGTTTAGTTTAGGCTACAAGGAGGTTGAGGCAATACATGCTTTACTACACCACTTGGTTAATTTCTAGAGTAGACCTACTCAAGTACATCTTTGAAAGCCCGCATGTAGCTGGAAGAGTCTCTAAGTGGCAAGTAATATTGTCTCAATATGATATAAGATACGTCATTCAAAAATCCGTCAAGGGTGGTACGATAGCATATCACTTAGCAGAAAACCCCATAGATGAATGCCAGCCACTAGATTTCAAATTTCCAGATGAAAACATATGTGCTACAGAAGATTCGATTGAGGAAAGCAAATCAAAGGGGTAGGAAATGTATTTTGATAGGGCAGCAAACATGTATGGCAACGGTGTAGGGGCAATAATCATATCCCCAGATGGAAATCAATTTCCGATTGATATAAAGTTAGGATTTGACTGCACCAATAACATGACAGAATATGAAGCTTGTATTAATGGTCTCCAGGCTGCCATAAATCTTGGGATAAAAAACCTAAAAGTCTATGGTGACTCAGCTCTCATAATTTATCAGGTGACTGGTGAATGGCGTACTAAAGACCCAAAGTTAATCCCTTATCAAGAGTATTTGATAGAGTTGATAAAAAATTTTGAAGTAATCAACTTTCATCACATGGCTAGAGAAAAGAATCACTTCGCTGATGCGTTAGCTACTTTAGCAGCTATGATCCAACTTGATTATGGGGTCCAAGTTCAGCCAATACAGATCAAGACTAGAAGATCGACAGCATTTTGCTTCAATATTGGAAGAGAACACGACGAGCAACCTTCGTACCATAGTATTAAGATGTATATAGAGCATGGTACTTACCCTCCAGATGCAACACATAATGAAAAGAAAACCATCCGGCGATGGCCATGGGCTTTTTTATTAGTAGTAACGTCTTGTACAAGAGGAGCTTTGATGGGACATTGCTTCACTGTGTAGACATGAGGGAGGCGCATAAGATTATGGCAGAGATCCATAAAGGCATATGTGGTACACATATGAATGGCCACTCGTTAACTAAACAAGCTCAAAGATCCGGTTACTACTGGATAACCATAGAGAAGGATTGTATCAATTATGTTAGAAAGTTTCATAAATACCAGATATATGCCAACAAAGCTAATACTCCTCTGACTATGATGCATAGTCTTGTATCTCCATGGCCCTTTTCCATATGGGGAATTGACGTCATCGAGCCGATTAACCCAAAAGCTTCGAATGGTCATCGTTTCATCCTTATTGCCATCGACTACTTTACTAAGTGGGTAGAAGCCAATTCCTTTGCTAGTATTACTCAGATGACCTTTATCAAATTCTTAAAGGCCAATATCATCTGAGATATGGGTTACCAGAGAGGATCATAACTGACAATGCATCAAACCTTAACGGGGCAACAATTAAAGAATTATGTAATCAATTCAAAATCAAACATCATAATTCTGCACCATATAGGCCACATATGAATGGTGCAGTTAAGGCAGCTAATAAAAACATTAAGAAGATCATCAGCAAAATGACAGTGACCTATGAGGATTGGTATGAAATGCTTCCATATGCATTACACGGATACCATACCACAATGCATACTTCAACTGGGGCAACCCCTTACTCTTTAGTTTATGGCATGGAGGCTGTCACTCCAATTAAAGTAGAAATACCATCCCTAAGAATCTTAGTTAAATCAGACCTAGATGAAAGTGAATGGATACGTTCTCGATTTGAACAACTAAATATGATTGAAGAAAAGAGGCTCACAGCAATATGTCATGGGCAGTTATATCAGTCACGAGTGGCCAAGGGCCTTTAATAAGAAACTACGACCCAAAGGGTTTAAAGTAGGAGACTTAGTCCTTAAAAAGATCCTACAAAATCTAGAAGATGACAGAGGTAAATGGGCTCCAAATTATGAAGGCCCATATGTTGTTAAGCAGGCTTTTTTTGGAGGGGCATTGATATTGACAAACATGAATGGCCAAGATTTACCAAGACCAGTCAATTCAGATGCTGTAAAGAAATACTATGCGAAAAAAAAAGCTCGCTAAGATGAAAAACTGAAAGGGCGGCTTAGGCAAAAGTTAGAGCAAAACAAGAAAAAGGGGCTCACTAAGTTGAAAACCCGAAAGGGCGGCTTAAGCAAAAATTAGGGAAAAAAATGGCTCGCTAAGTTGAAAACCCGAAAGGGCGGCTTAGGCAGAAGTTAGAGCAAAAAAGAAAGAAAAAAAAGAAGAGATAAAAAAATAAAATAGCTCGCTAAGTTGAAAACCCGAAAGGGCGGCCTAAGCAAAAGTTAGAGCAAAAAAAAGGGCTCGCTAAGTTAAAAACCCGAAAGAGCAGCTTAGGCAGAAGTTAGAACAGGAAAAAAAGGTTGTTGAGTCAAAAAACCTGAAAGGGTGGGTTAAACAAATATCGAAGAAGGTTATCAGTCCTAGCCTCATGACTCTCTTTACTTTGTCTATTTGGAAGACTCCTTAATCATTCGTCGAAGAGTGCATATCTCTGGCAATGAAGCAAGCCACTATCAAGGGGACTACACAGAACTGAAAGCAAAGAAACTCCTAATAGCATCACATCTACACCAATATGTTCCCATCACTACTCATCCACTTGAATATTGGAAGATCATTTCCTTTAAATGAATCTTCATTCTTAGTATATCTTTCCCATCCATTAAATCGTATGTCAAACTTTGTGTCATGATTTGTATAAGGGTAACTCTTTTTAATGAAAGTACAATTTTTGGCTGGATAAATACTCACGATGATATACATGGTGTCCTCTGCTCCCATTTAACTTGTGTAATTTTAGGATCATTAGCGAAGGTCCTAACTGGAATTTCTGTTGTAGGGTCAAACAGTTGACAAAGGGACACAATCTAAACTGAGGGTTCTAGGCTGTGGCATCTATGTGAATCTTATTATACACATCTTCATACCTCCGACAAGACTACACGAGTAAGGGGGTACTAGTTAGGCACCTGGACGAAGAAGGAGCAATATCACCTACAAGGCTATTCTTTAACACCACCACTATTGCAGTCATTCTCATTAGCATGTCATCACCTCCATTATCAACATCACCACATCACCATTAACATCATCATCATCACCATCATCATCAGCATTATCATTGTATTCATAATCCTTATTATGATTCTATGATCACTATCATCACCATTATCATGAATTCACCATTTTGATATTCCCCTCATTATCATGGCCATTATCATCCTCTTCATCATCATTAGGATTTTATCATCACTGTCATCATCATTATCAATGTCATCATCTTCATAAACACTACTCCAAGGGGCATCACATGTTTATGGCACCCTTTCAAAGCCCTGTATCGGTAGGAATCTCCAAAGCCCTGTACTGGTAGGCACCCTCAAAGCCCAGTAACGACTGGCACCCCTCAAAGCCCTATATCGGCAAGCACCCTCAAAGCCTAGTAATAGTTGGCACCCTTTCAAAGCCCTGTACCGGAAGGCACCCCTCAAAGCCCAGTAACGGCTGGTACCCTTTCAAAGCACTGTACCAACAGGCAACCTCAAAGCCCAGTAATGGCTAGCACCCTTTCAAAGCCTTGTACCGACAGGCACCCTTAAAGCCTAGTAACGGCTGGCACCCTTTCAAAGCCTTGTACCGGCAGGCACCCTAAAAGCCCAGTAACGTCTGGCACCCTTTCAAAGCCATGTACCTGCAAGCACCCTCAAAGCCCAGTAACGACTGGCACAATTCTTTTAAAGCCTAATAACGCTTGGCACAATTCTTTTAAAGCCCTGTACTGGTAGGCACTATTCTTTCAAAGCCCTGTACCAACAGGCACCCTCGAAGCCCAGTAACGACTGGCATAATTCTTTTAAAGCCCTTTAACGGCAAGCACTATTCTTTTAAAGCCCGATACCAACAGGCACTCTCAAAGCCCAGTAACGGCTAGCACAATTCTTTTAAAGCCCTGTAACGGTAAGCACTATTCTTTCAAAGCCCTGTATCAGCAGATACTCTCTAAGCCCAGTACCGACTGGCACAATCCTTTAAGGCCCCACCAAAGTCCTATGCAACTAGGCGCTTCACTTCCACTCCAGGTAATCATCTATCTCCGCCTGCGTTCTTCTCCCCTATGAACCAAGAGGGGCAAGGGCATTGTATTTTGCCCAAACCCTCTTTGGTTCCAAAGGGGCACCTTGTTCTTTGGCCGAACAAAATACGTGTTCTTATCTTTACTTGCTTCATAGACGAGAATTTCACTTTTCTCAGCTACGAAACAAGTAAAGAGAGGCAACTGTGAACACCCTATTTTGTCCGGGCCCCACCCAAAAATACAAAAATAATTGATGATGATTGGCATCCAAATTGGCAATTATCATTGGAAGAAAAAAAGAAATAAAAAATGAAAGCAAGAAAAAAATAAGAAAATCCTCCTATTAATGATGATCAATGTCCAAATTGGTGATAATCATTAAAAAGAAAAAAAATTAAAAAATAAAAATAAAAATAAATCCCCTCATTGATATGATTGGCATTGTCATTCATTAAGGGAAAATAATAAATAAAAAAACAAAAAATAAGAAATAAAAAAATCTCATTTATGTTGATAGGTTTAAATTAGGAAGTTACTTGTTGGGATAATAATGAAAAAAAAAATAAAAAACGAAAAAAATATCCACTAATGATAATTAGGTCAAGCTAGGAAGTTTTATCAACAGAAAATACAAAACAAAATCTCCATTGATGGTGATTGAGTCAAGTTAGGTAGTTCTTAACATAAAATACAAAAAAAAATCAAAAAACAAAAATTTAAAAAAAAAAAAGGAGCATTTATGAAGAAAACCCTACCTTGAGACTATAAATAGGAGTGCAAGGGTTGAAGCAAGACAGACAAAGGATTTTAGGAGAGCAAGCAGGTAAGGTAGAGAGCTAACTTTATTTTCTCATTTCATTACTCATACATAATTCTCATATATTTCACTCAATGCTCTTTATTCACACGCTTTTCTTTTACTTGTGATAATATTCAGCCACTGGTACATATTGTGTGTTTGACTAATCCCCCTTCCTTTATGCTCTTTTATGACTATTCTTGTTTCTGCGTTTATCTGCATGAATCACCTTTCTCTAAAAAAATTGCATGACTCACTCTAACTACCTTAATATATGATATTACACTGCTGGATGTGAATCATCTATTCATTGGAGCACTTGTATGGTTGACATTAACATTGCTGGATGTGTTTGTGTTTGAGCTCAAGAGGTATGTGTCGCTTTGTCTATACTTGCTTCTTATTTATTATGTGGTTCTATCACCCTATCTCTTGTTGTAGTGGGATTCAAATCATAAAAGGTACATGCTCCCACCATGTCTTTCTTGATTTTCTTGTCATCTTGAATTTTCTACTATAAATGATATGATGAGAATGCACTTCTTTTCTTTTTCTTTGCAAAGGAAAATGTTTCAACATAAAAAAAGGATTCTTTTCTTCAAGTAAATGAATTTGGTTTCATATGAGATAATAAAAAAAAAAAAGCCTTTTGAAAAAAAGTAAAAAACTCAAACTAAAAAAAAAAAGATATTTTTCTCAAATAAATTAAATAAACATTTTCTAAAAAAACTCCAACCAAGTGACACGCCTTTTTACCCTCGAACTACGTGGGCTTTGATCCCTCTAAAGGGTACGTAGGCCATAGGTTTTCGTCCTAGGTTAAGTCCAATTTTGTAAATAAATATATTTCTTATTTTCTTTTTGTAAATAAATGTTCTTTTTTCTTCTTCTTTAGTTTTCATTTCATTTATTTTTGTAAATATTTTCTTTTTTTATTTGGGTAATTATAATTAAATAAAAGGCCATATTTATTTTTAAATAATTAACTTAGAGTAACCATTCTTATGAATAGGTGTTGTGGGGTGTGTAACACCTTCCCCATACAAAATCGACTCCCGAACCCTAAATAGTTTTTATAGATCAGTTTCCATTTTTAAAAGGTTTCCAAAGTTATCCTATCTTTAAAATTTTGGTGGCGGCTTCATGTTTTCTAAATTTCGGGCGCTATAGCCATGCTTTTTGTGTTATTGCTATGTTGCATTAAATGGTGTATGTCATATTTATCTGTTGCATTTTATATGACTAATTGCATGTTACTACTAATATTCTTTCGAATCTCACCCTTTCAATAAATATATAAAGTTTTCAGTAGCAGGCAGCGGCTCAAGGGGTAAAGGTGTACTTACCGACAACTGATGATTCCAGTGCGGATCAATCAAAATGTTGGTTATCTAAAGGCCTTTTATTTATTTTAAGGTTTGTAAGTATTATGTATCAGACCCTGCGGGGAAAACCTGTAATGTAATCAAGTACCTTGTATCAATATATCAATATATTTATGCTATTCATGTGTTACTCACCAAACTACACTCAAGCACTCTAAAAAATATGGAAATAAGTTACATGCATTAGATATGTCATCATACTTTTTTTTTCTTTGACCACCTCTCCCAAAAATTTCTCTAAACAAATATAAAGTTTCAATTAATTATTTTTTCCTCCTCCTACCTCTTTTGGACGACATGCAGCTCTAGAAAAGGGAAAAATATTTATCTTCTTACTTAATATAATAAATTACCATTTTGCCCTTACATTTTGTGATTTTCGCACAAGGTGGCAGAATTTTCCTCAAACTTTGAAAATTCATATATTTTTTTATAGATGTCCAATTGCAGTGATTCCAAAGCCTATGTGACCCTCATTAAGTCTATTTTTAAGGAAAAATGTTTCCTCTAACCAATTAGAAGTACATAATTCTAGAATTAATATTCATTGGACATTGCCACAGAAACTTGCCAGTTTCTCTTGACTAACTTCAAAAATACATAACTCTTAGCGTACAGGTTCAAATAACTCATATAACCTATCAAATTAAAGCTTCGAATGTCTATTTTCATTCTGAAAAAATTTCACATTCATTGAACATCATTTAATCATCTAAAACCATATGAAAATCTCACTGTCTTATAGGAAATTTCACTAGCAACATTTTCCAATTCATCATTTATTCTATTTATTGAAATAAATATACACTAGATCTTTAATGTATAAATTTCGGGATATTACAAAATTGTTAAGAAATCTCATGAAAATTATTACTAGGACAATGAATGTTTTTTGCAGGGTTCTTGGACCCGGATCAGACCGGCCGGTCCGGCCCGGAACCCGCCGAACCAGTCAGTAGACCGGTCCGGTTCGGGTCCCAATTTTCAAAAAAAATTTTTTTTTTAACTTTTTCCTTTAGAATTTCATACTATAAGCCTAAAATCTTCAATTACTCACTGGTTTGGTCCCAGTTTAGCTCCTATTTTGCCCCGGTTTGACCCCCCTAACTCAGTACCCCGACCGGTTCAATACCCGATCTGGGTTTTAATACCTTGGTTTTTTGGAATCTATCTTACCTTCTAAAGGATGTATGCATCGTATTAAGATACTTTGTGACTTGTGCTTTTTCCCCTTAAATGTAGTTACATTTCATTGTTTTTTTTTGGGGGGGGGGGGGGGATGTTTAAGATCAACCGAATGGGCCCCTTGCAATAATCGGCCCACTGTATATTTGCTCTCCCCTGCAGCTTGCACGCAGAAACCGGGCCCGAAGCCGGCAGCCGCGGAAATTACAGAATACAGATTTCGGTTTCTTGTCACGGTCCTCTGTTTCTCTTTCGGGATTTCTCCCTGTCGCAGTGGGAAGAGAGCGACGTATAAACTTAAAAAGAAGTGAGAACGATAAGCTCTCAGGCTTCCGAACTCTAACCTTTTTCCAGTCTCTTTTAGATCTTAGCTTTTATATTTTGGTTTAGTGCAAGCTTTCAAATTTCGCCATATTATGCAGAAATGGAAGACGAAGGCTCCAACTCTCTTCGCCGTATGTCAAGCCGAACTCGGAAGGTTGCTCCGAAAATGGCTGCTGCGCTTGCTAGTAGTGACAATCGCACTCAGGTTCAAAACTCTGAATACATTCATAAGCTCTGCTAAATTTAGAGTTTGGATTTTCATTAGAATCCTTATATTAAATTTGAACTTCTAATTTTAGGCTGCGCTTGCTCGCCTCGAAGCTTTGGAGAATGATAATGCAGGAATTGAGGCTGTAGAAGCTATTGACGACGATGAAGCTTCTGTAGACGATGAAGATCAAGGTTTATATATATCGCCTTGGTTTTCTGAAACTGCTTCTGTTTCTTGTTTTGATTCAATATGTGGCCATTGTTGAAAATTGAGAAGCTTGTCCGCAATTAGTGAAACATTTGAACGATGCATGATGCTTGAGAATTTGTCCACAAAACAGTAGACTGTTTATTAGGTATACTGCAAAATGATTGCATTCTGTTGCTAATGAATTCATTTTCACTGTTCTCTTTTTGGACTTGTTTGTGTAGTGTTTATGCAAAAAAAGCAATCAAAGGGCACTAAAAGGACAACACGGCAGGCAAAGGCACTTGAAGCGAGGAAGGCCCCGAGAACTTTCCTTGAGCTCTTACATGAGGTGAATAAACCATAAGTAATACATCCTTACAATCTCTTTTTTATATAGTTGCATTGATGGTCTTATATCTATAACTCCATTTACAAACACAGGCAAACCAGGATTTGTTGCCCCCACATGTTCCATCTTATTGGAAAGCCGCTGTTGGACCTCCAAGCTCAACCTGCCGTCGCCACTCTTGTACAGTTTGTGGGTTTTCTGCCAATTATACTTGTGTTAGATGTGGCATGCGCTTCTGTTCATATCGTTGTCAAAATGTACACAATGATACTCGTTGCTTGAAATTTGTAGCTTGATACACGAGACATTTGAGCTTGGCTAGTAAAATGTATTACTTACATAAAGTCAGATCAGAGGCACTGTGTTAAGTATTATCAGAAGTTATCGTTATTTATAATAAAATATCTAGTAAGTTATCCTATTCACTTGCCATGAATAGTATGCTTCATTTCTCTAACCACTAGCTGCAATCATACAAATTACTTATGATTATATCTAATAAATGATATATTGTGTTCCTGTTACATTCTGCTGGATTGATTAACTCAATTAAAGAGGTCTTATGATGTTATTAGATCAGGCTAGGTATCCATACATAATCATGGTGGCCACTTGAAAGCTAGACATGCATCAGTTTGTTTTGGAGGTCTGACTAAATTTCTGTTTCCTTCCTTGCTGTGTGGGTCATTCTGCCATGATAGGACAAGGACCAAATCAGAGGATAATTCTGGGGTAACCTTGATCTACCAAAGATTGTTGGATCCTATTAATCATGAACAAGCATATAATATTGGACATCAATCTTTGACATGTCTTTACATGTCTATCCATGATTAATTTAATCTACTTAATATTAGTTGACATAATATAGCCAGGAATCTCTTTTAGTGAGGAATTTATTTTTACTTGATTATCAACTTGCTAGAATGGAACATATTTTTCCTGAACTAAAGGACTGATAGTACAAATGATAAGAAACCATTCATATTTTATTTGTCTTTCAAGAATCTTACACACTCAATCAAGAGAAAACAAGTAAGCTCAATTGAGCATCATCCTATTCTGGACTAGGAATGAAGACAGAAAACCACATTGACTACACAAGCAGCAGCAGCAGCATGCCTTATCCCACTAGGTGGAATTGGCTACATGGATTGCACGGCAAAGAAAACCACACTGACTATTTGGAAAATAATTGAAGAATTTGCAAACAGCAAGCCAATATTTCATGAGCATAAAATTTATGACTAATGAAGTATTCTTCATCCTAACATCTTGGTAGATCTGGTGGAGGTGGTATTACTGACTGTGACGGTCCAACTCCATTCTCTACCAGGAATGCCATTGCCAAACCCCAATTGAGATGTGAATCTATATGACAATGCACAAACCAAATTCCTGTTTTGCACCAATAAATGAAAATCATGTTACTAGTTATGTATTTTTTTTTTTATTCAAATTGTAAGAGTAGGACTAATAAATTTTGTCAGTAGCATATTACCTGGATTATCAGCTAGAAAACGAATGGCTACCCATCCTCCTGGAGGTGTTCCTATGGTGTTCCTCACAGGTGGATCAACAAGGTTAAACTTAGCAGGATCCGTTGCTGGGTTGAAGTTGCCAAAACCTGACCCAACTATGAAGAAGTGGTATCCATGAATATGCATGGGGTGGTTCTCAGTTGTTACTATGCTTGTATCCTGGAGAATAATTTGCACCTTGGAACCATACTTCAACTTGTAGAGCTTAGTTCCCCGAGCAGGTGTCCATAGGCCTCGGGGCACATTCCCTGTATAATTAAATTGCAGCGGGGGAACAGGAGGAAAGTCTGTGGTAAAGACACCAGGTGTACCTTGATAGTATGCTTGCATTAAGGAGGTAGTTCTTGGCAGTACAAATGAAACATTGTTCATGCTGGCCGCGAAGCGAGTTCCATTAGGTCCTTGGCAACGGGGGCTATTAGGATTAGTGCAATTGATTAACCCTAACCCCACTATGAAGTTCAGACTCACATCAACTTCTTTCGATACCTTAACCTGGGAAAGGCCCCTAAGTCCAGCATCGAATGCAGCTGCAGTTGCTGTATCGTTAAAGGCTGGCAGAACTGGCAAAATTGGTCTTGAGAATTGTCCACAATTCTTGCAGCTAGCAGACTTGTATTCAAGGATTGCAGTGGTGGTGGTATTGTCAAAAGGAGCGTTTTGCGCTGATTCAAAAGCACGTGCTGCCATGTAGTAACGACCTGGCGCTTGATCAGCAGTGAGGAGGACATTGACCGTTTGACCTGGTGCTATCATGATGACTGATGTGGTGAAAGGCTTGGTATATGCAGCATCAGTGCTAACAACTGTCAACCTGTGGTTGGCTACTCTAAAGAAGAGTTCTTGTTCAAGTGCACTGTTGATTATTCTCAAGAGAACAGTCTCACCGGGTTCTACTGGAATTCGTACAGTATCTGCGTAATAATTTTGTCATGAGTTATAGTCAGTTCGTTATCCTTTTCAACTTGAGAGAAGGTTAATCTACTTTGTAGTTGTGATTTGAAAATGATTTCAAACCTTGGCTGGAGCATCTGTAGAGATCACCAGGTTGACCATTAATGGTGTATGCAATAGATACATTTGGAGGTGCCCCCGTAAATTGTGTCATCCTCAAGAGACTCATTGCATCCCTATCAAACCATTCCCCTGTTGATCATTAGAAACAGTCAGTTATGACCGCATTGGACTCATTGAGTTTACTATAAGCTTAAATAACATTGCAAGGGCAAAAAATGAGTGTAGATATGACTGAGAAAACTTGAGAGATTTACCGAGAAGAATGGGGAATTCTCGCTTGGGCATTGAGAAAGGATAAGGAGAACCCAATCTTGGGTAGATTATGAAAGCTCCATAGACAGTAGCTCTGAGGAATCCAGTGTGAGCATGCCACCATAGTGTGCCTTCCTGGTTATTGATAGTAAAGCGGTATGTGTAAGTCCCACCCGGGGGAATTGGACACTGAGTCACATAACTCGGTCCATCTGCCCACGGGTTTCGCAGCATTCGAAGGCCATGCCTGGATTGCACATCAAATTATGAGGAAAATCAAAATATCAAGCAAGATGAACCAGCAAGTGAAGCTTTTCAAGATTAATGTGATATTTGTTTACCAGTGGATGGAAATGTTGTATCTTCCAGCATTGGTTACTTTGATAACAAGTGAATCTCCATTCCTTGCTTCCACGGTTGGCCCCGGGAATTGCCCGTTGACAGTGAGTACATTGAGAGTTTTGCACAGCCTCTTCACCGGCGTATTTTGAATCTATTTCATTCAAATATTTGAAGCCATGCTAATGAGTAACTAACTTCATCACATAATAATAGTTTATCTATAATAACCTGTAGCACATGATCATAAAGTTAACACTTACAACAAATTCATGGTAGTGAGTCTCTGCAAGTGGATGAGAATCAACACAAGCTATGACAGTGAGCAGGATGAACAAGAGGTAGAGGCAACTTGATTTTCCAAGAAGGTTGAAAGTGTCCATTGTTGTCTGTGACTTCGTTGAATGCAGCTGGCTTGAGACTGCTCTGATCTGCAGTTATTTATAATAAAAAGAGCGAAGGCCAATATGGCAATCTTTGCTTTTTTTTAATTATTAATATTGAATGTAGAAGTTGTGGCCTTTTACATGAGAGTCAGCAGTATAATTAATATTAAAGGACCATTAGTCTAACCATAAAAGAGGATTTGGTGCACCCACTAGCCGCAACAACTGTGGAGCAGATGATGTTATAGGTGTGGTCTTAGATTTTCTTACAAAGAAGTGTTCCTCAATGAGACTTGGCAAGTGATCTGACAATCTGAACATTTTTGCTGAAGACAATATCTTCACTTAGTTGAAATCATAAGATTGTTAAATTATTATCTTAATGAAATATTAGGGTTTGATTTTCAAATTTTTTTTTTATTCTTATGACACTTTCATCGGCCATTTAGTTTGTTAAAATGATTGAGAAGGAAAATTGAGCTAGAGGCTCTCATATATTTTGCAATAATATGGGCTTACTTTTTTATACTTTTATCATCAATTTTTTAATTAAAAATATGATTTGTAGTTAAAAAAAATTAATGAATCCTGTCATATAATTGAGTTATAAAAGTATATATCCCTCATGCTATTATTTAAATATTTATCCATATTGATTTATTAGAATCAACCTAATATTTTGTAGCTACTCATGTTTCCTTCGATGACTTGGTCTTACTTTATAGAGGTGAGAAGTTGTCAATGTCTCTCTTCCACTTCCACTAGGACTAATGCTTTTGGGAGAGTTATTGTCAATTGGGTTCGACAATGGTCAATTATAATCCAAGCATACAGTTAAATTAGAAAAAAAGCAGAGATAAATAAGGACAAAATGGGGTCTTACATGTGTACATGTGAATATGGAGTCACACAAAAATGAAGCGCATGCGTTTTATTTTTTAATTTCTTTCTGACTTTGCGATTAAATATTTGAGAGGATCATCGTCCCCCTTCAATTCTCTGCTTCGTTTGTTGAGAATAACAGTTAGATTTCAAAAATTTTCAATTTAATGATATTTTAGTCTAAAAAAATGAGCTGTAAATATAGAAATCTCATATACAAGGGGGGGTTTAATATAAGGACTACTGTAGCAAATTAATTTCCATTAGCTTCCAAACAAATTTAAAATTTCGCTCAAGTCCTGTGGGGCTGCAATGAAATTAATTTGTGAAGTAAAAAGACAAAAATAACATTTTCAAAATCAAAGGAAAAATAACATGATTTGCAAGTGACAAATATATCATGAACAAGTGAAATAGTCCTATGAACAAGTGGAATTAATTTCTTAACAAGAACACATTTGAACATGATCAAATCAAATTATATTTGCAAGTAGCAAACATATTATGAACAAGTGAAAAAGTCCTATAAACAAGTGAAATTGTCTTATGAACAAGTGGAATTTCACTTTTTCATCAAGTACCAACCTAAAACTGTTTATACGACTATTTCACTTATTCATAGGACTATTCCACTTGTTCATGACATGTTCGCTATTTGTAAATGGAATTTAATTTGATTATGCTCCAATGTGTTCTTATTAAAAGTTAATTTCACTTGTTTATAGAACTATTCCACTTGTTCGTAATAGTATTTCACTTGTCCATGATACGTTTGCCACTTATAAATCAAGTTGTTCTTCCTTTGATTTTTAAAAGGGTTATATTTGTCCTTTTACTTCAAAATTTAATTTCACTGCAGGCCCATCGGAATGCCGTGAAATTTCTAATTTCTTTGGACTCTAATGGAAATTAATTTGCTACAAGGGCCCTTATCTGAAAATTTCCCAAATTATAGGAGACTCAACTTTTATTAGGTCATAAGTTACAACTAACTATTATTCTTTCTCTATTTTATACACAGTAAAAACCTTTGTAAAATCAATTGTCGCTCAACTATCTAAATGCCGCTAAGGTCTGTGGATCATGCACTTTATTTTATTATACTTGCAGTTTAACTCCAGTCTTTATTTTCTGATCTCAATCCAGAGAATATTTAAAAATAAAAAAGAAACAAAGAAAACAACAATATGGTAATGTTCAAGTTAAACTTTTGTTTGATTTGGTAAAGAGAGCGTAGATTTTGTTTTCAGTTGACCATTTCCAGTGATGCCAGAAAACGACATGAAT
This sequence comes from Inga laurina, assembly GCA_963855925.1. Classification (NCBI taxonomy): domain Eukaryota; kingdom Viridiplantae; phylum Streptophyta; class Magnoliopsida; order Fabales; family Fabaceae; genus Inga; species Inga laurina. The sequence goes on along the minus strand of OY979706.1, from coordinate 29,034,233 downwards.
AATTACTACGTCCACCATGTTGACAAACGTTATATTATTATAAACATAACATAAAATCGTATCTTTATTTGGTACGAACTTTTCGCAATAACATTACAACCTGGAGTCCTTAAACTTTATAACTCGGTACTTTATTTAATATTACCTCCAGTTTTAAATGCAAGAGTTAATTAGATTACCAATTCAAGAGTTTAAAAAAAATTAGTTTAGTTAGTTATTTATAAAAAAAAACGTATGTTTGTCTTTTTCAAAATACCTCTTTTAATATTTACATTGGAAATTGCTCTCTTGATGGGAAAAAAAACCCTTTATATGTGCAATTGATATGAAGAGGTTAGAAAAACAAAATATTGTACTTGTCGTAATTCAACCAAGTTAGACTAAAATTTTCATTATTGTGAAAGTAGCACTAGTCAAAATATTTTACGTTAAGCTTTGTAAATTGTCAAGGGTCAAATAGTCCAAAAGGAATCCAACTAAAGAAAAAGCAAATGAGAAAGGAAGGCAAATGAGTCTGAAAGCATTGAATTTGATTGAGTTGTAGTTTGTAAAGCTCTTGATCTCTTCAAAAAGACAAGTTAAATTATCATCAATCAAGGCACTAATTGATATGATATTATTATCACACATATCTTTCACTTGGGGTATATAATATTTTTCAAAAGAAGCAGGTTTGATAGGTTTATTTTTATCCATGTTAAATATATAAATATTGTTATTTATTATTGGGAGTGGTACTTGTAACACTGTTGGTATTCAGTACGTGTTTTTGTGACTAAGTTGGCTTTCTGATGTATTAGGTAGACCGCCACAACTGACTTTTTAGACTAATCCCATCAATTTGTTAGTTAAACCAAACCAAGACAAGATTTGGAATGACTTTGTGATTATGATTTGTACATACAATACACATGGCAAGTGACAATGTCAACCTCTGAATTTTAATAAACTCGAACAGATGAGGCATTTGTGGAGGTTCAAGAACGGATTTTAGGAGTCAAAGCCAATAAAAATTGAGATATCAAACACATTGGCTGTGATGTGGAATAATCACCGTTAGGTTGGGAATGCCTCCGTTCTCCAAAAATGATTAAAGAGCTAGATGGTTCAGTTGGACGAACTGTTAACTCAAATCACTAGTGGCTTGATTTAGATTATAAAATTATTTTATGATATGAACTAGAGTTGAGCTATCTTTAAACCAAAACCCAGAATTAGACTGGGAAATATAATGATTTCCAAAATCAGATAGGTTTTGGGCCTAACAGAAAAAGGCTAAAAAATTCTTTAAAAAAAACCTATAAAAAAGTGAGTAATTGACCATCTAAAAAAGCCTATGATTTTTTTTTTTTTTGGGAAAATTGAAGAAATGTCTCCCAAAATATCAGCCCTTTGTAAATGTTGCACACGCAAGAACCGATACCCTAATTTAAGTTATTTTCATCAATAAAATTTTCAATTGGGGATTTTCCCTTATTTTTTCACAAAAATTTTATTTAATTATTACTTAATTAGTTGGACCGCCCGTTGAACCATTAAACTGAGAGACCTGATGGCCTTTCTTGTTTGACAGATTTGATTATTAAAACATTGGTCTCAAGACACGCATATAAAGTAGGTTTACTTCATCTATTGTATATACATCTAGTGAAGATAGAACTAAAAAATTCAAGAGAAAATATAACCTAGATGGTTGGTTCAGAGGAATTATTGACTCAACTCACTAAACTAACCACTATATTTGGACGAAAAATTTATTTTTTTTTTGTTGAGCCTAGTTGGAACAAAGTTGAGCCTTCATTAAGCAAACACTAATAATTAGACTAGGGATCAGTTGATTTATAGAAAATTGGATAAGTTTTGAAAATGTTAAAATTAATTATTTAATTCTTATGGTTTTACCGAATTCGTGACTCAGTCCCTATAATTTGACTCATCGCGACTCAGTTTATGTAATTTGGTCCATTTAATAATTTAGTCCTCATTGTTATTGAGTCAAAGTTAACTGAGCTGATGTGTCACAAACGGTGTTAAACTCTGTCAAATATTGCCTCCATGGCACTTGTCAGCCTACACGTAGGATTATGACTGGAATTGTTTTCGAAAAAGTGTGGGCGACAAAGAAAAAGAAGGAAACCCTGCAGACTGGGCTCGCTCACCATCTCCGGTGTCGACTCGCATCCTCCATCGCTCGCTGATCTCGTTGCTTTGAGACTGAGCAGTTGAAAGTTGAAACAGCTTCACAAATAAATATTATGAATTTTCATTCTTCTCCTTTAAGCCTTGTATTATCTTCTCTTCCCTTCCAAAGCCATCTATCAGTTTTTCGTAGCATTCAGTTTTCGTTCCACATTCTTCTATATTATCTTCTCCAGAGTTGGTGGAATGCCCAACAAAATATTCAGCAAGGCAATTACAGTTCGGTGCTGCAACTAAATAAATGAATTTGCAGAATAAAATATCATTTATCCTGAGTCTAAGAGCATATGATCGTGCTTTTGCTTGCTTTCTACAGAATCTACAGCGTAATGCATGAGAATAAGATCTTATAAGTGAAAAAGAAAAAAGAAACATGTTTTAACAAGTTGCTGCTGCTATTGCATTAAAAGGAAGGTCTGAGTTGGCAAAAAAAAAAAAAAGAAGTATATATTTTATATTTAATATCTACATAAAGGATACCCTTTGGGAAATGGGACAACAATAGTGAAAAAAGATATCTGAGATGATGCTCTGTTTCTTGAGGTACCCTGCTCGCGAATTGAGCCGGAACCAGAGAACAAGCTTTCCTGTGTTTTTGCCCAAATAGGATGACAGTGGAGAACAACCCAGGAAAAATGCGAAAACGCATATCCACTCCATCGTAGCTTCTCATCTATTCCTTCCTCATTCTCTTCTCGGTCACAAAGCATTCTCACGTTCTCGCTTTCTAGCTTTCTCCGATCCCTTCCTTGCTTCGTCTTCTTCTTGTTCTTCCCCATCTCAAAACTCTCAATCTCACCCTCTAACTTACGGTACGTTTGATTCTTTCAGATCACAGTTAAAAAAAAAAAAAAAAAAAAAAAAAAAGGAAAAATCCCTATAAAATACCCTTAAAATAGGGAAATCCCTAATCAGTACATTGAAATCAAAAAATCCGAATCAGTCACGCATCAGTACGGATGAACAGTGCGGGCGGCGCCAAAAGATGATTTTGCCCTTCAACCCTCATTCTCGTCATTTCAAAAATAACAACACGCGGTTTTTAATTAACAACTCCGAATTCTTGATTAACAACTCCAGTTTCATCTTTTTACTTTCACAATAACAACACCAGTCTTGTTATTAGTAATTTCGAATTCTTGATTAACAACTCCACTTTATTCTTCCACATATTCACATCTCAAAAATATAGTGTTGTTAATGTAAAATACGGTGTTGTTAATAAAAAAAAGAAGTATTGTTATTGGCTCTGAAACTTAAATTACGAAGTTGTGAAATAAGAAATGAGAGTTGTTAACGTAAAATATGGTATTGTTAATAACAACATCGGTATTATTATTGTAAAAGTAAAAAGATGAAATAGAGTTGTTAATCAAGAATACGGAGTTGTTAATTAAAAGGGCATGTTGTTAATAAAAAAAGAGGTGTTGTTATTGGTCTTGAAACTTAAATGAGGAAGTTGTGAAACAAGAATACGGAGTTGTTAATCAAGAATCCGGAGTTGTTAATTAAGAACCACGTGTTGTTATTTTTGAAGTGGCGAGAATGAGGGCTGAAGGGCAAAATCGTCTTTTGGGGCCGCCCGCACTATTCATCCGTACTGACGCGTAACTGATCTGAATTTTTTGATTTCAATGTACTAATTAGGGATTTTCCTATTTCAAGGGTATTTTATAAGGATTTTTCCAAAAAAAATCCAATTCATTTAATTTACTTTTTTAAACTAAAAACTCCAATAACATTATCTCAAAAGAGAAATTACAACAAGACAAAAATTCAAGAAACCTATTGTGAACACCTTATTTTGTCCGGACCCCACTAAAAAATACAAAAATAATTGATAATGATTGGTGTCCAAATTGGCAATCATCATTGAAAAAAATAAAAAAAAACGAAAATAAGAAAAAATAAGGAAATCCTCCTATTGATGATGATCGGTGTCTAAATAGGCAATCATCATTGAAAGGGAAAAATAAAAAAAATGAAAATTAAAATAAATCCCCTCATTGATATGATTGGCATTGTCATTCATTAAGGGAAAATAATAAATTAGGAAGTTACTTGTGCGGAGAATAATGAAAAAAATTAAAAATGAAAAAATCTCCACTAATGGTAATTAGGTCAAGTTAGGAAGTTTTATCAATAGAAAATACAAAAAAGACGAAAATTAAAAAAAAAAAATCTCCATTGATGGTGATTGGGTTAAGTTAGGTAGTTCTTAACATAAAATGCAAAAAAATCAAAAAAACGAAAAATAAAAAAAATAATAAAAAAAGGGAGCATTTATGAAGAAAACCCTACCTTGAGACTATAAATAGGAGCGCAAGGGTTGAAGCAAAGGGAACAAGAACTCCGGTGGAAAAAAGACTAGTGAGAAAAGGTAGAGAGAATATATTTTACTTTTTACTTCTCTTATTCTGATGGTCAAATAAGGGGATGTTTAGGGACACATAATTATGAAATAGCTTCAACAATTCCTTTACCCATAAGAATAGCGTCTGTCATCTTCTTTAATGTTATGGTGATGTTGCTTTAATCTATATCCACATGATGTTCTTGGCGCGTATGACTATGTGTGTACCTTTTGTTTTATTATTTGTTTTGCTTGCCTATAACACCTCTTGCGCAGCATCTAAGATCAGGCTTATGTGATCATTCAACTTTAGTATGCAACGACCTCTACTTGTTGCATTCAGGATTAAGAGTAAGTTCAAAGGATAAAAGGTACGCATAAATCTCCTCATATGTGACTTCCTTTTCGTTTAACTTGTGTTACTTTTCTTCCTTTATTTTTTTTTATCTCTTTCTTAGGCCCTCTTTCAAAAAAAAGGAAAAAATATTTGGACACATTTTGATAAATGAAAATAAAATGGAAAAACTCTTTTTTACAAGAAAATAAAAAAAAAACGTTTTTTAAAAAAAATAATAAAAAATACAAACCAAATAAAAAAATATATTTTTCTCCAATAAATGAAATAAACATTTTTTTTCTAAAAAACACAAACAAAGTGACACGCATTTCTACCCCCGAACTACGTGGGCTTTGATCCCTCTAAATGGTACGTAGGCCCTAGGTTTTCATCCTAGGTCAAGTCCAATTTTGTAAATAAATATATTTTTTCTTATTTTCTTATTGTAAATAAATAATAAGCGTTCTTTTTTTTTTTCTTCTATTTCTTTCATTTCATTTAGTTTTGTAAATATTCTTTTTTTTATTTGGGTGATTATAATAATGTTAAAGGCTATTTTTATTTTTAAATAATTAACTTAGGGTAACCACTCTTATGAATGGGTGTTGTGGGGTGCCTAACACCTTCCCCACACACAATCGACTCCCGAACCCTAAATGGTTTTTGTAGACCAGTTTTCATTTTTAAAAAGGTTTCCAAAATCATCCTCTTTCAAAAATTTTGGTGGTGGCTCCATCTTTTTCTAAATTCCGGGCGCTACAGCTTGGCGACTCCACTGGGGATAGTTTGAGAGTCAAGCCCATCTAAGTTAAGTGTTTAAAAATAATATGGCCTTAATTTTATTTTAATTACCCTTTTTCTTTTTGTAAATATTTTTTTTATTTTTTTAATTATTTATTCATCTATTTATTTATTCTTTTTTTTTCCTAACTATCTTATGATCTGCTTAGCAGATGAGGGTTGGGTAGATCCTAGGCCCATAGGTTGGTATGCTCTCCACACACACTGAACACATACACTATTCTCCTCACACACATTTTGGGCCCTATACCCGGGTCTGTGAGTTCCTTAGGTGAGTGGAAGTTCTAGCGGTCTCCCTGTGGGGTTTTAAGAACCCCCTGAGGTTACTGTGAAGACTTCATCCTAGCTGTTACTCATTTGGTTAGGTTGATCTCTGTGGGGTGTTCAGAACCCCCTGAAGGTCAATTTCATCAAACGGGGTCTTCATCTTTACGATGGGGGCAGTTAGGAGACCTTTATCTGTGAGAATTAGAACCACCTTGAAACCATTGCACCTATTAGTGGAAATTATCGACCTACCTAATTAATTAGTACCTACCTTTCTTAAGATAGATACCACTAACCTAGGGTCATTCCTAAAATAGGACACTAGAGGGCATATATTTATTTATTGTTGATCATCTTTATTGTCATCCATACATAATCAATGAAATCCCTAGGATCAAGTGACTAACTGTCGATTCACCTGAGTATGTATCTAGCATCACTCCACATAAAGATGCATCACAAGGACGGTGTACGCATTAGATAGCTAGCCTTAGTCTAAGGGTCCGTGACTCTAAAAGACCATCAATCATATTAGAAAACATCTCAATGAGAGATAATCCTTTAGGACTCTTGAGGTATCATTATATCATTCATTAGCATTTTAGCTTCATTTGATATGGGCCTTGAACATAATCATGATTTTTTAAAACCCTTAGCCGCGTGATAGCTTGGGCTATTCGCAGGTTAATGGGCACTTCATCCTCCCTATGGGGTATTGGATCTCTTGAGGAGGTGAAGTTCTTTTTCCTAATATCCATCACCTATATCAAAATTTGGAGTATAAGTTATCACTCTTTCATGTCTCATGAGGTATCCTTGCATCATCTATTGACATTTAGCTTCGTTTGATATGGGCCTTGGACATAATAAACATTTAACAAAACCTTTAACCGCATAATAGCTTGGGCCGTTCGCAGGTTAATGGGCACTTCATCCTCCTTATGGGGTATTGGATCTCTTGAGGAGGTGAAGTTCTTTTTCTTAATGTCCATCACCCATATCAAAACTTGAAGTATAAGTCATCACTCTTTCATGTCTCATGAGGTATCCTTACATAATCTATTGATATTTAGCTTCATTTGATATGGGACTTGGACATAATAAACATTTAACAAAACCCTTAGCCGCGTAATAGCTTGGGCCGTTCGCAGGTTAATGGGCACTTCATCCTTCCTATGGGATATTAGATCTCTTGAGGAGGTGAAGTTCTTTTTCTTAATGTCCATCACCCATATCAAAACTTGAAGTATAAGTCATCACTCTTTCATGTCTCATGAGGTATCCTTGCATCATCTATTGGCATTTAGCTTCATTTGATATAGGCCTTGGACATAATAAACATTTAACAAAACCCTTAGCCTTGTAATAGCTTGGGCCGTTCGCAGGTTAATGGGAACTTTATCCTCTTTATGGGGTATTGGATCTCTTGAGGAGGTGATACAATATTGCTCTGTCTAAACGTCCTAACCAGCTACCCTCTACGCTTTCATACAACACGCACTCACGTAGTCGTCAAATGGCAGCTAGCAATGGAAATGAAGCCGAATCTAATATAAATCATTGGATAGGGAGGGAAGATTAGCACTCTGAAATCCCCATATAAGGAAGAAATTCTTGACATCCTCTGAAGTGCTAAACAAGCCGACTGTTGCAATGGTTTTAACAATAAGCAAAAAGACTTGCATGTGGATTTCAGCTGATGATTCTGGAAGGGCTGTGGAAAATTGGGAATTCAAGGACACCTTCAATTATATTATTTTAGAGTAACATGCCTAGCTAAAAGTTGTCTTTTTATGTTTTGTATGCGCCTTTAGGCGAGCTCTTATATGAACCATGAATAAAGAATGATATGCGAACAAAATTCACTTATTTATATCCATTTCTTTTTTTCCTTCTATTTATTCGTTGTTCATTTTTTACCCTTCAGGAAATCGATTTTCTCGAAACTCTTGTCCAACACAGAGGTTCCTGAGTCCCTGAATGATGATTCGCTTGTTGCCATTGATATGCATGATTACGAGTATGATGATGATGATGAGATCATTCAAGTATACAAAAAAATACTCGAATCTGACGACAATAGAATGTGCCCACATGAAGATGTAATTGAAGTAATAAATATAGGCACAAAGGAAGAAAAGAGAGAACTAAAGATAGTAGATAACTCCGAAAGAGAGCAAATGGTTGAACTCTTCAAAGAATTCATAGATGTGTTCGCATGGTCATATCAAAGACATGCCAGGCCTTGATCCAGGGATTGCTTCTCACAAGATTCCCTTATTCCCAGACACTAAGGCTAAAAAGCAGAAATTGAGGAGGCTCACATCTGATATGTCCTTAGTAGTTCGAGAGGAGGTGATGAAGCAATTAGAAACAGGTTTCCCAGAAGTAGCTAAATACCCACAATGGATAGCAAATGTCATTCTTGTCCTAAAGAAGGACGGCAGAATTCAAATATGTGTGGATTATCGAGATCTGAACAAAGCTAGCCCAAAAGATGATTTTCTATTGCCTCATATTGATATCCTGGTTGATAATACAGCTCGTAGCTATAGGTACTCGTTCATAGATGGGTACTCAGGGTATAACCAAATGCCTATGGATAGAGAGGACAAAGAAAAAACCACATTTATTACACAATAGAGCACTTATTGTTACCGCGTCATGCCATTCAGGCTAAAAAATATTGGGGCAACTTATCAGCGTGCATGGTGGCACTCTTCCATGATATGATGTATAAAGAACTTGAAGTATACGTGGATGATATGGTAGCTAAATCTTCTGAGGGAGAAAGCCATGTTGTGGTGTTAAGAAAGTTGTTTGAAAGGCTACGCAAGTACAAGCTACGACTAAATCCTAACAAATGTGTCTTTGGAGCTTTATCTGGAAAATTGTTGGGCTTCATTGTAAGCCAAAAAGGGATTACAGTAGATCCAGACAAAGTAAAAGCAATACAGGAAATGCCCCCTCCTCAAATAGAAAAGGAAGTTCGAAGCTTTTTGGGGCGACTGAATTACATTGCACGATTCATTGCCAACCTGACTGCAACTTGTGAGCCGATATTCAAGATTTTAAAGAAGAACTGCACCAGGAAGTGGGATGAAGATTGCCACCAGGAATTTGATAGAATCAAGGATTATTTGTTAAATCCCCCAATTTTGATTCCTCCTGTACTGGGATGACCTTTAATTTTGTATCTAACAATACAACCAAATTCCATGGGAGCCATGCTGGGGCAACAAGATGCATCTAAGCGAAGAGAACAAGCGATCTATTACTTGAGCAAGAAGTTTAATGATTGTGAGTAACGTTACCAGATGATTGAACGAACTTGTTGTGGTTTAGTCTGGGCTACAAGGAGGTTGAGGCAATACATGCTTTACTACACCACTTGGTTAATTTCTAGAGTAGACCTACTCAAGTACATCTTTGAAAGCCCACATGTAGCCGAAAGAGTCTCTAAGTGGCAAGTAATATTGTCTGAATATGATATAAGATACGTCATTCAAAAATCCGTTAAGGGTGGTACAATAGCAGATCACGTAGCGGAAAACCCTATAGATGAATACCAGCCACTAGATTCAAATTTCCAGATGAAGACATATGTGCTACAGAAGATCCGATCGAGGAAAGCAAATCGAAGGGGTGGGAAATGTATTTGATGGGGCAGCAAACATGCATGGCAATGGTGTAGGGGCAGTAATCATATCCCTAGATGGAAAGCAATTTCTGATTGCTATAAAGTTAGGATTTGACTGAACTAATAACATGACAGAATATGAAGCTTGTATTAATGGTCTCCAGGCTGCCATAGATCTGGGGATAAAAAACCTAAGAGTCTATGGTGACTCATCTCTCATAATTTATCAGGTGACTGGTGAATTGCGTACTAAAGACCCAAAGTTGATCCCTTATCAAGAGTATTTGATAGAGTTGATCAAAAACTTTGAAGTAATCAATTTTCATCACATGGCTAGAGAAAAGAATCGCTTCGCTGATGTGTTAGCTACTTTAGCAGCTATGATCCAACTTGATTGTGGGGTCCAAGTTCAACCAATACAGATTGAGACTAGAAGATCGCCAGCATTTTGCTTCAATATTGGAAGAGAGCACGATGAGCAACCTTGGTACCATAGTATTAAGATGTATATGGAGCATGGTACTTACCCTCCAAACGCGGCACATAATGAAAAGAAGACCATCCGTCGATTGGCCATGGGCTTTTTTATTAGTAATAACGTCCTATATAAGAGAAGCTTTGATGGGACATTGCTATGCTGTGTAGACATGAGGGAGGCACGCAAGATTACGACAGAGATCCATGAAGGCGTTGCGGTACACATGCAAATGGCCACTCATTAACTAAACAAGCTCAAAGATCCGGTTACTACTGGATAACTATGGAGAAGGATTGTATCAATTATGTTAGAAAGTGTCATAAGTGCCAGGTATATGGCAACAAAGCTAATGCCCCTCCGACTATAATGCATAGTCTCGTATCTCCATGGCCATTCTCCATGTGGGGAATAGATGTCATTGGGCCGATTAACCCAAAAGCTTCGAATAGTCATCGTTTCATCCTCGTTGCTATTGACTATTTCACTAAGTGGGTAGAAGCCAATTCCTTTGCTAGTATTACTCAGAAGGCCTTCATCAAGTTCTTAAAGGCCAATATCATCTGTAGATATGGGTTACCGGAGAGGATCATAACTGACAATGCACCAAACCTCAACGGGGTAGCAGTTAAAGAATTATGTGATCAGTTCAAGATCAAACATCATAATTCTGCACCATATAGGCCACAGATGAATGGTGCAGTTGAGGCAGCCAATAAAAACATTAAGAAGATCATCAGCAAAATGATAGTGACCTATGAGGACTGGCATGAAATGCTTCCATATGCATTACACGGATACCGTACCACAATACATACATCAACTGGGGCAACCCCTTACTCTTTAGTTTATGGCATGGAGACTATTACTCCAATTGAGGTGGAAATACCATCCCTGAGAATCTTGGCTGAATCGGATCTAGATGAGAGCGAATGGATACGTTCTCGATTTGAACAATTAAATATGATTGAAGAAAAGAGGCTCACAGCAATATGTCATGGGCAGTTATATCAGTCACGAGTGGCAAGGGCCTTTAATAAGAAACTACGACCCAGATGGTTTAAAGTAGGAGACCTAGCCCTCAAGAAGATCCTGCCAAATCAAGAAGATGACAGAGGTAAATGGGCTCCAAATTATGAAGGCCCATATGTTGTTAAGCAGGCTTTCTCTGGAGGGGCATTGATATTGACAAACATGATGGCCAAGATTTACCAAGGCCAATCAATTCAGATGCTGTAAAGAAATACTATGCGTAAAGGAAAAAAAAAGCTTGCTAAGTTGAAAACCCGAAAGGGCAGCTTAGGCAAAAGTTTGAGCAAAACAAAAAAAAAGGGGCTCGCTAAGTTGAAAACCCGAAAGGGTGGCTTAAGCAAAATTTAGAGCAAAAAAAAAAAAGAGGCTCGCTAAGTTGAAAACCCGAAAGGGCTGCTTAGGCAAAAGTTAGAGCAAGAAAAAAGCTCGCTAAGCTGAAACCCGAAAGGGCGGCTTAGGTAAAAGTTAGAGCAAGAAAAAGTTCGCTAAGTTGAAAACCCGAAAGGGCGGCTTAGGCAAAAGTTAGAGCAAAAAAAAAAAGAGCTCACTAAGTTGGAAACCCGAAAGGGCGGCTTAGGCAAAAATTAGAGCCCAAAATTGGGAGCTGTTAAGTTGAAAACCCGAAAGAGCGGATTAAACACATATCGAAGAAGGTCATCGGTCCTAGCCCCATGACTCTCTTTACTTGGAAGACTCCGTAATCATTCATCAGAAAGTGCATATCTCTGGCAATTAAGCAAGGCACCATCAGGGGGACTACACGGAACTAAAAGCGAAGGACCTCCTTATAACATCACGTCTACACTAATATATGATCATCATCATGCATCCACTTGAATATTGGAAGATCATTTCTTTTAAATGAATCTTCATCCTTAGTATATTTTTCCCTTCTATTAAATCACATGTCAAACTTTGTTTCATGATTTGTATAAGGGTAACTCTTTTTAATGAAAGCACAACTTTTGTCTGGATAAACACTCACGTTGATATACATGGTGTCCTCTACTCCCATTTAACTTGTGTAATTTCAGGATTATTAGCAAAGGTCCCAACTGGAATTTTTGTTGTGGGGTTAAACAGTTGACAAAGGGACACAACCTAAACTGAGGGTTCTAGGCTGTGGCATCTATGTGAATCTTATTATACACATCTTCATACCTCCAAGACTGTGCAAGTAACGGGGTACTGGTTAGACACCTGGACGAAGAAGGAGCAATATCACCTGCCAGGCTATTCTTTAACACCACAATTATTGCACTCATTAGCATGTCATCACCTCCATTATCAACATCACCATTAACATCATCATTATCACTACTATCATCATCATCATCATTAGCATTATCATTGTATTCATCATCCTCATTAGGATTCCATCATTATTATCAATGTCATCATCTTCATAAGCACTACTCTAAGGGGCATCACATGTTCATAGCACCCTTTTCAAAGCCCTGTACCGGCAGGCACCCCTAAAAGCCCAGTAACGGCTGGCACCCTTTCAAAGCCCTGTACCGGCAGGCACCCCTAAAGCCCAGTAACGGCTGGCACCCTTTCAAAGCCCTGTATCGGCAGGCACCCCCAAAGCCCTGTACCGACAGGCACCCCTAAAGCCCAGTAACGGCTGGCACCCTTTCAAAACCCTGTACCGGCAGGCACCCTCAAAGCCCAGTAACGGCTGGCACGATTCTTTTAAAGCCCTGTACCGGCAGGCACTATTCTTTCGAAGCCCTATACCAACAGGCACTCTCAAAGCCCAGTAACGGCTAGCACAATTCTTTTAAAGCCCTGTACCGGCAGGCACTATTTTTTCAAAGTCCTGTACCAACAGGCACCCTTAAAGCCCAGTAACGGCTGGCACAATTCTTTTAAAGCCCTGTAACGGCAGGCACTCTCAAAGCCCTGTACCGGCTGGTACAATTCTTTTACCCCACCAAAGTCCTATGCAACTAGGCACTTCACTTCCATTCTAGGTAATCATCTATCTCCACTTGCGTTCTTCTCCCCTATGAACCAAGTAAAGAGGGGCATGGATACTGTATTTTGTCCAAACCCTCTTTGGTTCCAAGGGGGGCACCTTGTTCTCTGGCCGGACAAAATACGTGTTCTTATCTTTACTTGCTTCATAGATGAGATTCTCACTTTTCTCATCTACGAAACAAGTAAAGAGGGGCAACTGTGAACACCCTATTTTGTCCGGGCCCCACTAAAAAATACAAAAATAATTGATAATGATTGGTGTCCAAATTGGCAATCATCATTGAAAGAAAAAATAAAAAAATGAAAATAAGAAAAAATAAGGAAATCCTCCTATTGATGATGATTGGTGTCTAAATAGGCAATCATCATTGAAAGGGAAAAATAAAAAAACGAAAATTGAAATAAATCCCCTCATTGATATGGCATTGTCATTCATTAAGGGAAAATAATAAATTAGGAAATTACTTGTGCGGAGAATAATGAAAAAAATTAAAAATGAAAAAATCTCCATTAATGGTAATTAGGTCAAGTTAGGAAGTTTTATCAATAGAAAATACAAAAAAATAAAAAAAATGAAAATTAAAAAAAATCTCCATTGATGGTGATTGGGTTAAGTTAGGTAGTTCTTAAGATAAAATGCAAAAAAATCAAAAAAACGAAAACTAAAAAATAATAATAAAAAAAGGGAGCATTTATGAAGAAAACCCTACTTTGAAATTATAAATAGGAGCGCAAGGGTTGAAGCAAAGGGAACAAGAACTCCGGTGGAAAAAAGACTAGTGAGAAAAAGTAGAGAGAATATATTTTACTTTTTACTTCTCTTATTCTGATGGTCAAATAAGGGGATGTTTAGGGACACATAATTATGAAATAGCTTCAACAATTCCTTTACCCATAAGAATAGCGTATTTCATCTTCTTTAATGTTATGGTGATGTTGCTTTAATCTATATCCACATGATGTTCTTGGCGCGTATGACTATGTGTGTACCTTTTGTTTTATTCTTTGTTTTGCTTGCCTATAACACCTCTTGCGCAGCATCTAAGATCAGGCTTATGTGATCATTCAACTTTAGTATGCAACGACCTCTACTTGTTGCATTCAGGATTAAGAGTAAATTCAAAGGATAAAAGGTACGTATAAATCTCCTCACATGTGACTTCCTTTTCGTTTAACTTGTGTTACTTTTCTTCCTTTATTTTTTTTAATCCCTTTCTTAGGCCCTCTTTCAAAAAAAAAAAAGGAAAAAATATTTGGTCACATTTTGATAAATGAAAATAAAATGGAAAAACTCTTTTTTAAAAGAAAATAAAAAAAACGTTTTTTTAAAAAAAAATAATAAAAAATACAAACCAAATAAAAAAATATATATTTTTCTCCAATAAATGAAATAAACATTTTTTTTTCTAAAAAACACAAACAAAGTGACACGCATTTCTACCCCCTGAACTACGTGGGCTTTGATCCCTCTAAAGGGTACGTAGGCCTTAGGTTTTCATCCTAGGTCAAGTCCAATTTTGTAAATAAATAATAAGTGTTCTTTTTTTTTCTTCTATTTCTTTCATTTCATTTAGTTTTGTAAATATTCTCTTTTTTTATTTGGGTAATTATAATAATGTTAAAGGCTATTTTTATTTTTAAATAATTAACTTAGGGTAACCATTCTTATGAATGGGTGTTGTGGGGTGCCTAACACCTTCCCCACACACAATCGACTCCCGAATCCTAAATGGTTTTTGTAGACCAGTTTTCATTTTTAAAAAGGTTTCCAAAATCATCCTCTTTCAAAAATTTTTGTGGCGGCTCCATGTTTTCAAAATTCCGGGCTCTACACCTATCCTTCATCAAACCCCACCTCCTTTTCTCTAATTAAATTATGAGGTTGATCAAGGAGGTAAAAATTGCCTTCTATTCTATCCTATGAGAGTATTTCGCTAACTTGTCGGCAACAGTTATGGCCTTCCTATACACATGGGCAAATCACAACCTGCCACTTTCTATGTATTAGCATCCTAACATCATCTACCACATCCTTAAATGGGTTGTCTCTGTCACACCCCCTCAAGGCATAATTAATAGCTTCTATACAATTAGTATATAAAATAGCCTGCCTATATCCTTTTGACCAACACAATTGGAGTCCCTAAATATAACTAATTAACTCTACAATCACTGGAGGTATATTCATTAGTTTGTAGCTGAAACCACCAAGCCATCTATCATTATGATCCTGAATATAACCCCCGCAACCGCTTCTTCCATTCTGCAATATTGAGCCATCAACTGCTAGCATAACAGTTACCTCTTCCTACAAGTTTGGATCGAATCCTATAGTGCAACCCCTCTTATCACCTACACATGTTATGAGACTATCCTAATCCAAGCAAGCTCCGAAGAAACTATGATTTGCATCCATATTCACCCTAGAAGGCTCACTTTCAAACAACTTGTTACATCATGATACTCAAATATCCCAGCATAAATAACTAAATAGAGTAGATCTCTCCCAACCTCATGAATTAGATTCCATTTGATCCATTTATTTTATTTAATCAGACTTGGGGCAAATAGGGATGCCTACTCACCATACTTTAAGGATTGAATATGGATGCATTAGCATGGTTAATTTTGACTCAGTAACAATAAGGATTGAATTATTAAATGAACCAAACTACAAAAGTTGAGTCACAGCAAATCAAACTATAAGAGCTGAGTTATAAACTCAATGAGACTAAAAAGATTAAATAATTAATTTTTCCTTTTGAAAATTTTAAGAACACAATTTTCATTAACATGTGTACGGTAATTAGAATTACTTGTATTTGTATTAGTATCAATGGAATACCTTAGGACAGCCATATATCATTTACCACTTTTACTGAAAAAAACATTGAAAATATAAATAATGGATTAATATAGTTTCAAAAATTTCTTCATTTTTTTTAACTCTTATAGTTACATTAGCCCGCAACTTGTAAGGTGAAATTAAATGAGCCAGCCTTTAGCCCGCAACTTGTAGTTGAGTTATAGATCATTTTGACTTGTCTAAATCTGTCTCGATTTAACAGCTTTGTCATTGGGAAAAACCACATTGATGCATAATTTTGGCACAGGGCAAGGTTCAGACCCTTGTTTTAAATTCTAATGTAGTGATCACGGATGCATTAGAATTAGGTGGACAAGTTCAAAAATCCAAAGTTTCATATAAGCCAATCAAACCAATAATACATCACCAAAAATTCCTTGCAAAAAAAAAAATTAACTACACGTAAAAAAACATCTGAAAGCTGGGGGTGTTTGATGAAACAAAAAAAGACGCTGCTAAATGGCAGACAACAATGAAATTGTTTCACAGAGCTCAGACCAGGATCGGCTAGATGAAACTAGAGAAAACCAAAAAAGGAACTGAAGCTCAGCTTTCCCAACTATCAGACTAGCATTGACGGGCATTTTCCAGTAATTTTTAAGAGCCATCTATCAAGCTGAAAAAGCAAGGAACTTCAAAAACCAGTATGATGTTTCCTCAGAGTTGGGCTATCTGCTGTTTCATTGATTGTAATGACTTGAGTTTTGACTCACAGATCTTGGAAAATTCCATCAGTACGTTACGCTTCCCAGTCACCATTTTCCTTGCCACATCAACAGGCCTCCAGGACTCGAGTGATTGGGAGATCTGATCACCGAGTTCTGCGCCATCTCTGGCAGAAAAAAACGAGTCCAAAATGTGAAAGATTTGTCCAGGCCCACCATCCTGCTCATTGTTTCTAAAAGAGGAAATAATGTACTCCACATTCTTATCCTCAGGAGTATTTTTCCATTCCCTTATCCATTTCAAGATCTCCTCTATTATGCTAGATAAATGCTGCACAGAATTGGTGATTGTATGAACTAAACCAGAGCTGGAATGATCTATTGATCCAATCTTCTTTTTCTTTTTACCCGAAGGAAGACAGGATCTCAGACAAGACTGGATTACAAGACCATGCCAGGCTAAAGGTTCTGTAACTATCTGTATAAGAAGCTGAACATCACTCCAAGAAGAACAGATTTCAGACTCCATACCCCTCACCTTCTCTAAAATGTACTTCTCTAGCAAAGAATCTAAGATACTCCAAGTATGGGGCGTACTTTCTTTTTCATCTGGCTGCATCAATTCATGGGAACTCAGGTTCCACGCGTTTAAGAAAACCATGAAATTTAACCAGTCTATCAAGTTGGAACCAACAACCTGTTAAGAGGTTTTCACTAATATGGATCAATTTTCCAGTTGCATCCATTAAAGGAATTTTCCAATACTAAAACATATGGTAGCTTGCATGGAGCAGAAAGGGAGCAGTACTAATATATAGAATGTCTTGCTTTTGTTTAGTTCATACTAGTTAGGAGATAGAAAATTCTTGCCATACTAGTTAGGAGCTGCTATGCATAGTATCATTGGTATTTGATGTAGATGCTATGACTAGAGCTACACAGTATCATGATCTCAGATGTACATATTTTAACAACAGCATAAAAAGGTGAATAATCATACCTCAGAAAACCTTTCACCACTTGGGAAATCCATGATCACATCTATTGCTTCACGCAGAGAAAATCCCAACAATTGAGCATAGCGCTCAAGCAACAATTTCA
Organism: Inga laurina; assembly: GCA_963855925.1. NCBI lineage: Eukaryota > Viridiplantae > Streptophyta > Magnoliopsida > Fabales > Fabaceae > Inga > Inga laurina. The sequence continues at coordinate 29,016,514 of OY979706.1, read as the reverse complement.
ACTCTGAGCGGATTTTAGGTGGAACAGAACCATTGGCCTCAACATTCTCCTTCACAGATGTTGAAGCCCTTTGAATAGAAAGATAGATCATTCGAGGTACTAGGGATCTCTTCTCAATCATTCTCTTGCAACTTGTCTCCCTTTCATTTGTCTAATGTTTGTAGTAAACCATGCAGGTAAGGAAGGAGATCATAGAAGAAAACATACAATTAATCATTATATTGGAACAGGCATTATTGATTGTAATCTGCCACAAAATTGTCAAAAGACTGAAATCACTTACCGATATTCTTCTAGGACAAAATGAAATCCCTTCAAATGGTTCTGAAACAGATGCCAATAGCAAGCGAAGTTTACCAAACATAATATGCATCACAGAATTAGGACCAACTAGTTAAGTAAAAAATTCCTCAACAAAAAACATAGAATACAATTAAGTCAAATCCAATAATTTCACATAACTCACATTTTTGGAAAACAAAGGCAGCTTGAAGCCTTGGGAGGGTACACAAGAATAGGGTACATAAGTTATTCTTATATTTCAATAACCATGCCATCTGTAGGCAACTAATCCATTACCATCAAGAGTTCCAGAGCATCTAAAGCTACTTGTAAGCTGTGCAAATAATAAAATAATTGCTAAAAGAAATCCATTGATTAGTGACCATTTATGAAGAGTGGGAGCAGCATTTATTGAAGAAAAAATGGTAGAAAGTCATTAGAGGTGGTTGGAGAACACACAGAGAAGGCCATTGGATTCACCGCGCCAGTGACGACAACAGATCAAGCAGTTAGGAGTTCTAGGAAAAGTGGTAGAGCAATACTGAAGAGAACGCTCAAACATAAGGTTATTAAGTGGGAACTCTTGGTTAACAATTCATCTAAAGATTTGATTGTTAATAGAGCTTAATGGCATCATGCAATCCATATAGCCGACCACTCCTAGTGTGTTGTTGTTTCAAAGTAGACAATTTTGAGAGTGAGGTCAATCTGCTGACGAGGACGCTAGGCCCCTAGGGGTAGATTGTAAAGTTCCACATCGACTAGGAACGAATGACGCATTATAAGGATATAGATACGTCCCCATTTTGACGTGTTTTTATGAGACTCTAGGATCTCATTCTCATTTCATTCATAATAAACTGATAAGAGAATTACAATATATATAGGCAAAGAAAAAAACAGATCAGAGAGACAAAATGGTAGGTGGTATGAGTGATTGACGGAAGCATATGTGTGAGTGTCAACAAATTCATGCTAACCACAAATGTTTGGTGCTGACACTACTGACTTTTAACACTCCCCCTCAAGCTGGAGAGTATATGTCAATCATACCCAGCTTGCACATAAATTTTTCAAATGTAGTTTTGTTTAGTGGTTTTGTCAGTACATCTGCAATTTGGTCTTCAGATCTGATGTAGGATAGATTTATGATGCCTGCTTCAATTTTCTCTTTAATAAAGTGCTTGTCTATCTCAACATGTTTTGTTCTATCATGATAGACTGGGTTCTTGACTATTTCAATGCTGGCTTTGTTGTCGCATCAAATTTGCATTGGTTCCTCGTATGGAATTCCCAACTCCTTCAATAATCTGATGACCCAAAGTCCTTCACGTACTCCATGATTAACAGCTCTCAGTTCGGCTTCCGCACAACTTGGTGACACCACAATTTGTTTCTTGCTTCTCCATGTAACAAGATTCCCCACACATATGTGCAATATCCTGAGACTGATCTTCTGGTCTCTCTATCCCTTGCATGGTCTGCATCAGTGTATATTTCGATATCCCTGATAGTGCATTTCTTAAAGAAGATTCCTCTTCCAGGGTTAAGCTTTAAATAGCTTAGGATTCTATATACAGCTGTCATGTGTTCTACTTGTGGCTGGTGCATGAATTGACTTGCTATTCCGACTGCATAACTAATGTCTGGACGTGTATGGGTCAAATATATGAGTTTTCCGACAAGTCTTCTGTACTGTTCTGTGTTGACTGGAACACCATTTGGTTTGATTTCTAAGTGACAACCTTCTTCCATTGGTGTTCCCTCAGGTTGTGCCCCTAGCATTCCAGTTTCATGCAACAGATCTAGGGTATATTTCCGCTGAGATACATTAATACCCTTTTTAGTTCTTGCCACTTCCATGCCTAGGAAATACCTCATTTGTCCAAGGTCTTTCACCTGAAACTCAGTTGACAAGTCCTATTTTAAACGAGCAATTGATTCTTCATCGTTTCCTGTAATGACCATGTCATCAACATAAACGATCAAGATGGTGGTTTTGCCGTTAACACGTTTGATGAACAATGTGTCATCTGCTTGTCCCTGAGTATACCCAAGTCTTTTCATTGTCTTGGTGAATCTACCGAACCATGCTCGAGGAGATTGCTTAAGTCCATACAATGACTTGTTGAGTTTACACACAGTTGTTGGGGGCTGCAATTCCATCTGGAATCTCCATGTAAACTTCTTCTTCCAAGTTTCCATTTAGAAAGGCATTCTTCACATCTAGTTGATGCAACGACCAATCCAAGTTTACTGCAATCGATAGTAGCACTTGGATAGTATTAAGCTTGGCTACTGGAGCAAATGTCTCATGATAATCAATTCCATATGTCTGGGTGTAAATAGGAGGAAATTCTGAAGAATCCATGTGTTTTTTTGGAAGAAATGGTGGTTGGAAACACTGCGGCTTATTTTCTGGGACAAAAATTGGATGTCGGAGGCACTGTTCACGGCGGCGCATGAGGTCACGCGCGGTGTACGGACAGTGGTGCGTGAGATTCACGCGCCGCTGCACTGGTTGGCGTGTGGATTCCACGCGCTGCTCAGATTGACCGCAGGCTTCTGGGATCCGCCGATCGGTGGCTTGCAATCGTCCCTTGGCCGGCGGTGTATGCCCACTCGCCGGTGTGAGTGAGATCTCAGATCTCCGACGCTGGCTCTGCTTTCTCTGTCTCTCTCTCGCGTCACCGTTTCTGGCAGCGAATGGCGTCATCTATGGTTCGGTGGAGGAATTCCTGAAGCAGTGCGAGCAGTCCGGCGATGCTGCTTACATAGCACCCCGGTCGGTGCTCTCTCAGCTTGGCTCTGCTTTCTCTGGTCGATGCTCTCTCTCGCCTCACCGTTTCTAGTTGCCATGGATTTTAGGACCAGGCTCTGATGCCATATGAGCCTCTAGGATCTCATTCTCATTTCATTCATAATACAACTGATAAGAGAATTACAATATATATAGGCAAAGAGAAAAACAGATCAGAGAGACAAAACGGTAGGTGGTATGAGTGATTGACGGAAGCATATGTGTGAGTGTCAACAAATTCATGCTAACCACAAATGTTTGGTGCTGACATTATTGACTTTTAACAGTTTTAAAACCTTAGGGGTAATGGGATACTAAAGTGGACAATTTCGAAAGCAGGGGAGGCAGGCCCTTATAAGGTGTCATTAGTTCTCCTTCCTAGCCAATGTGGAACTTCACAATCCACTCTAAGAAGGAGGAGAACGAAGAACGCCTTATAAATGTTTAAATACCCCTCTTGAATCATTTCAAAACTTCTGCTTTAACACATATTAAGATTAATTTTAGTCCTTATGACTTCCTCGAGTAATGCTTAGCCAGTGACATATCTATAATTGGAGTCTTTCAAACTCTAAACTCTTTAGATAGACTCTTGAGTTAAATTATAACTCCAAATGAACCTAAAAGGGACTAGATGTTTCCTAGTGTAACTCAACTCAAAATATGGCTCTTATAGGTACTCAAAAATCTTAAGAGTAACTCTGGCATGGGAAAAACATGAAACTATTCTAGAATTGAGAATAGAGATTATCGAAGCGTTAGACTAGGTTTATTTAGTAGTTGTTGTGGTTGTCTTGATATGAAATAAATTCAAGTTTTAGGTTGACATAAGTTTCTAATAGGCACTCAAACACCTTGGAGAACCACATCCCAAAAACTAGCTGTTGAAGTGGGAGAGCCAAGGACACTTAAGTACCCCATCAAGCAAAACATACTACTCGATGTGGGATTTTGGCAGCCCATACTACCTTGGTCCCTATCAATACACCCTCCCCAGAAAGCCGACGACTCCGCGGCTCCACTCTATGGTGCTTCACTCAGCCACTTTTTGGTCAGCCCCTTCGGTCAGAACCCTCCATAGGTAGCCCTCTCTGGTCCCTCAGCTACCGGTTCCAATACCAAATGATAGACACCCAAGCACCTTGGAGAACCATACCCCAAAAGCTAACCATTGAGGTGGGAGAGTCAAAGCACTTAAGTATCCCATCAAGCAGCCATGCTACTCAAATTAGGACTTTGGCAACTCATACTACCTTAGTCCCTATTAGTTTCTTACGTAGCAAGTACTAATCTCGTTATTCAAAACCCAAATAGTGTAAAGACAGACACTATCAATAAAGCAGGTAGAAAATTTGAGGGGCTAATAAAGATCAATCACAAGGTTGTGTGGGAATATAGGAATGATGATATGGTTGTGGATCTCATTGCCCAAAACGAGCAGCATTATGTTCTTGTTGAGTATTCCAGTTCATTGTCTCCTCTTAACAATGTAGGAAATTGTTGCACAGCATAAAACAGTGTGTATTTTTTTTTTAAAAAAAAAAAAACTTAAGTTTATTTTGCAATAGCTTTTGACAAGAGATGCATGCACATTTATAACCAAGGGTTTTGAAGTTCAATTCATATCTGCTCCATTATGATAATGAAAACTAAAAGTCCATCACATGATAATTGATTGTAATTGGCATATGCTTTGTCCACCAACAATAAATCTCCACCTCCAAGCCAAATGACTTTAGAGTGAGGAGCCATATTAGAGATGGAAAAAAATCATTCACAAGCCATCATGGAAGAGTTTAAGCAAAGGTTGAATAAGGATTAATGTTTTCTTTAGCTACATGCAAGGCAGCATCACATACATTTTTTATACTTTGGAGGGCAAAGCCAATATGATTTTCATTTTGGCGTTGGCACTTGGTCAAAGGATTTGTAACATGTCAACACTCAACATATTGATGCAAAATAGTTGCAAGCATAATAAGAACATTTGCTTCTAAAATCAAACTGTAGTCGAGACACAGACTGACCTAGAAGAAAATTTTTCTCTGACGTTGGTGTCCACCATGGTCTTGATTGCAAATCTTCAAGGAAGGTCAGAGACTTCGATCCAATCTCATTAGAGAGCTCAAGGAAGTCAATTCCACATTTCAAGCTTTCAAGGACACCCTAAGAAAACATTTAATTGCTATATCTATTATCATGTGTATTAGGGAGGTGGTCACCAACAGCCAAGGTTGAAAGTCAATAATTACCTGCCCTTCTTCAATATTATCTGAATTCTGCTTTAGCTGCAGAATAGGCACTTCAACCCTCGCCACTAGATATTGACTAGAGCGCTGCAACTGTTCTTTAAACTGCACAAACTCAATTACCTGAAATATAACGTACATTTATGACTCAGTCACATATAGTCACGTCATATTATAATCAGTCACAAGAACAGAAAACGCGCATTCAATTTATTAGGTTCCCCAAGTTTTATATAAGTTTTATTTTGATCCCTTTAGTTTAAAGGGACATGTCACTTTTGTTTTCTGGTGATCCAATTTTATCATTACCTTCATAATCCATCCAAAATTTAAAGTCAAATTTAATAATGTGTCAACTTGGACATTAAATTAGAGTTGACATAATCACATTAATAAATAAGTACATGTAGGTTCCCCACAAAGTCTGAGAAACAACTTAAAGTATTCATGAATTATAAATAATGCTACGTAGTATGAATTTATATAGATTATGAGAAAGGGCCGAAACTGAATCATTTTGTGAAAAACTCATGAACATTCTGACATATAATCAACAATAAAATTAAATACAGAAAAATCTCTAAATATATGCTAAGATATTTTTCAAAAAGAACCACTCCCAACTGAGTTGTTAAAAAAATGCAGAGTGATAAGACTTTTAGCATTGTCTAGAACGACACAGACTTTTAGAGGTGCTCCTCTTTTAGATAAGCAGAGGCATGGGATGCTGCAGGTTTAAGAGCCTCTCTCCTTCTGAATTTATTTTTCCAACTATTTCCTGAGAGGAAAAGACACCTTATCCACCTAATAACCTTTTATAATAAAATCTTAATTTTTTTGCTTTGTTCCCGGGGCTGGCAGCTTTCTAGTTTATCTGCAAGCTAATCAGAAAGTACGAACAAATCTTTAGAGCAAGTTGACTCCAAATTCAAAATGTATGGATGCCACAAGCAATGCACTTAAAAGGAAAACCTTTGAAGACTACACATACTTTTGAGTAGTTTCTGTGGCGATATGCATGAAATGTTAGATCAGCAGATTCTCTTAAGTAGTCATCCATAAACTTGAGGTAATCCTTCAGCAGACTGTCTAATTCTGTCCACAGTGGAGACACCAACATCTGTGGATATATATGGTGTGAAAGGGTTTCCATCAAAATATTCTTTACATCCAATGATTTATACCTGAATAGAACAAAAAAATAGAATAAGATTGGACGATGCAAACAATGTAAAATCAAAACAATCAAACTGCCTCACCATTCATATGCCACCGAAAGAGCACCAAAATAAGAATACATGTGCAACAGCAAGATCTTGTACCGCCAAACATGTCTACAAAGGAAAACAAATTATTTCAGCAAAGGAAACATCGCAGCCACAAACATCATCAAAATTTAGCCTAAGATCTGGTGGTCTGAAGCTTTGAAACTTGTAGTTTTAAAGAGAAAATATAGCAGTGTTACAGTAAACCACAAACACAAGAATGGAGATAACCAGTGAAAACAATGTAAGATTTATATGCTTCATATTTCCCCAAGACATTAACAATACCATGGCCATGGCATGCAACTAAGTGTTGCAACAACTATTAGTTCAAACACAAATTAAGGACGCCAAATTCCTACAGCTAAGTTTCATAGAGATAAAACCAAATGTGGTTTATGAACAAATAATAATACAAATAATAAAGTCTCAATTCAATCGGAATAATCTAATTAGAAATTCTATTCCAAATACTAATTCAAAACAAATCCAAACAGTTTTAACAAGATATTAAATTGTGAATAAAGCTTAGTTCCTTACAAGCTCCCCATTCTTTTTTACCATAATCATGTGACCGAATTCACATTTGCACTAGACAGATTCTCAAAGATAATTTCTTAAAATTACATGTTTCTAATATTAGACACACACACACAAAAGAACGTAGATCTGCAAGATTTGAATGAAACCAAGAAATAAAAGCATAGGCCAGAGGTGATGAATGATAGCAAGATCTGCACGACTTCAACATTTTTCCTTTTGACCAAATGCATTAGGTTGATGTTCCTAAATATCATGCAAGAGAATTCCTGACCTTCGTATTGCCAAGCCAAACTCCAGAACTATGATTGCCTCCACCAAATAACCAACATTTTTAGTGCGCCCGAACAACTGTACCAAAATATTAAAATATATTAACAGTGGCAATAGCATCCATATGGTTTTTTCTATGTAGATTATCAATAATTTATTGTAAGACAACATTATCAACAATTTATTTGTGAACCAAAACGTTAATATGCAATGTCAACATATGTACCACATAAAAAATCGAAGGAAAGAATAAAAATTTTACTTTGATTACAATACCAACTACATGAGAAATGTAGTTGATTCCAATGGAAAAGAACCGTTAAATCTACAAGGTCTTGATTTGCTAAACTCTTTAAGTAGTCGACAAGTCTTCCAACATAAGATCTTAAAAGGTGTTGGAACCAATTCGGCTTGCCACCACTTATTGGGCCTAGTGTGTGTCTGGATTAGCTTTTGAGAATAGCTTTTACGATTTACGAGGTAAGTATGTGAGAGGAGTTTTGTCTCGACTTGCGGAAAATAACTTCTGAAACCACGGTTTGGGTGTTTCCCAAACACTCACCTAACCCTAGTTTTTAACCTAATATTTATTTCTCTTTGTATTATGTTTAGTATGTCCTAGAATTAGGGAATTTGAATTTTAAATTTCTATTTACCTAGATTCTAGGATCTGTCAAGATTATAGGAATCCAATAGGGAGCCAAGTCTGACCTAATTCTCTATATATGTAGCATTCTAGCACAATAATAAAAACACGAGCTGTTACTACAAACTCTTTCATTGTATTAGAGCCTTGGTCTCTCGATCAATGGCATTCAAAGCGGCCCTAACTAATCAGCAACCACGGGCACTTAATACCGACGATCGAAGCAGCCGTTCATCACTGGCTAATGAAGGCTCACACGGGACTGATTCCAGCCCACAAAGAGGGAACCATGGTGAGCATAGCATGTCACACCATGGGATGCCTATTGTGGCATCAGATTTACTCTCAAATAGGCACATTATTCACCGACTTCATGGCAAGAATTATCTCCAATGGTCCAGAAGTATCTTGATGTTTGTTCGAGGAAAGGACAAGGAAAAGTACTTGACTGGGTCGCCTCCACCACCTGATCATACTAATGCTCAGTATCCTGCTTGGAGTGCTGAAAACAACATGGTAATGACTTGGCTCATAAACTCAATGTCAGCAGATATAAGTGAAGGCTACTTACTCGTATGCACAGCCAAGGAGATTTGGGATTCCGCAAAATCAATACTCGGTCAGAGACAATACAGCTGCGGTTATACAAGTAAAACACCTTCTCCAAAACTTGGTTCAAGGAGAAAAATCTGTCACTCAATATTATGCTGCACTAATCAAACTATGGCAGCAAATTGACTTTTATGAAACCCATGATTGGTCATGTGCCCAATATGGTATACATTTTAAGGCGTTTATTGATAGAGAACGATGCCATGACTTCCTTCTTGGTCTAAATGATGTATATGAGAATATACGTGGCCGTATTATGGGAATGAAGCTGTTTCCCTCCTTAGAAGACAAGTTTAATACGATCCAATGTGATGAAAGTCAAAAGATGTTGACTCGAAACACAACTAAGGCTCAAATTGAGATATCTGCACTAGCTGTCAAAGGAGATCAAGGTGATACAGGGGGAAGGAGAGCAGAAAAATGGTGTGACCATTGCAATAAAAGTGGACATACCAAAGATGTTTGCTGGAAGCTCCATGGTAAGCCTACCAACAGCAAGCAGAGAAGGAAGGAGTTGATGATAGGTGCTGCAGATGTTGAAGAAGAGTCTCTAAGTAATGAAGAACTTCAAACCTTAACGAGGTTCCTAGACAAACATTTTGCCTCTACAAAGTTGTGTGAGAAAAACAATCCCTTAGTCACATTGGCACATGCAGGTACAATTCTCACTCGTGCCTTTAATGGTATGGTAAAACCAAGAAACATGTGGGTGGTCGATGCTGGAGCAATTGATCACATTTCAGGTTTTAGAGAATTATTTTCAAGTTTTTTTTTTGAATTCTCTAAGCATGAATCTATTGAAGTAGCTAATGGTGAACATGCTAAAGTAATGGAATCTGGAACTGTTGTTATATCTGAAAATATAGTGATAAGATATGTATTATTTGTTCCTACCATTAACTGCAATCTATTATCTATAAAACGAGTTGCATCTCAAATAAATTGCCTTGTAAATTTTGACAAACATGGCTGTAATTTTCAGGACTTGACCTCAGGGAAGATGATTGGTCATGCTAAGGTGTGGAATGGGCTCTATTATCTGCAAGGATCATCAACAAAACCGCAGGCTGCTCGTTCTATTTTGACAAATAAAGACATTATGTTATAGCACTCTAGGTTAGGCCACCCTAGTCCTCGTTCTATGCAATTTTTGTTTCCAAATATTGATAATAAAGCAATTTCTGATTTCCATTGTGAAACCTGTCAATTAGCTAAACAAACCCGTAGTTTTTATGTTCCTCATTCCTATAAACCCACTCACAATTTTTCTCTCATACATAGTGATGTTTAGGGTCCATCAAAGTTTGCAACAAACTCTAAAGTTAGATGGTTTGTAGATCCGGGAAAACGGGCCGAGCCCGTCGAACTAGCCCATTTAGGCAGGGCCGGGCCTCAGATTTTTGCCTAGAAAATGAAAGCGGGTCTAAAAAGGCCAATCCTGTAGGGCCGAGGGCCTAAAAGGGCCGGCCCTTTAGGCCCTGTATGTTTTTTTTTAAAAAATTATTTATATGATAATATTATTATTGATTTTTTATATTTTGTTAATGATGTTGTAAATATTTAGTTGATATTAACTTTTTTAGAATTAAGTTTCATAAGAATATCTTGTATTAATAATCCTAAAAATTAAAAACTTATAAAAATATATTTCTTATTTCATAAGTATTCTTACCAATTTTGTATTTTTTGACTTATTTTCTTGCGATTGTTTTATTTATATCTTGTGTTGTTTATTTTATAGACTACTTACACTTTTCAAGACATATTTAGAAGAAAAATTTTTAATTTTGTCAAGTCTTCTCATTAATTATTTGTAATTGTGATATGTAGACAATAGTTTACCTTTTATTATGACTTAATGACCGTGTTTGTTTGTTGCATGATGCATACTGTTACAAATCCTAGTAAGCCATTAGTGACCTACCAGAGGCATAAGAATAGGAAAGTAGTTGAGGCTTGACCAAGTCTCATTTATTTAAGTTCATTTATTTAAGTTATGCATTTATTTAATTATTAAGTTAGTCGTATTATGATTAACAGAATAATATCGGACCACTAGGCCACTAATAGGTCCATTGAGTCAGTCATGCGTTTACTCCCGATAATGTAGGGAGGGTCAGTTATTTCCACTGTAATTCAGAATCTTTAAATACCTAAAGCCTGTTATGCTAAGGTATGAGTGAATAAATATTCTTTTACCACTTGGAGATTCTCTTTGGCTTCTTCATCCTTTTTACAGTGAGATACTTGTTGTGAGAGAGAGAGAGGAGAGTTTACTGTTCCTTTGTTCTGTATTAACAATTTGGTATCAGAGCCCTCGTTCTGATCACGATGGTGACAACACGCTCTTCCGGCGCCAACACTGATCCTGAAAACAACCCATTGTCCGGTGACCCTTTAGCGGTCATTGTCGCCAAATTGGAGACGCTAGATGAATTGCGGGAGAAGGTGATCGCCCTGAAGCTTCAGTCCATACGCCATGGGAAAACAACAAAACACCGTCGCTGGGCTGATGATAGTGACGACGATTCTGACGTTTCTCGGAGACGCCCGAATCCTCCCCACGCCAGAATTGATTTTCCGACATTTAGTGGTGGTGACCCAAGAGGTTGGATCCTCAAGGCAGAGAAATTTTTCCGTTACTATGAGACACCGGATGAAGATAAGGTGGATATAGCATCGATGTACTTAGAAGGCGATGCTTTGGACTTGTTTTCTTGGACAAATTCACAGCGCACTATGCTATATTGGGACGAGTTGGTGAAATCTCTGCAGGAACACTTTAGACCTCTAGAGTATTTAAATCCCGACGAGCATGTGTGACATCAAACAAACCGGTTCGGTGGGGGAGTATCGTCAAGAGTGGGCACGCCGGGTTGCTCGAATTTCAAACTGGTCGGAACACTGCCTTTTGGGGGTTTTTCTGAAGGGATTGAAGGAGGAATTACGCTCTGAAGTTCGGATTCATAAACCTCGCACTGTCTACAGGGCGGCTAGCTTAGCTCTCGAGTTCGAGAAACAGCGAGCATCTACGAGTGGGCTTAAGCCCAATGTTGCTGCAGCTGGACAGGGTCGGGCTCCCCAGTCCACATTATCGGGTCCGTCCTCGCGGGTCAACGCTGGCTCCTACAACCCGAATTCAAAGTACGCACTCTCGGGGTCATCTTCTAGCTCGGTCGGTCCGTCAGCGTCGAGCGCGACCAAGCTGACCTCCTGGGATGAGACGAAGCAGCAACGGAGAGATAAGGGACCATGCTACCGCTGTGGTGCCCCCTTTCGTCCAGGTCATAGATGCGGTTCTTCTTCCTTCTCACTCATGGAAGTTGACGCCGATGGTAACCCCATTCTGGAGGAGCTCGAGCCCATACCAGAATCGGAGGAGGTTCCAGAGGAAGCCGAGATATCCTTCAATGCCATTTTAGGGAGATCTTCGACGGCCACAATGAAGCTCAGTGGCTCAATTCAGAATCGAGCTGTGGTGCTCCTCGTCGACAGTGGGTCGACCCACAACTTTATCTCGGAATCGCTGGTGCGCGAATTGAATTTACCTACAGCTTCCATTCCCACGTTAGGGGTTCAAATTGGTGATGGCAATGTGGTTCGTTGCCACCGCTTGTGCAAGGCAGTCACGGTTCACCTTCCAGGTTTGAAGATCACGCAAGATTTCTATCCATTTTCTCTTGTGGGGTCTGATTTAGTCTTGGGAATTAAGTGGCTGGCATCACTCAACACTATTCAAGCAAACTGGAACAAAATGTTTTTAATATTTTGGGTGGATGGAAAAAGGTACAGATTACAGGGGATCCCTCGTGCTAATGTCCAAAACGCAAGCCTTCATTCCATGGTGGTTTCTGAATCAACTCTGCGCACAAACAGCAGCAATGGTCTAAACTTGGAAAGACTACTATCTGATTTTAAGGGTGTTTTTGATGAACCTACATCTTTACCCCCCTTCAGGGATTTGCAGCATGCTATACCCTTACTTCCAGGGGCTGCCCCACCAAATCTTAGGCCATATCGCTACCCATATTTCCAAAAGAATGAGATTGAGCGACAGGTAGAAGACCTACTCCAGAAGGGATTCATTCGGCCTAGCTCGAGTCCATACGCAAGTCCAGTTTTATTAGTGAAGAAAAAAGACGATTCTTGGCGCATGTGTGTTGATTACCAGGCACTCAACCGAATCACAGTCCCCGATAAATATCCCATTCCAAACATTGACGAGCTATTGGATGAGCTACATGGTGCTACCCGCTTCTCAAAAATTGACCTTCGTTCTGGTTACCACCAAATCCGGGTTCTACCGACTGACATTCCCAAAACAGCTTTTAGAACTCATAGCGGCCATTATGAATATCTTGTTATGCCGTTTGGTCTCACAAACGCGCCTGCAACATTCCAAGCAGCAATGAATGATCTGTTCAGACCCTACCTGAGGAAATTCGTACTAGTCTTCTTTGACGACATCTTGGTCTACAGTAGGACGTCGGAACAACATGAAGCTCATCTCCGCATGATTTTTCAAGCCCTACAGCAGAACTCTTACTAAGCCAACTTCAAAAAATGTGCCCTGGGGCAGGCTCGGGTTTCTTTTTTGGGCCATAGAATATCAGCTCATGGTGTGGAAACACACTATGAGAAGATTGCTGCAGTACGAGATTGGCCGGTTCCAACCAACGTCACTGAACTTCGAGGATTTCTAGGCCTCACAGGTTACTACCGGCGCTTTGTGAAAAATTACGGTATGATTGCTCGCCCTTTAACTGATCTCACTAAGAAAAATGCTTTTCATTGGTCTCCGGTTGCCCAGAAAGCTTTTGAACGGCTTAAGGTCGCTTTGATGACCACACCAGTGCTGAAGCTCCCAAACTTCACTTCTGAATTTGTTGTTGAGTGTGATGCTTCAATGGAGGGTGTGGGGGCTATACTTCTGCAGCAGGACCATCCTATTGCTTTTTATAGCAAAGGGTTCTCGTTTTCTAACCGGTATGAGTCAGCCTATGATCGTGAATTGTTAGCTTTGGTCTTAGCACTGCAACAGTGGCGACATTATTTACTGGGGCGTCATTTCACAGTCAAGACTGACCACCACAGCCTTAAAAACCTGCTGGATCAGCAAACACTTACTAATACCCAGCAACGCCTCATCCTCAAACTACTTCCATTCGATTTCAGCATTCTGTATAAGGCTGGCAAGGAGAATGTAGGGGCTGATGCGTTATCCAGAAAACCCCAACATGCTGATTTTCTCCATCTCGTGGTGCCATTACCTATGGATTTCTTGAATCTGGACGAAGCGCTACGACATGACCAATTTACAGCCCCAATTATTACAGCTTTAGAACTAGATCCCAGCTCCAAACCAGGTTACTCGTTGGTCCAGAACCGACTATATTATAATGGGAGGCTAGTGATTCCAAGAAGTTCCCCAATTCGTGTTAAATTACTAGAAGAGGCCCATGTTACACCTTCAGGAGGGCATGGCGGATTTCTGAAGACTTTAAAGCGGTTATCAGGTACTGTTTTCTGGCCTCACATGAAAGCTGATGTTAAGACACTTGTTCAGCAATGTTTCACGTGTCAAAAGAGTAAATATGAGACCTTGTCACCTGCTGGTTTATTACAACCCCTACCCATACCCCAACAGATTTGGGAGGATATCTCCATTGATTTTGTGGTTGGCTTGCCTAAATCAGGAAATTATGATACTATTCTGGTAGTGGTTGATCGTTTGAGTAAATACTGCCATTTTATTCCATTAAGCCACCCGTATACAGCTAAATCAGTGGTTGGCCGATTTTGTGAAGAAGTGGTTCGCTTAAATGGAATTCCGAGATCTATTATTTCTGACAGGGACCCACTCTTCCTCAGTGCCTTTTGGCAAGAGCTCTTCCAGTTAAGCCAAACTCGATTGAAGATGAGCACGGCATATCATCCTCAAACGGATGGCCAAACGGAAGTTGTCAACCGCTGTCTTGAAGCTTATCTATGATGTTTCGCGCATGAACAACCTAAAACTTGGAGCAAATACTTGTGCTGGGCTGAATACTCTTTTAACACAAGTTTCCATTCCTCTACCAACATCACTCCTTTCAAAGCAGTATATGGTAGGGACCCGCCACCACTCCATCCATTTGTTCAAGGCGAAACCCAAGTAGCGGAGCTTGCAGACCAATTGATAACTAGAGATGCCATTCTACGGTTGCTCCAGGATAACCTCAAGAAAGCTCAGACCCGAATGAAGACTCATGCTGATCAGCACCGACGTGAGCTTTCCTTTAATCCAGGGGATACTGTCTTCTTGCGTATTCAGCCTTTCCGTCAGCGCTCTCTTACACACCAGAAGTTTGCTAAGTTATCTCTAAGGTTTTTCAAGCCCTACACTATCTTACGACGTATTGGAGAAGTTGCTTATGAATTGGAACTTCCGCCATCTACACAGATCCATCCAATTTTTCATATCTCTTTACTTCGACCTGCACATGGCCTGCCTCCAACTACCCCGCCGGCAGATCTCCCTATATCTGCTGACTTTGAGCTGCTGTTAGAACCAGAATCCGTGATGTCTCACCAGTGGAAGGGACAGACCTGGGAACTCTTAATCAAATGGAAATCCAGACCATCCGAAGAAGCAAGCTGGGAGGAATATGACCTGTTGACACGCCAGTATCCAGATTTTCGCCTTGAGGACAAGTCGTATTTTCAGGTAGGGAGTAATGTTGCAAATCCTAGTAAGCCATTAGTGACCTACCAGAGGCGTAAGAATAGGAAAGTAGTTGAGGCTTGACCAAGTCTCATTTATTTAAGTTATGCATTTATTTAATTATTAAGTTAGTCGTATTATGATTAACAGAATAATATCGGACCACTTGGCCACTAATAGGTCCATTGAGTCAGTCATGCGTTTACTCCCGATAATGTAGGGAGGGTCAGTTATTTCCACTGTAATTCAGAATCTTTAAATACCTAAAGCCTGTTATGCTAAGGTATGAGTGAATAAATATTCTTTTACCACTTGGAGATTCTCTTTGGCTTCTTCATCCTTTTTACAGTGAGATACTTGCTGTGAGAGAGAGAGAGAGAGAAGAGAGTTTACTGTTCCTTTGTTCTGTATTAACACATATTGTTTACACTCTAATTTTGACAATATTTGTGTTAAATTAGAATTTCATTGTTGTAATTTTTTTAAAAAATGAAAAAAAAAAATAAAATTTGTTCAATCTTGTGAAAATATCTTCAGGCCCGGCCGGGCTTTGAAAAATAGCAACTTTTCTTACCCCGAGCCTAAAAAGAACGGCCCTTTTAGGCCCTGGCCTATCAAGCGCCAGCCTTGTAGGGCCGGGCTGGCCCTGATTCCCAGCTCTAATAGTTTGTAACCTTTATTGAAGACCATACTCGATTAACTTGGATTTTCCTAATGTGTCACAAATCAAAAGTCTTTGATATTTTCAAAAAATTTCATAAATTTGTTCAAAATCAATTTCAAGCATCAATCAAGGTTCTTCGAACTGATAATGGCAAAGATTATTTAAATTCACCTTTCAAAACCTTTTTGGAAGAACATGGCATTCACCATCAAACTTCTTGTGCTCAAACACCTCAACAAAATGGTATATCTTAGAGAAAAAATAGTCATTCACTTGAGGTTGCAAGAGCTATTATGTTTGAAACACATGTGCCGAATCGTTTTTGGGGGGATGCAATTTTAACTTCTGCATTTTTAATAAACCGAATGCCATCAAAGGTTTTAAATTTCTTGACTCCACTTCAAAAATTGCAGGAGGTTTTTCCTGATTCACCCCTCATTAGTTCCATTCCTCAAAGGGTTTTTGGATGTACAACTTACGTTTTTAATGAACATGGAGGAAAGTTTGATCATAGATCCATTAAAACTGTGTTTTTGGGTTATTCTTCAAATAAAAAGGGGTATAAATGTTTCTGTCCGATCACAAATAAGGTGTTTGTTACAATGAATGTAAAATTCAATGAATTTCAACCTTCTTTTGTCAAATCACCCATTTAGGGGGAGAAGCTTGAGTGAATGGCTAGTTTGTGACTCTGGGAATAATCCTTACATTTCTGAAACTGAAACTACATCTGGCCAGCAAAAGATGAATCTCAAACATCACTTGATTCCGCTGCTATTTCTCTTTTTCCCACTGTTATACCTACTGCCTCACTTACAGAAAACTCAGACCAACATACATACGAAACTGCCACGAAGATTCATCCAGAAATCACCAAAAATACTCCAATCAGATCTGAGTTTCAGGATACAAACCCCTTTAGCCTCTCTCTAGTCCTGATTTGCTCGAGGATAGGGAGGAAGAACCTAGAATGCCACCAATTGCTAGGTATGTATCTTATGAAAAATTGTCTTCAAAGCTAAAAACATTTGTTGTAAATGTGGAAAAGGAGGCCATCCCAAAGAACTTTAAAGAAGCAATTGTTCATCTTAAGTGGAAATAAGCTATAGAAGAGGAGCTGAGGGCCTTACACAAAAATAAGACCTGGAAAGTTGTTGATCCACTGATATACCAGAATAATATGAGTGTAGCAGAATTGGGGATTAGGGTAGAAGAGAAGAGAAAGAGAGGATTGAAGAAGAATTAGAGAGATTAGAGAGAAGATAGGGAACGGAGAGATACTAAATAATACTCTGACTTTCATTAACTTGCAAAAACTGACCATAGTGAGAACAATCTGCAATATATATAGGCACTAGAACAGAACCGGGAAACAGAAACAGACTAATACCACAACAGGGATTAGGGGTTTCATTAATCAAGGACCTATTAGTAATTAGACATGGGTAAGGCCATGTTTGGCTAGTGTTGCTCTTAAACAACTAATGCCACTAATGGTTAATCCCACTCTTCTAATTAACTAACTAATCTAACTAACTTTTCAAATCATTTATTACAACATCATATCATCTACCTAAAGGCAAATCTGTAGTATGCAGCAAGTGGGTCTTCACCATAAAATATAATCCGGATGGAAATGTGAACAAGTACAAGGCTAAATTAGTGGCTCGAGGTTTCACTCAAACCTATGGCATAGATTACCAAGAAACTTTTGCTCCTGTTGCCAAACTCAATACTATCAAGGTACTACTCTCACTTGCTGCTAACCTAGATTGGCCTCTTCACCAATTAGATGTGAAAAATGCCCTCCTAAATGGTGATCTTGAAGAGGAAGTGTATATGGAGGTCCCCTTGGGACTGAGAACCTGTGAAAACTCACATAAAGTGTGTAGACTCTATAAATCTCTATATGGCCTAAAGCAATCACCTAGAGCATGGCTTGAGCGCTTCACTAAAGCCATTACAGCATGAGGATATGGTCAGTGTCAAGCAGATCTTCACCAATTAGATGTGAAAAATGCCCTCCTAAATGGTGATCTTGAAGAGGAAATGTATATGGAGGTCCCCTTGGGACTGAGAACCTTTGAAAACTCACATAAAGTGTGTAAACTCTATAAATCTCTATATGGCCTAAAGCAATCACCTAGAGCATGGTTTGAGCGCTTCACTAAAGCCATTACAACATGGGGATATGGTCAGTGTCAAGCAGATCACACCCTATTTGTAAAGCATTATGGAGACAAAATAACTATTCTTATCGTTTATGTTGATGATATAGTGCTAATAGGGAGTGATGCAGAAGAGATTAGTAGACTAAAAGGAAAATTGGCAGCTGAATTTGAAATAAAAGATCTTGGTCCCTTACAATATTTTCTGGGAATGGAAGTGGCACACACTACTCAAGGCATTAGTGTATCTCAACGAAAATAAACTATTGAACTACTACAGGAAACAGGAATGTTGGGAGCAAGGCCTGCCAATACTCCAATGGAGCTCAATCAGAAGTTAATCATCAGACCTGATGGTATAGCAGTAAATTGGGAGAGATATCAAAAATTAGTGGGGAAACTGATTTATTTGTCCCACACTAGACCTGATATATGTTATGTAGTTGGTGTTGTAAGTCAATTCTAGAGTAGCCCTCAAAAAGAACATTTGACCGCTGTCTATAGGATCCTCAGATATCTGAAGAAGACACCTGGGCAAGGTTTATTCTTTGCTAAGAATGACACTAGAAACATTGAAATGTTCAATGATGCAGATTGGGGAGGTTCAAAATCAGATAGAAGATCTACTATAGGGTATTGCTCTTATATTTGGGGAAATCTTGTCACTTGGAGGGGAAAAAAACAGCCAATGGTGTCTTGAAGTTCTGCTGAATCAGAATATAGAGCATTGGCTCTAGGAATTTGTGAAGGAATGTGGCTGGTACGATTATTGAAGGAACACCGGATTTATAATGATGAACCAATTAAAGTATGGTGTGATAACATGTCAGCTATTAAAATAGCAAACAACCCTATTCACCATGATCGCACAAAGCATGTGGAGATTGATCACCACTTCATTAAGGAAAAACTAGAGGCAAACGTGATTGATCTATCATATATTCCTTCAGGAAGACAAACTGCAGATGTCATGACCAAATCACATACTCGAGAAATTTGAAGGCTTTGCCAACAAGCTGGGAATGATCAACATCTATTCGCCAGCTTGAGGGGGAGTGTTGGAACCAATTGGGCTTGCCACCACTTGTTGGGCGTCACCGTTGTTTTTAACCTAATATTTATTTCTCTTTGTATTACGTTAAGTATCTCCTAGAATTAGGGAATTTGAATTTTAAATTTTTGTTGACCTAGATTCTAGGATCTGTCAAGATTATAGGAACAGAATAGGGAGCCAAGTCTGACCTAATTCTCTATATATGCAACATTCTTGCACAATAATAAAAACACGAGCTGCTACCACAAACTCTTTCAGAAGGAAACTTTAAAATTAAGAAGCTTCTAATTGAAGCATTTCTCTAGAGAACTGTGTTGAACAGTAAGGTAAACTATAAAATCAAGCTTAATCTGTGAGAACAGAACAGTGTTTAAAAGAGGTAACTCTTGAACTATTCCCACCCTTCATGTAAAAGAATGAAATTATAAGATGTAGATAACCAGCACAGTTCCTGTCATGCAATACATGAACTATCTATCTCAGCCACTGTGTTATAAGCTCATTTTATAGTCTTTGAGCTTAATGTCTTTTTTTTGTACCTCCCCCAACCACCAAAACAAGTGAAAATAATAGAATACATGTCCATATGGGGAATCATGGCAAGGATCCTGCAACCCCTTTAACCTTATTTTGCCAAAGTCAAATAAATTCAGAAATTTTAACACCACATACCTGAACCAATAAATTACATATTATTGAAAGCAGCTCCTCACCCTGCATGCTCTCCTGTGGATCCAAGTCCTTAGAAAAAGTAACACTTTTGCAATATATTTCAGCCATTTGTGCACAACAGACTTCAAGCTCTAGAACAAGTTCAGATGAGCTTGTATAAATGACCAGTCAATACTCAACAATGAAAGTTCATATTCAAGCCAGTTCAAACTATGAACTAGGTTAGAGGAGTAAATAACTTTCTTATTTGCAAGGAAAATACTGATTAAATAATGAAACAATGTACATGAGGGCACAACTACTGAAAACTCACCACTTTCTGAAGACTCAAACATGTCAACCATCAATAATTGTTGGATCTTGAAAAAGGAAAAAGTTTGCCCAAGATTCTTTACTGGCAGGGTTGTCAAGGAATCAGAATTTTCCTTTAACTTCTCCAAAAGTTCTATCTTCTTAACAGGATTGAACACTTCGATGAACATCTCCACGTCACTAGTAAAACAGGGCAAGTGACCAAACCTATGACCATAAAACCAAGTCTTTAATTTTGATGTTACATTTTTAATGCTGCATTTTTTCAAGAACTATACAAGAGAGGAAGGAACCAAACTCTAAGAAAATTGCCACACACCGAGCCAGCCAAGAGTACTAAACCTTCTAGAAAATTATTGAAAACCTCAAATCTCTACATACAGCATTAAATTTGACTGATAACACAGCTATGGGCAGAAAAAAACGTGGAGAAGACGTGTCATATTTATTGCATAAACCAATCTAAGTCATCAAGAAGAACTAATGATATTAAACAAGACTTGGTATTATAACCAGAGGCAATTCTGACATAAATTACTTGGTGCAAATTGAACAAGGATCTGCAGGCAGCAGTCTTGCAAGAACCAAATTTGTGAGCCTCATCCGGATTTTAATCCCCTTTCAATTTCTCAAATGGCATCATATATTATTAACATATCTTACAAGCTCCTCAGAAGACACTTTACATACATAAGATTTGAAAACAAACAAAATTTGATTTTTCATGGATAATAGGTTTGATGAGGTACCTGCAAAAATATTGCACAATGGAATCCATTAAGCTGTCATCATTCCCCCTCCCACGCAAATGCTTCCTTCTTTCAACTTCTATAGTTGCTAAGTATGGGCCCCTTAGAGAGTTATTAACAGGATCTGCTTGTAACTTTTGTACAAAATCCAACGCATTTGATACTTGACTATCAAACTGCACTCACATTGTGCATGCATCAAATTCAACCAACCAAAAAAAAAAAAGAATAAAACCCTGCTTTATGTTCAACTCACTGACAAGGTAAAGAACGTTAAAGGATAAACATTCACCTCTTCATCTGTCAAGTGGGAGACCTTGCAACTAATAAACTTTGACGGATGAACTGGATCCTTAACAGCCTCATCACACCATATGCTGTCATCTTCCAGCAAACAGCCTAGGTAATGAAGGAAAGACATCCAGTCATCTGGGCTGCCAAAAGGAGACAACAACACAAAAAGAAAGTCAAAAAAGCATTAGTATAATCAAAAAATTAACTTGATAACTATCTTGGTAATTACATATTGGAAGTCTATACTTGATGCAATGGAAGAAGAAACATGATTTGAATCGCAACCCTGAATATATATCTGCATTTGCGTATATATGTAGACAAATGGAAACTAGTATCACTAGATAATTAAATAAATATCCTTGTGACTAATTGACAAGGACACAATTTTTCTGACAAGATTTTTTTGGTTCCAAAAATAAAAAATGGAGCTTAAACAACTAAAGTCCAAAACCAATAGCATATAATCTAGGGTAAAGGTGCATCCAGCACCTCAATCTATTTTTGGAAGTGCAATCAGCACCCTAAAGTATTATTGCACTCTAAACTATTTTTGGAGGTGCAATCATCAACCTATCATTGTGATGAAAGTATTTGGCTTTGGTATTGTTGAATCTCGAGACCCAAATAAAAGAAGAAGCCAAGTCGAAATCATAGGGGAATTTTATTCATAGTAAATTATCAGTTTCAATCACAGATACAGGAATATATTAAATTATATTAAATTCCCCAAGTGAAGGGGTGCAATTGTTCTATTTTTAATACATTGGGCCAAAATTGTAACCTTAAATACATTAGGGTGTTGATTGGTTTTGGACACACTCTTTCCTTAAATACATTAGGGTGCCCTTAAATACATTAAGAAGGGATGAACATGTTGAACATCGATGAAAGAGGAAAGAAAGAGTGTGTCAGCAAACAGAGTTAGTATTCTATTAATAAAGGGGTGTAATTGCTCCATTTTTAATACACGAGGGTACTAATTGCACGTCCAAAAATACATTAGCGTGCTGATTGCATCTCCAAAAATACTTTAGAGTGCTGATTGCACCTTCAAAAATAGATCTCCAGCACATTTACCCTATAATCTATAAAAACGTACAAATTACCGCAACCAGAATGAAGAAAATTAATTTTAAAAATGGATGAGGAGATAAAACAACAAAAGTCCATAACAATAAATTTTGAAGTAGGCTTTTCAAAGATTATGCTTGCTACTTTGTTGCTACTACTAGCAAGATCACTTATGAATGCCATAAACTGCAAATTCAAGATTTTTAGAAGTTACATATAAATATAGATATAGATTCAATGCCCAAAAACATACCAAGTCTCTAGAATTTTCTTAAAAATAGCTGCAGCAGCGGCATGATCACCTGACCTAGCAAGAAGTCTACCCTGTCAACTTAAAGTCAGAGGACACAGGTAAATGAGAAAAGTCAAACAAGAAATGAACATAATAGTCCAAGTTATTTCAATATTGAATCACTGATCAAAACTCAAAATACTGAACGGTTCAATACAAAATTAACTTGTTTTCAAGAAAGTTGCTTCAGACATGTGACTCCACGTGTTACTTTTTTAATACCACAGGAAATACCACATTCACATCAACCCTGGAATCTATATAAATTCCTTTAATTTCAATCTCTACCAATACAGACATGCGTCAACTTCTAGATATCAAGTTTTCCATTGAAATGGGTGACTGCTTTTCAATAAGGAGGGAAATATAAAATATATATGTAAATAGATGCTAAAATCAGGGGCGAAGCTCCTGAAAATACCTGTATTCGGAGCTTATCAATTTCGATCATCAACAATGAACCTAAATTCCCGGAGAGAATTTCTAAAGCGTCCCCAAACTTGGCTTGCTGTTCCAAAATGGAAAGGTAGACAATAAGAGCTGCAACAAACTCAGATAATTTAATACAAATGTGACTCATTAACAAAATTACAGACCCTTTGTGACTGATCATAATAAATAACGTAGAAATAGGTAAATCACCATCAGGCTCATGCAAGCCATGTGAAGCAACATGTTTCTTGAGTAAACCTTCAGCTAAAAGTAACAGTTTCTCTCCTCCATTGCCACAGAATACCTATAAGGGGTCCAGTTGCAAAAATACAAATGTAAATTGAACATATTTAATTGCAAAAATGTATCAAACTCCTAAAGAAAATCAGAAATACAATTATATTACTGAACCATTGGGGAAAACCTCATTCAACAAAAACTCAACGTCACAAGTCCAACATCCATCACTTTTTATTTGCCAGAGTATAATTGATAAATTATTTATAGTTTCTATCACTTTCCAATATTATCCATATCACCTTGACATACACTCAAGCTGAACTCCTCATCGAAACAAACATGGCTAAAGGCACACAAACTAACTTGCAGATAACAAGGCAAAGAAAGGCATTATAAGGTAGTGAGAAGAACCTGTAATTGAATGCTACAAACTGCCCAAAGCAGAAACCTTTCTTCTCCAACTAGCTTATACATCTTGATAGCTGTCTGCCAATCAGAAAATAAGTAAGCAAAAAGTATTGCCCACAAAAAAATGCAGAAGTTGTTGGTAAATGTTGGAGTGGGCTTAGCCGCCACTTATGGGCCTATCTCACTTAAACCCTAATTTCCTAATCTGTTATGTGATCAAATCTATTTAAATTTCAAATTATTGTTTCCTTGATTATAGGATCTAGTGATCAGATTAGGTTAACCATCTATGCTTTTCTCCTATATATGTACACACATATCAGATGAATAAAACATATACAGAGCTGCAACTCTGATTTCATGGTATCAAAGCCGAAAGCTCAAAGTCATATAAGGCAGCTTTAAACAGTTAGCCGCAGGTCTTCGCTATTGAGGATGGAAATCACCATTCCTCGACAACTACAGAGAACCCAAAAAGGACTAACACATCGACTATTATGGGAAACCATGGTGCAACCTCATCATCATCATCTGGTCTGGCAAGGGCAGCGCCGGATTCCCTTTCCCAAATAATGATAGCTCATCGGTTGAATGAAAACAACTACCTTCAATGGTTCCGAAACATATTGATGTATGTTCGAGGAAAGAAGGCAAAGTATCTCACCAAAGATCCTCCTTCAGTCGACTCTGCCAAATTCGACTCCTGGTGTGCAGAAAATAATATGGTTATGGCATGTTTAGTCAACTCCATGACCATTGAGATAAGTGAGAATTACCTCCTTGCTACTACCGCCAAAGAGATTTGGGACTCTCGCCGAAAAACCTTCTCTGTCCAGGAGAATATTGCTATAATCATCCAAGTCAAATGTGCACTCCGAGAGCTCTATCAAGGTGAGAAATCTATTACTCAATACTACACTACTCTAGTGAAGTTGTGGCAGCAATTAGATTTATATGAAACTTATGAATGGCCCTGCCATAATGATATCATGTATCATAAGCATTTACTTGATCAAGAAAGGTGCTGTGATTTTCTCCTTGGTCTACATGATTCATATAAGGATGCTCGAGGACGCATAATGAGTATAAAGCCTCTGCATTTATTGGAGGATGCATTCAATATTGTGAAATGTGAGGAAAGCCGAAAGCTTTTGACTCAAGGATCACCCATGAGACATCTGCCCTTGCTGTTTGAGGAAATCACGGGGACATGAAGGCAAGAAAGTCTACAAAGTAGTGTGATTATTGTAATAAAAGTGATCACACCAAAGAAGAGTGCTGGAAATTACACAGTAAGCCTCCACACATGAAGCAAAAAGGAAGGAATGATAAGAAAGGATTGGTGGTTAGTACCCCTGAAACTGAAGGTGATACTCTAAGCACCAAAGAACTCATGGTTCTGCGAAAGCTCCTGGACAAACATAATGAATCTTCCGCTGTCAAACTCTATGAGAAAAACACTCCTTCTGTTACCTTGGCCAAATGAGGTACTACCCTTACATGTGCTCTTAGTGGTGTGTCTATATCTAAGGATATTTGGGTTGTGGATTCTGGTGCAACAAACCATATAACAGGTTTCAAAGAATTGTTTTCTGATTTTACTGAAAATTCTAAGCATAAGTCAGTAAAAGTAGCTAATGATGATCATACTCGGTTAACTTGGGTTGCTTTAATGAAAGAAAAATCTAAGGTGTTCACACTTCTCAAAAATTTTTATACTTTTGTCCTAAATCAATTTCAAACTTCTATTAAAATTCTTAGAAGTGATAATGGTCGGGAGTACTTAAACTCAAACTTCAGAAATTTTTTGACAGAAAAAGGCATCCATCACCAAACTTCCTATGTTCATACTCCCCAACAAAACGAAGTGGCTGAAAGGAAGAATCGTCACCTCCTTGGAGTAGCTAGGTCTATTATGTTTGAAAGTAATGTTCCTAGCAGATTTTGTGAAGATGCTGTTCTTACTTCAGGCTACTTGATTAACCGAATGCCTTCAAAAACAAAGTTTTCAGACTCCACTACAAATCTTTACAGCAACTTACCCAAATTCCCCACTTATTAATTCTATTTCTCAAAGGGTTTTTGGCTGTACAGTTTTTGTTTACAATGAGGGAGGAGGAAAACTAGACACATGAGCTCTTAAGTGTATTTTCTTGGGCTATTCTTCAAATCAAAAAGGTTACAAGTGTTTTTGTCCAATTACAAATAAATCCTATGTCACTTTAAATGTCAAATTTGTTGATCCTTATTTTTCACAAACACACATTCAGTGGGAGAGTGGGAGTGTGGGAGCGAATGGATTGTTTATGAAACTGAGCATGATCATCAATACGTTTCTTCATCTGGACATCCTGTTAACAGTCCCCAAACACCACTACATATCCCAGATCCTGCACCTCTAGATCCAAATCCAGGTTCTTCACCTATCAATTATGTTCCTAGATCTGTCCCATACTCTGATTCAATTGAAAACAGCCTTGATCCTAATACTTCAGCCTGTGAAACTCTCAAAAATAGATATCAGCAGTCCTCAAACAGTTGATCTCCAAACAGCAAATCCTTTTGAGCCTCTTAACTTGATTTCAGAATCTGAAACATGAGATTAGGCTGGACGAACCTAATACAGCCATGGAACAGCAACACGATACTATAAATACCAACTCCACACCTCAACAGACTCATGACCCTGTCCTTGAGACAAGCCTTGAGGATCTATGCTGGCCTATTGCCTTAAGGAAAGAGAAGGGAAACTGTACGCAACACCCTATAGCTCGGTGATAGGAATGTGCATGTGCCACGTCCTTTACTGGTTTACAATAGACGGAAACGTGATGTTCAGGTTTAGAAGTAGTGGGTGGTTATTTTTGTCATGTCTCTTTATATGCTTTTAGTCTGATCTAATTATCTTTTTAGGAGTCAGTTATTAGGAGTTAGTAGGAAGTGTCTAGCAGTTATTTATGTAGCAGTTTCCATCAGTTGGGTTGTCCTAGGTATTAATATGCCTTATGATAATGAAAAGGACATGGAATGATTTAATGAAAAAAGCTATCTCTCTATTGGGTTTAGAGGACAGATCTTGACTCTAAACATTCTCTATTCCCCTTCTTCTTCTATCTATCTCCCTACTTCTCATTATTTCATCTAAACGTCTGTAGGTTACTATAACCTACCACTCGGTATGTCTCATACAATAAACTTTCACCCCACATGAAAATATTTGTGGCTAATGTTGAGAAGGAAGGCATACCTAGAAATTTTGAGGAAGCTGTCTCTGATCCAAAGTGGAAACAGGCAATAGAAGAAGAGTAGAGAGCTTTGCATAAAAATGGAACATGGAAAATCACAAATTTACCTAAAGGTAAATCTGTAGTTAGCAGCAAGTGGGTGTTTACTGTGAAATATAATCCAGATGGGAATGTGAATAAGTACAAAGCCCAACTAGTTGCTCGAGGTTTTACCCAAACTTACGGCATTGATTATCAAAAGACCTTTGCTCCTGTAGCAAAACTAAACACTAAAAAGGTTTTGCTATCTCTTGCAGCCAACCTAGAGTGGCCTCTCCATCAAATGGATGTGAAAAACGCCTTCTTAAATGGGGATCTTGAAGAAGTATACATGGAAGTGCCATTGGGACTAAGAAACTCAGAAAATTCCAGCAAAGTGTGCAAGCTTTACAAGTCATTATATGGACTGAAACAATCACCAAGAGCATGGTTCGAAAGATTTATTCAGGCCATCAAGGCTTCAGGTTACAAACAATGCCAAGCACATGATACACTGTTTATAATGGATCGAGATGGAAGAAGGACAATTCTCATTATATATGTTGATGATATTGTCTTAACAGGAGATAATGAAGAAGAAATCACAATGCTAAAGAAAAATTTAGAATCAGAATTTGAGATAAAAGATATTGGTCCACTAAGATACTTCTTAGGAATGGAAGTGGCTAGAACTTATAAAGGGATAAGTGTTTCACAAAGAAAGTATACCCTAGACCTCCTTAAAGAGACTAGAATGTTGGGTGCTAGACCAGCTCATACTCCTATAGAGTTAAATCAAAAATTAACTACTAGGCCAAATGGTACGACAGTAAATCAAGAGAGATATCAAAAATTAGTTGGAAAACTAATTTATTTGTCTCACACACAACCTGACATATGTTTCCCTGTAAGTGTGGTGAGTCAATTTTCAGGTAATCCACAAAAAGAGCATATGACAACAGTATACAGGATACTTGGGTACCTAAAGAAAACTCCAAGCTTAGGTTTATTTTTTGAAAAAGGAAGAACTAGAAGTGTTGAATTGTTCACTGACGCTGATTGGGGTGGTTCAAAAGTTGATTGATGCTCTACAACTGGCTATTGTACCAATGTATGGGGTAATCTTGTAACTTGGAGGAGTAAGAAACAGCCAGTAGTCTCACGAAGCTTAGCAGAATCCGAATACAGGGCATTGTCCTTAGAGTATGTGAAGGTATGTAGGTTACACGACTTCTTAAGAAGATTAAGGCTGAATCAAAGGAACCCATAAAAGTATGGTGTGACAATATGTCAACAATTAGGATTGCGAATAATCATATTCATTATGACCAAATGAAGCATGTGGAAATAGATCGTCATTTTATTAGAGAAAAATTGGAAGCAAAAGTGATGGACTTATCACATATTCCATCAGAAAAACATGCTGCAGATATTATGACCAAGTCCCTCACTCGGGGGAAGTTTGAAGGCCTAAGAAGCAAGCTAGGAATGGTCAACATCTATTCACTAGCTTGAGGGGGAGTGTTGGAGTGGGCCGAGCCGCCACATATGGGCCTATCACACTTAAACCCTAATTTCCCTAATCCATTATGTGATCAAATATGTTTTAATTTCAAATTATTGCTTCCTTGATTATAGGAGAGAATCTAGGGATCAAATTAGGTTAACCATCTATGCTTTACTCCTATATATATGTACACATATCAGATGAATAAAAAGAACACAGAGCGGCAACTCTGATTTCAGTATTGTTGATCATCTACGTTGCATAGTAACCTTTGACAAAACTGGTTGCAATTTTCAGGACTTGACTTCGGGCAAGGTGATTGGGAATGTTGAAGTGTGGAATGGACTCTACTACATCCGAGGATCCCTCTCAAATAAACCTGTTGCTGTGCTCTCCGTCATGTCTGCTAAAGACATTAAATTGTGGCATTCTAGGTTAGGCCACCCTAGTCTCAACTCTATGCAATTTTAGTTTGCAAACATTAGAAATAAATCTGTTTCAGATTTCATTGTGACTCTTGTCAATTTGCTAAACAAGTTCGAAATTCATATCCTTCTCATTCTTATAAACCCTCCCATCCATTTACACTGATTCATAGTGATGTATGGGGTCCATATAAGGTTGCAACAAATTCTAAAGCCAAATGGTTCGTAACATTTATTGATGATCATACTCAGTTAACTTGGGCTGCTTTAATGAAAGAAAAATCTAAGGTGTTCACACTTTTCAAAAAATTTTATACTTTTGTCCTAAACCAATTTCAAACTTCTATTAAAATTCTTAGAAGTGATAATGGTCGGAAGTACTTAAACTCAAACTTCAGAAAGTTTTTGACAAAAAAAGGCATCCATCACCAAACTTCTTGTGTTCATACTCCCCAACAAAACGGTCTAGCTGAAAGTAAGAATCATCACCTCCTTGAAGTAGCTAGGTCTATTATGTTTGAAAGTAATGTTCCTAGCAGATTTTGTGAAGATGCTGTTCTTACTTCAGGCTACTTGATTAACCGAATGCCTACAAAAACACTAAATTTTCAGACTCCTCTTCAAATCTTTACAGCAACTTACCCAAATTCCCCACTTATTAATTCTATTTCGCAGAGGGTTTTCGGCTGTACAGTTTTTTTTTACAACGAGGGAGGAGGAAAACTAGACACACGAGCTCTTAAGTGCATTTTCTTGGGCTATTCTTCAAATCAAAAAGGTTACAAGTGTTTTTGTCCAATTACAAATAAATCCTATGTCACTTTAAATGTGAAATTTGTTGAAACTTAGCCTTATTTTTCACAAAAACCCATTCAGGGGGAGAGTAGGAGTGAATGGCTTGTTTATGAAACTGAGCATGATCATCAATACGTTTGCTCATCTGGACAGCCTGTTAATAGCCCCTAACACCACTACATATTCCAAATTCTTCACCTCCAGATCCAGATTCTTCACCTATCTCTTCTAAAAAATATAATTTTGTTCCTATATCTGTTCCATACTCTGATTCCATAGGAAACAACCTTGAATCTAATACTTCAGCCCATGAAACTCTCAGAAATAGACATCAGCACAGTCCCCAAACAGTTGAACTCCAAACAGCAAATCCTTTTGAGCCTCTTAACCTGATTTCTGAATCTGAAACATATGAGACTAGGCTGAACGAACCTAATACAGCGACAGAACAGCAACATGATAAGGTAGATACCAACTCCACACCTCAGCAGACTCATGATCCGGACCCTGAGACAAGCCTTGAGGATCTGCATTGGCCTATTGCCTTAAGGAAAGGAAAGAGAAGCTGTACGCAACATCCTATAGCTCGGTATGTCTCATATAATAAATTTTCACCCCACATGAAAACTTTTGTGGCTAATGTTGAGAAGGAAAGCATAACCAGAAATTTTGAGGAAGCTCCTTTTGATCCAAAGTGGAAACATGCAATAAAAGAAGAATTGAGAGCTTTTTGCATAAGAATGGAACATGAAAAATGACAAATTTACCTAAAGGAAAATCTATAGCCAGTAGCAAGCGGGTGTTTACTGTAAAATATAGTGCTCATTTAAAACAACGATTGAAATACTTAAAAACAGCTTTTTAATCGTGATTTCCGGTATACAAGGTAAGTATGTGAGAGGATTTTAGTCTTGATTTACGTGAAAAGCAGCTTCTAAGCAATCTCAATGCCAAAACAAATATGCCCATAATCCTGATGGGAGTGTGAATAAGTATAAAGCCCAACTAGTTGCTTGAAGTTTTACCCAAACTTACAGCATTGATTATCAAGAGACCTTTGCTCCTGTATCAAAACTAAACACTATAAAGGTTTTTCTATCTCTTGCAGCCAACCTAGAGTGATCTCTCCATTAGATGGATTTGAAAAATGCCTTCTTAAATGGGCATCTTGAAGAAGAAGTATACATGGAAGTGCCATTGGGACTGAGAAACTCAGAAAATTCTAGCGAAGTGTGCAAGTTGTACAAGTCATTATATGGACTGAAACAATCACCAAGAGCATTGTTTGAAAGATTTACTCGGGCCATCAAGGTTTCGGGTTACAAACAATGCCAAGCAAATGATACACTATTTATAAAGGACCAAGATGGAAGAAGGACAATTCTCATTGTATATGTTGATGATATTGTCTTAACAGGAGATGATGAAGAAATCACAATGCTAAAGAAAAATTTAGCATCAGAGTTTGAGATAAAAGATCTTGGTCCATTAAGATACTTCTTAGGAATCGAAGTGGCTAGAACTCATAAAGGGATTCGTGTTTCACAAAAAAAGTATACTCTAGATCTCTTTAAAGAGACTGGAATGTTGGGTGCTAGACCAGCCCATACTCCTATGGAGTTAAATCAAAAATTAACTACTAGGCCAAATGGTACAGCAATACATCAAGAGAGATATCAAAAATTAGTTGGAAAACTAATTTATTTGTCTCACACATGACCTGACATATGTTTCCCTGTAAGTGTGGTGAGTCAATTTTCAAGTAACCCACAAAAAGAGCATATGACAGCAGTATATGGGATACTTTGGTACCTAAAGAAGACTCCAAGCTTAGGTTTATTTTTTGAAAAAGGAAGAACGAGAGGTGTTGAATTGTTCACTAATGCTGATTGGGGTGGTTCAAAAGTTGATAGACGCTCCACTACTGGTTATTGTACCTATGTATGGGGTAATCTAGAAACTTGGAGGAGTAAGAAACAACCATTAGTCTCATGAAGCTCAACAGAATCTGAATACAGGGCATTGTCCCTTGGAGTATGTGAAGGTATGTGGGTTATATGACTTCTTAAGGAGATTAAGGCTGAACCAGAAGAACCCATAAAAGTATGGTGTGACAATATGTCAACAATTAGGATTGCAAATAATCCTATTCATCATGACCGAATGAAACATGTGGAAATAGATCATCATTTTATTAGAGAAAAATCGGAAACAAAAGTGATGGATCTATCATATATTCCATCAGAAAAACAAGCTGCAGATATTATGACCAAGTCCCTCACATAGGGGAAGTTCGAAGGCCAAAGAAGCAAGCTAGGAATGATCAATATCTATTCACTAGCTTGAGGGGGAGTGTTGGAGTGGGCCCAGCCACCACTTATGGGCCTATCTCACTTAAACCCTAATTTCCTAATCTATTATGTGATCAAATCTGTCATGTAATCAAATCTATTAAATTTCAAATTATTGTTTCCTTGATTATAGGACCTAGTGATCAGATTAGGTTAATCATCTATGCTTTTCTCTTATATAAGTACACACATATCAGATGAATAAAACACATAAAAAGCTGCAACTCTGATTTCAGTAAAAAGTAGAGGACCTAGTAAGAAAAAGAAATCATACAAACCTGTTGTTGCTTCACAAATGAGTACTCACGAACATAGCAGTTAAATAGTCCCATCATTAGTTCCAAATTATTTGGGAATTTACTACAGGCATGTTCGTAGCAGCCGGCAGCCAAATCCACTGGTCAAATAGAGAAGTTTTAGACATCTAACAAAGATATACATATAACAAGATCACATCAAAAAGAAAACAAATGCTGACAGTGATCCAATCGCTGGAATACAATCTGAAGAGTACTGAGAGTAAGATCATCCATCAAAAGAGAATCATTTGTGAACAAAAGCTCTTTGGCATTCAAGCAAACAGAGAATGCTTCGTCAAGTTTACCCATTCTTTCCAAAATGAGAGCTTTGAGTGCCTGCAAGACAGATGACAGTATATAACGACAGTGATCTCAGTTAATGAGTTAAAACACCAAATATGCGTGGCAAAAAGGGCAAGCAGGTTTGATCAATGAAAATTCATCTCCTAAACACCAAACTAAATACAAAATAAAAGGTCCTTGAATTTCCAAATGAGACACCTTGCATTTCCCAAAAGCAGTAAAACAATTTTCATAAAAATGATGCCAACATCCTCTAAGACCACAATAGTACCAAGAAAGAAGGGTGCAAGAAACTAGCCACGTGGAAAATAAAAAACCCTAAGAATCAGCTACCTAACTAAAAGAAGACCAGCTTAACTTCACAAAACCCAACCCGCATTATAGATAACACTAATAATTGCATATATATTTGCATTCACAAGAGTCCAAGAACCAAGGCCAAAAAACAACTAAGGAAAATAGAGAGAAAGATACAAACTTGGGAAGTGAGTTTCATCTTACAAGCGCATAAGGTGAATTAGCATGCTTGGCAAGAAGCGCAGTAACATGCTTGAATGAGACCAACATCCTCTAAGACCACAATGATACCAAGAAAGAAGGGTGCAAGATACTAGTAAGGTGGAAAATCAAAAACCCTAAAGATCAGCTGCCTAATTCTAAAAGAAGAGCAACTTAACTTCACAAAACCCAACCCGCATAATGGACAACACTAATTGCATATATATTTGCATTCGCGAGAGTCCAAGAACCAAGGCCAAAAACAAGTAAAGGAAAATACAGAGAAAGATACAAACTCGGAAAGTGAGTTTCATCTTACAAGCGCATAAGGTGAATTAGGATGCTTAGCAAGAAGCGTGGTAACATGCTTGAATGCGTTCTTGAACTGGCGTGAATCAATGGCGTCCCAAATGGGCCGTACCCTCCGCTCGGGAATCCCACCGGCCAACCCAAACTTGGACGCCATCAGAGTGAGGAATGACGGTCAACAACAACAGCTTCCAGCAGTTGCTAGTCTTTTAAACCGTAGGGACGAGGACGTTGAGTACCAGAAAGTCAGAGACGAAGAGAACTGAGAAGAATCCGAAAAGAAGCGAACCGGAAACCTAAAGGGCCCGTTTAGAGAAAACACTACACTCTCTTGCTACTATGGGGCCATAATTATTAGGCCGTAATCTCTAGGAGTCGAACTGGCTCAATATCCTTGTTTACTGCCCCATAAAACCGTGTGGGAGCCCATCCAAGTGTTTGGATTAAAAAACACTGTTGTGCTTAAAACCATGAATTGCTAAAAAATCATTCAAACACTTTCAGACATTTCTTTTTTGCCAAAACTTTCAGAGACATATTTTGAAGAAGCACTTTTTGAACCAAAATCATGGTTTTGGGCTCAAAGCCAGCCCAAAACCATGGTTTTAAAAAAGAGCTGCTTTTTTCCCTTTTTTTCTCTTCTATCTCGTCTCATCTCCTCTTCTATTTTTTCCCTTTCCTCTGTTTCCTTTTTCCTATTTCGTGTTTCCTCTCTTCCTATATATATATACATAATTTGCTAGCTTCCGTGCCAATATGAAGATGAAGGGTAATGCGCTTTTTTTTTTTTTTTTTTGCAAGTGAAGGGTAATGCTCCTATAGAAAAAGGAATCTAGGAACTTTTTCTATACAATTTATTAATTACTATTTAAAAATGATTTGTCTAGACAATTTATTAATATATATATGTTTGAGCTATTTTATCATATTATAAAATTGATTATTGTTTCCCTATTTCGATGTATTCTATTGTTGACAATCAGTGAAATGTAATTGTATCTCTATTTTGACGTACTCTATTACATTATTAATTATCAGTGAATTGTAATTGTATCCCTACCATGAACTTGTGTTCGGTGTTTTGTAATAGATTGTTTTCAATCGAATATAGATATGAATTTGTATTAGCACAAAAAAATATATATGAGTATAAAGATTTTAGTTAAATTTTGTCAGTTTTATTACAAAGGCATCACTCTTATTTGTTTAAAGTTCCATTTTTTAGCCATCAAACATTTAACTATAAAATAAATTATGTATTTCAATATAAAAGATATTATTTTAGATACTTACTATTTATAAATGATTTTTGATTATACAATATATATATATATATATATATATATATATATATATATATATGTTTGATCTATTTTTTTATGTTATATAATTGACTAATGTTATAATTTTAATTTTTTTAGAAAAATTTATTTCATTTTTGGTATTTATTATGAAATTAAATGTTTAAAATACATAAAATATAATCTTATCATGTATATATAATTATCATAAAAGCTAATATCCTTTTTAGTAATTTGACTATAAAAAAATTGATTCTGATCACAATATCCAAACACTATCATTTTATCAAAATCACTTTTTTTCTCAGAATCTATTCTCTAAAATCACTTTTATCACTTTTTCTTCAAAAGCTATCCAAACACACTCTAAGTCAATGTTCCAACTCACCTAAACTTTTTCACTACAAAAAAAAAACATTAAATCAAACTATTTAGTTTAGGGGCAGGAGCTAAAATAAGTCCGTTTGAACTGAAATACAGTAAGTGATTATAAAGTCCATAAATCCCGTTTTGGTTAAAGTTTTGAAATATGAGCTGATCGTGATTTTAGTTTATACTGCAAGTTTGAGCACAAGGGCCTATTTGGTTCCAAGACAAGAGATGGAAGGGGAGGGGATGGAGGGAAAAGATATAGGTTTATCTTATTTAATTTGACTGGTAGGGGAGGAGAAGAGAGGTTTTTAATGGTCCCTTGTTTGGTTTAAGATGGGATTAAGGAGGAGGAATGATAATAATTTACAATTCTACCATAATATATTTGGTTATATTTTTATTTATATGTTATATAAATTAATTTACACCTTATCTAATTAACATAATAACATTTTTATCTATAATTAATATAATAGTATATATTTTGTTTTAAATTAATTGTATAATAATATATTTTTTAACTATTATAGTATTTTTTTATTTATAATAATGTATTTTCATTGTAAATTAATTTCATAATAATATATTTTTACTTATAATAACTTTTGTATAATAATATATTTTTATTTTATAATAAAATATTTTAATAAAAATAATATTCGAATTAGACACGGACTCACTTGCAAAAATCAAAATATTTACTAGGAGTGAATGAAGAAAACCAGAATGAGTTTGACCAATTATAACCTGGGTTATAAAAGGAATCATGTCCTCTTTCATACAAGAATCATTTACAAAGAATCCCTTATTTGGTACTCAACCTTTCTCCTTTAGGTTATATCAGCATAGTCTGCCTTCATTTCCTACAGGAAGCGTAACATTCCATTTCCCTTCATTTCTCTAGACTCTTTTTTTTTCACATACTGCCCAGTAATTTCAATTATCGAATCATTCCCATGAATCCTTAATAAAACTTCCCCCCATCCCCAAAGAAAGTTTAGTCTAACATACCTTATTGGTTTATATTTCCTATAAAATTTATCTTTTGGATATTTCTTAAATTTATATTTATATTTATATTTATTATACCTTTCCATTGGTTTTCTGTATTTATTGTATTTCTTATGTTTTCTTTTTATTCTTTTATCCTTTTCATTACATCCTCATCTATGAGATGAAATAACAGAAGAAAAAGAATATGAGGATTTTGAAGAATATAGAAATGTACAAGAAGGAATAGTTGAAAAAAGAATGACATTTAATGAAAAACAATATGCTAAGATAAAAGATATGAAATTAAATTTAAAACCAGAGCAATTAACAAATGAAAATTTTATGGAAAGGGTTAGTAAAATATTAAAGTCAAAGAAAAATGTAAAAAGTCAATGTGTAATATTAGAAAAGAAACATCCTATATAATCATCTTTAATTGAAGGAATACTTAGAATACCATTAATAAGTAAAGGATTAATAGAAAATGAAATATCAAAATTACCATTCAAAGAAGAAGTAACTGAAATATATATTGCAGGAGTACAATTACTAGTAAAAGCTTATTTTAGAGAAGGAATATATTCACCTATAGAATTATTAATTACTTATGGAAGAATTATTAGTAGTGTGGAAGATAGTGTATTAGGAATACTAGCAGGAAATTTAATATATCAAAAATTAAAATTTACTTTAAACACAAACTTTGCAATATCAAGAAATGATGAACAAATAGATCAATCAATAATGATTTACCATAAGTTAAAAGGAATAAGATTACTAAGAGGAGCAAAAACTAGAAGTATAACAGCAATGATAGAATTAATATTTACAAATGAACATAAAATATCTAATAATTCAGTAGGAAGAATTAGTATAGAAAAGCAATTTATGCCAATACTAAAAGAAATAAAAGTGAATCCTATAAATATAATACTCCCAGAACAATTAAAAATTGAATTAGATGGAACTATAAGTATAAATGAAAATAGGGATAAAAGATTAATTGTTAATAATAATCTAGGAAATAAATCATTAAGGATAAATATTTCATCATAACCTTTACAAATAAATATAAATCCAAGAAAGAGTATAGACATAAGTAGTAATAATAACAGACTAGCATAAATACCTTTGTTAGACACTCCCATATTAGACACTCCCATAAACACTAATTTAGCATAAATTAAACAACAAATAGAAAATATAGATATAACTAAAAAACAATAAGAAAATAGAATAATGATGGAAATAAAGAAAGATGGAATATGGCAACAAGTGATAACTCTAATAGATGAAACGAAAGAAACAAGTACTATTGAAATAGGATATATAGATAATAATTATGAAGAAATAGATGAAGGAATTAAGACGAATATAATTGTTAGATTTAATAAAAGAGATATCATACAATTAAGGGAAAATTTCA
Source organism: Inga laurina (assembly GCA_963855925.1). Classification (NCBI taxonomy): domain Eukaryota; kingdom Viridiplantae; phylum Streptophyta; class Magnoliopsida; order Fabales; family Fabaceae; genus Inga; species Inga laurina. Next base: position 28,978,943 of record OY979706.1, on the reverse strand, counting down.
GAAAAATACATCCGAAATAGGGAAATCTCTAATCAGTGTTGTGAATTCCAAAATTCCGGATTAGTCCACTGTCAGTACGGATGAACAGTGCGGGGCTCCAAAAGACGATTTTGCCTTCGGTCATTATTCTCGCCACTTCAGAATAACAACACACTACTCTTAATTAACAACTCTGATTTCTTGATTAACAACTCCATATTCTTGATTAACAACTCTAGTTTCATCTTTTTACTTTCACAATGACAACACCGGTCTTGTTATTAACAATTCCAGATTCTTGATTAACAACTCCGCTTTATTCTTCCACATGTTCACATCTAAAAAATATAGTGTTGTTAATAAAGAAAGAGGTGTTATTATTGACCCTGAAACTAAAATTACAAAGTTGTGAAATAAGAAATGGGAGTTGTTAATGTAGAATATGGTGTTGTTAATAACAAGACCGGTGTTGTTATTGTGAAAGTAAAAAGATGAAACTGGAGTTGTTAATCAAGAATACGGAGTTGTCAATCAAGAATCCGGATGTGTTAATTAAGAACCGCGTGTTATTAATAAAGAAAGAAGTGTTGTTATTGGCCCTGAAATTTAAATTACGAAGTTGTGAAACAAGAAATGGGAGTTGTTAATCAAGAAACCAAAGTTGTTAATAAAGAGCAGTGTGTTGTTATTTTGAAGTGACGAGAATGAGGACTAAAGGGCAAAATTGTCTTTTGGCACCCCTGTACTGTTTATCCGTACTGACAGCGGACTGATCCGAAATTTTGAAATTTGCAGCACTGTTTAGGATTTCCCTATTTCGAATGTCTTTTTCTGGAATTTTCCCTACAATTAATATTATGGGTTGAAGAAAATAAAAATCAAATATATAAGATAGTTCTAGGAAAATATTTTTTAGAAAAAGTAAAACCTTATAGAAATCAAAGAGATAAAATAATATTTAACATAAATCATCAAAAAATTGTAATTCCAAAATTAAAATGATGTTAAACATAAAACAAACTGTCAAAATAATAAAGATAGTATTAGCAGAAGAAAACTATTATTATATAGATGATGATAGAATAATAATTCCTAAAGCTAATAAAAGTATGATGAATCATATAGTACATAGTATAGAAAAATCAAACCAAAGAGAAAAATGAATGTTAAGAAGAGTATATTTTGAAGAACCACATAATTTTGTACAAGAATATAATGAAGTAGTAAATAATATGATAAATAGAAATGAAATAAGAAAAGTATTTAAAGAAAAACTTGAATTGTTATCTAGGGTTTAGAATTTTATGGATAGGATAACATTATATGATGATACAATTTGGTATTACTATAAAAATAACATAGAAATAAGAATACCAACAACAGAAAAAAGATTAATAAAGAGTATAATAAATAAACTTACTAATTTAAATGAGGATGAAGAAGAAGCTTTCAGACAAATAATTGAAGAAAATCAATATGATGCAATTAGACAATTACAAATACTTAATAATGTTATAACAAGAAATAATCAAAGAAAAGATATTATGAGTGTATTTAAAAAACAACTAGAATTACTTTCAAGAGTTTAATATGGATAGATTGATAGTAGAAAATGATAATTGGAAGTACTATAGAAAAGGATATAGCATAGTTATACCAAAAAATAATAAAAGTTTTATAAGACTAATATTTAAAAAGAACTCATAAATATGAAATTACAAGATTAGAATATATATATTCTCAACATCCATTATTATATGAGGAAGAATATGATATGGTATTAAGGGAAAGAGAAGGAAGAAAAAATGTAAGGAAAATCTTGAGAGAGAAAATTAGAAGTATTGTCTAGGATATGAGGCATTTATACTATATCTTGGTAAAATTTAACTATAAAAAATATAGAGCTAGAAAATATCATACTTTAGTAGATATAGGAGTAAATTTAACAATAGCAAAATATAATATTTTACTACCTGAATTATGGAAAAGAAAGAGTAAAATGCAAAAGAAAGAGTAAAATGCTTAGAATGGAAAGTGCAGGAAAAGAAATCCAGATGATAGAATTAGAAGCAAAATATATAAATATATAAATAGGAAATTATGAATTATTAATAAAAGAATTAAATCAATATAATGAACCATTTTGTGATGCAATTTTAGGATTAGATTTCTTAGAACAATATTATCCTACACGTATGATTAGTAAAGCTTTAATATTAACAATACCTTGTCAACACGAAGCTTGGGGAATAAGAATAACCATACCATATAGAAGAAAAGATGAAAATTTTCAGAAGAACACTAATGATCATGAAGTACAATTCTTACAAAATAATGATCCAGTAGAAATCCAACATCTATTAGCAACATTAAAAATTATAGAAATAAAAACTATAGAACAAAGAATTATAGATAATTATAGTGACAACCCTTTAATTCATTGGGAAAAATCTAAACCTATATCAAAGATATAATTTGTCAACACCCGTTTCCATTTCGATAATCGAAGAGTAATAAAGACGGAATTCAATGGGCATACAGAAAAGTACAATTATACTGATAAAAATATTCGTTTACGATCCCAACGTCATTCGTTTACAATTCCGATATTGCTCATCTACGGAAACAGAAAATACAGCGAAAATTTTAATATTTACAAATTATCCAAACTATTAAGGCATAGACTAAGGCATAACCACGTTCATATCCTCACCTCGAGACACGTGCCACTCACTTTTCGGCGTCAACATCTTTGCCCTTTGGCCCACTGGTACTTGCTGAGGTATTTGTTTAAAAATAGGGTGAGATTCCGAAGAATACCGGTAGAGACATAATATCGTTCATAGAAAATGCGAAAAGTAAATATGTCATACGCCAAGGTATGCACAAATTAATGAACAATATAAACACATCATCGTCATGTATACATGAGTAGGGCCCAGCTCCACAATCTACACCGGTTGGACTTCTGCCAACTCCCAGTGTAAGTGCACCTCTGACACTAACAACCTCTCTCTAGGCAAATCATGTTATTAATAAAGTGCATTTACAAAACAATGGCATCCACACAATCACATAACTTATGGCATAGTGTATGAAGGATAATGTCCCTACCTCAAAGCTTTAATATCCCTTATTTAATAGTGTCTCGTAAAGCGTGCTGTCCCGGCGTCCGACTCGGTCCTAAAATATTAAATGTACCAGAAATAGGTCATAACCTATCCAAGTATCATTTTAGACTCTTCTATAGTGTTTATTGTGGTTATATTAGTCTATGGTGAAAATTTACAAAAATGCCCCCGGGAACCCGGCCCGATGGCACGTTTTCCCAAAATGTTGACTAAGGCTATTCTAACTTATTTTCACCCAAGGAATTCATTTCATTTCTCGAAATCACCAAATTCACTGTCAAATTACAAAAATACCCTTGACAGCCTCTATTTAGGGATTTCAGTGGCGTTTTCGTAATTATGCTTTTTCGGCCTCTACCGAAAAAGTGCCCAACTGTAACCCCACCTATTTTTGCCCACTGAGTCCAATGGAACCATTTATTTCATGAAAATCCAACTCCTACTACCAGTTCTGGTTCAGACCGAAATATTAAGGAAAAATGGAAAAAAAATGGGGTTTTATGTTTTAGCTCCCAAAACTTGTTCTTTTCCATTTCTAATCCTTGATTAACCCATTTAAACACTTCATAATCATGATTTAAAGGATTTTGGGCAGCATAACCCCTTAGGGTTATGGATTTTCTAATTTTACAACTCAACTCAAAAATCATAAAAACCAAACAATAATTGTCAACAACAACTCAAGAAGGCAAGTTCATGAAGTTACCCTCTTTGGCTTCTTGATTTCCTCTTAATCTAGGCTCCTCCTCCCTCTCTTCTTGATCTCAAAGTGTCTCTTCACCACCATAGATTCATGAGAAACAAGAGTTTAGAGAAGGATTTCATGGAAATGCCATAATAAAAAAAACCAAAGGAACCACCTTACCTTGACCTCTTCTTCTTCCTTCTCTCTAATCTCAAGCTTCACAAAATAACTCTCTCTTCCTTTTTCCTATGACTTGTGCGTGAAGTGTGCATGAAAGAGGAAGGAGTTTGTGTTATATTATTTTTGTCTTCTTCCTTCCTAACCATTGATTTAATCAAGGGCCTAAGTTGTGACACATGTCACCATCTTCTCTCCCCTCATGATCATTCCATTAGTTACTTATTAAATTTGAACCAATTGCTTCTTGTTTGGTCCTTAAAAGAAACATCCATCCCCTCTCTTCTTCAACTATTCCATCATTCCTCCAACTAAGTCAAAATGTGCACTCCACCATTCAATCATGTTGCTTATTTCTTCACTCAAGCTTCTATCCTCATGCCCTCCATCACCACTCCATTTTGTGTCTACTTATCTTGGTCATGATTTCCTTCTACTTATGACATGTGATCATGCATCAATTAATTTTTTCCCCTCTTTCTTTCATGTTGGACGAAAATTAGAGAGGAAGAGGAGAGAAAATTGTTTTGCACAATTCCATAATTCACACAATTGATTTTATGTATAATCCCCCCTTAATTTCTCAATTCTTGATTTATTCCACCAAGAATAATCACATTATGTATTTTCTTTTATTTTCCATGATTAATTGAAATTAACTCCAATTAATTGGAAAATAATTAATCTTGGGCTAAATTGGAAAAATTATGATTTTGCTACCCCCTTTGTAATTTAATTCAATTTTTGAATTAATTTGGTCATTTCTTTATGAATATGAATGTTTCAAAATTCACAAGATCCAAATTCATGAATATTCACCATTATATTGAATTATTCAAATAATTACAATATATTTTTTTGTGAATAAAATTTGGGATGTTACATAATTAAAATATTATAGTAAAGAAATTAATTGTAAACCTTATGCATGGACAGAAAATGATAAGAAGGAATTTATAATGCATTTGAAAGAGATGAAAAAGTATAATTTAATAAGAGAGAGTAGATCAGAATATTTATCATCAACTATAATAGTTTCTAAACATAGTGAATAAAAAAGAGGAAAGACTAGAATGGTCATTAATTATCAAAAATTAAATGAATGAGCAATTAGAAATAGGTATCCTATATCTAAGATGGATTTATTATTTAATCTAATAAAAGGAAAAACTATATTTAGTAAGTTCGATTGTAAATCAGGATTTTTTCAAGTAAAATTAGAAGATGATAGTAAAAAATATACTGTCTTTAGCATATCAGAAGGATTATATGAATGAAATGTATTACCTATGGGATTTCATAATAGTCCAAGTATATTTTAAGAATATGTATAAAAAATGTTATTACCTATAAGAGATTTTGCTGTAATATATATTAATGATATATTAATATTTTCAAAAGATGAAAAAGAACATGAAGAACATTTAGAAAAATTTACAAGATTAATAAAAGAAAAAGGTTTAAATATATCACCCTCAAAGATGGAATTAAGAAAAGAAAATATTAATTTTTTAGGACAAGTTATAACAAAAGATGGAATAGAATTACAAGATCATGAGTCAAAATATATTCCAATTTAAGAAAACTTATAATAAAAAAGAATTGCAATCGTTTTTAGGTTTAGTAAATCAAGCTATAAATTATATAGCTAATTTATCAAAGTTAACATAAAAAATATCAAAATTAGCAAGAGAAAAAACTCTGTGGAAATGGGATAATAATATAGACAAAGTTGTAGAGAATATAAAATTGTTATGTAAAGATTTACCTAAACTAACTTTGCCAATAAAAGAAAATGTAAAATGGATAATTTATATTGATGCCTCAAATAATTACTAGGGTGCAACTCTATATCATGAAGATGAAGATAGAATTGAAAACATAACAAGATATACAAGTAAAAAGTTTAATGGATCACAAAGTAGATATCATTCTAATGGGAAATAATTTTTAGAAAAAATAGAATTATTTATTGTAAATAGTAGATTTATAATTCGAACAGATAATACTCAAGTAAAACATTGGTTATCAAGAGGAATAAAACAAAATAAATTGAGTAATAAAATGTTAATTAAGTGGCAGACAGATTTGGCTTATTATGATTATGAAGTTGAGTATATTAAAGGAAAAAATAACTTAGTTGCTGATTATTTGAGCAGATGGCATTAGTAAACAGGTTTGGAAGGCATAGTCTTGTAAACCAGACAAATAAAGAAGAAGAATCATCTCCTTTGATGAACCAATTTGTAATGAAGATTAATATTCTTGAAATGAATGAGTCTATTAGGGTGTGTTTGGTTTGAGGGGAGGACAGGGTAGGGGAGAGAGGGGGTAAATTACAATTTTGGATAAGAGAAAACCAAAAATTTGCCCTTTCATTTTTTTTTAAAATTTTGGGTTCCTACCCAAAATTTACCCTCTCATTCCTTTTAAACTTTGGATTCCTGCCTAAAATTTAAATACCTGAAACCTAAAAATGTAATTTAACCCCCTTCCCTCCCTCCCCTCAAACCAAACACACACTTAAGTAGCCAAGTAAGTACTAATATACAAGGGCTAACAAGCTGTGTTTCTAGTGTAAATGATGCACTTAATGACATCTATATTCAATTTGAGAATCTGAAGATAAGTAAGATAGATACTGTCAATCCAACTATAAGGACAAGTGTCCAAACGAGTAATGTGACTAGTAAGGGTAAGGAAGCAATTATTATTGCTAGCTCAGAAACACTTGTAAAAGGGTCATTCACCCTTGGTGAGCCATCCACTCACTCTACCCAAACTTTAATTGAGTCATTAGGACTTAATTCTATCACACCTTTAACCCAAAAAGAAAAAGAGAACTCATCTTTTTCTCAGAGGCCCAACAAATAAAAGAAAAAGAAGAGCCAAAAAAGAATACTCCTATACCAGCATCTAATCATATATTTGACCTCCCACAATAGTATAATTTCTATAAGCTTATTGTCAAAAAGTTGAACCAATTAGCCTCTTCTCATAAGACCATTAAATATGTCTCTCATTATGCTTTCAGTAAAGCTATCATATATCCAGGAACTCCTCCGAGTACTGTAAAGACTGTGTATAATTATGGTTTGATTCAGAGTATATATCCCTCAACATCCATGAAGGAAATCTCTGAGTTACCTTAGATCATTAAATTATCTGTAGAAGAGTATTTTAAGATCGTAACAAAGCATCAAGTCTTTATAAGGTGTTACTCAATTGTCGCAGAAGTCACACCAGATAAATTCTATATGCCTATAAATTTAATAAGATTAGGAACTACTAAGAAGCTACTGGAATATGAACCAGAAGTCAAAGAAGAAATTGAAGATGATGAAGAATTCCAGTTCAGAGTATCAAATATAAGAGCTCAGGATTATCATATAATTTTCTAAGAGATGAATAGAATCAAGATTTCTGGAAAAGAAGAACAACTATGGGTATTTAGATCCAGTGATTTGACATGTGTATATTCTCTTGGAAACAAACTACATAATGATAAGCAGTTTAATCTCTGGTATGATAAGATAAAGAAGAACCAGATGAATAACATAGAAGAAATTGAGAAGAAGATTGTCAAATAATTGGAGATTATCCAAATCATGAATGCCAACATTGCAAAGAGATAAGGGAAAATGACAGTAATCCAGATATTTCTCTGGACCTGAGTCTCCTATAACTGTCAGCATAAACAGATAAGAATAGTGATCGTTGGCACAAGAAGACAGAAGCAGACCAAAGAATGTGCAAGAAAAAGAAGAATCTCCGACAGGATAGAAAGATAGAGTCCTAGTCATGTAATCAATCATGTAAAAGTTACTTGAGTTAAGGTAGCCAGAGTCAAGATAACTCAAATTCTGTAACTAGAGTTGTACCTCAACTCTATATAAGAGTCTTGTAAGTTCCATTTGGAACACATCGAAAAAACTTGAATGAAAAGAAATTTTCCTTCAAACTCTCTCTCAAATATTTCTGAGCTTTTTGAGAAATTTGCTATTGTGGTTATCTGCAACATCACATTTAATCAATTATTATTGAAGATGAATAATGCATGTTAGGCTAAACTCTCTTTGGGGATATGGGGGGAAGTTTTATCAAGGATTCATGCGAATGATTCGATGATTGAAACTACTGGGCAGTATGTGAAAAAAAAGAGTATGGAGAAATGAAGGGAAATGGAATGTTATGCCTCCTGTAGGAAACGAAGGCAGGTTGTGCTAATATAACTTGAAGGAGAAAGGTTGAGAACCAAATAAGGGATTCTCTGTAAATGGTTCCTGTATAAAAGAGGACATGATTCCTTTCATAACCCGGGTTATAGTTGATCAAACTCATTTTGGTTTTCTTCATTTACTCCTATTAAATATTTTGATTTTTGCAAGTGAGTCGGTGTCTTTACTTTCTTTTATTTCTTTAAATTCTGCAAACTTTCATATGCTGCCTAAGCCTCTCTCGTTTATGGTAGTAAATAATATATTTTATTTATAATTAATATAATAGTATATATTTTGTTTTAAATTAAATGTATAATAATATATTTTTAACTATAATAGTATTTTTTATTTATAATAATATATTTTCATTGTAAATTAATTTCATAATAATATATTTTTAATTATAATAAATTTTGTATAATAATATGTTTTATTTATAATAATATATTTTAATAAAAATAATATTTTTATTTATCATATTATTTTTTGTCATGGATATTATTGGAATATCACATAAGTTATAAGGGTAAAGTGGCTCAAAATTTTGACTCCCCTCCAAAACCCTCAATTTAGAGGGCAACCAAAATAGGGGTGTTAGACGGGAAGGGATGGAAACTTGAGATCCCCCCTCTCCAAAATTTAAAACCAAATGAGGGAAGAAGCTTATTTTTCCTCTCTTTCCATCCCTCCCCTCCAACCAAACAGGCCCCCAGTGACTTGAGGGTTGCTTTTGCATTCAGAAAATCCGATGAAGCTTAAATTATATTTTATAATAAAATATAATTTAACCAGTCTCATAATAGACTTGTCTTCATATGTTAGTCAAATAGACTAGGTCATAATTGGTCACTTAGACGATTATGATATACAAAACATATATGTTCAAGTAAGACAAAGGATAATTAGATAATAATTTCATTAGTTTCATGTTCAGGAGACAACTATATTGACTCCCATCCCAATTATGCTAGTTAGCTCATCACCCTTTTAACCAGTCTTCCTTGAACACATTCCCCTTTGGATTTCTAGACGTATTCCAGAAACCCCCACTCAATTAGAAAAAAGTTATTCAAAAAAGATAACACAATATCATCTAATCAATACGAATGTTTACGAAAACAAGAAGAGAATATGCTTAATTCAATTCTAAAAACAGAGAATTTAATTATAAATGCAATGATAAAGAACATTCAAAAAACCTTTTGCCTCATTTTGTTGTCTCTTAACTAGGTTCTCCCTCTCATAGGCCCTTCTGACCATATAAACTCATGTAGCGTCTAGCTATAATGTCCAGCTCCTCTTTGCCATGTTTACATCCACTTGGATGTAATTGCAGCATACCTCCCACTTGATGAGATGATTCTAACATTTCTATCTTTCTTATCCTTTGTCACAACATTTGTGATAAAGAATTGACTTTTAGAAGTCATTGCTTCAATCAAAGTGGGTTAATGTGGTTGAAGCATAAGAAGACTTATTATTATTCAATAATCTCAAGTTGCTACAAATTTTTAGGTTTTTATCTCTAAGAGTTTGAGTCAAGGTTAGATAGGATTTTATATTCAAAAACTCATTTGAATAATCCCTCACTTTTAAAGAATCTTGCAGCATTAACCTTATGTTGTAGCTGAAATACTCTTAATAAGTAAGCCAACCTATCCTAAAGACAATAGAATTCACATAGACTCAATTTTAATATTTTTGGGAATCTCTAAGTGCATATAAGCACATTTTTGACTCAAAACACATCCAAATGTGCTTCAAATATATGCAAATCAAATTGAAGCTCTCGAATTTAGAGATTTTTAGGAGCAAACTGTGTCTCAATCAGAGGTTCCATGTGCCCGCACATGCCCCTAGAAGGTGTCTGAACTGAAAAATCTTGAAAAATTAGAAAATTTCAACATTAGCTACTCTTGGAGGTGGCGTGTGACCTCCATGCGCCGCCTTATGGCCGTTCGCCGGTGACACGTGTCGGCTACCAAGACTCTACGTGTCGTCCTCTCTCCGACGGTGCTTGCCATGTGTCAAGTGGAGGCCCCAGCGGGCCCCATGCGCCATATGTTAGTTTCTGGTTTTTTTTAATTAATGATAAACGGATGTCCGTTGACTTTGACTGGTCAACTCTTGACCGACACCTGGTGACGAGGACACTGATGTAGGCTGCTCTCATTGGCGCTACTGGGCTTGGGTTGACCGATGATGTGGTGTTGACTGCCACGTCACTATCTTCAACCTCCAGCCGGGTCAACTCGACTCAGTTGGAGCTCCTGCGGGTCATCACGACCCGTCAACTTTGGGAGGCCATATCTCCCTCATTTCAACTCCGTTTTTCCCGTTCTTGGTGTCATTAGAATCGTAGTTCAGCGAACTACAAATCTATGGCCTTTATTTGATCTTAAAACCTCTGTTTCATTGATCAAATCATGGCTAAAGTAGCGGCGGCGTCAAGCGATTCGCCAACTTCTTTTCTTTGTTTCTCCCTCATTCGAACTCTATTTGACGGGTTCTAAGCATCGTTGGAATCATTTCTTTGAGATCTACACATCCATGGCTTCGTTTGTGGAAAAACACTCAGTTTCAAAGACCCCATTTTTTCTCAACGTTGACGGTGCTGCGTAATTTGTCTCGAATGTGTGTCCTCTGCATTTCAAAAGCTTTCCTAGCCTTCGAGGGTTAAATTCTCCTTTTTTTGGTTCCACATAGGTTCCAAAAACGTCAACTATTAATAAATCGAAGATGTGAAGGAAATCGTGTCAGGGTTATATATCTACATATATATATAAGATAATGAGATGAGCAAAACAATATTCGACCAGTAATCATGAACCCAATATACAGAAGTATAGATACTTATAGCATATAGAGAACACAGACACACATATATCATTGTTCATACACTAGGCAGAGACACACGCATATGATCGAAAAAAGGAGAACAAGGCATAAAGAATTAGGAGACAGATTCATATGGGCATATAGCATTCGAAACATATACATCCATGTTAATGTTGAACCCACAATATTGCAACACTTGCATATCGAAAGCCTAGAATCGTATATGTGAGAAGATGATATAAAAAAAAAAGTATTCGCACATATTAATATTATATATATTCACATATATAATAGCACAACAAAATTAGATGGGGATATAAACAAATTATATCAATTAATTATTCATAAAGAATAAATCACACAGCCACTGGATCAAGATCGCTTTGATACCAATGTAAGAGAAATATAAGAGAAGAGAGAACTGGCGTACCGGGGCGAATCTATGTTCGGATCCGGGTCAAAGCTCCAATGCTTCATAATTGCGCCCACACAATTGTTAGACTATTAAAGTCTAATTGTGATTTGCACAGCAGATCACCAGAACCAGAAAGATGGTAGGAGAGAAGAGATTGCCAGAAAGCTTAATAGCGGGGTGAATTACAATTGAGGAGGCACACCCTATTTATAGTGGTTTAGTATGGCCACTAATTAGGAAATGTGTGCACTCTTTCTTACTCTCCAAGATAGTAATTAAATTAATTGATTCTCAATTAATTTTTCAATTATGGTGATTTGTTCTTCAATTAACAAATCCATAATTATTACTGAATTATTTCCCAATATGCAATTAATGCTGATTTTATTCTTATTGATTATACTATTTATATCCTAATCAAATAGTCTCGCCTATCAAGGGCAGACCTGAACCCAAAATCCAACAATATGTAGATTAAAAGATATGAATTTTCAAAATTGATCTAGGAAAACTAAAAAAATGTTATGAAAATTACACTGTACAGTTTTGGTATAAGTGAGTTTTTGGACCAAATGGGAGAAAATTGAGCCCAAATCTTATTTTTATTTCAAATAGCATTTCAAGAGCAATAAGTAGAGCTTTGAACCACTAATTGTAAAGTTAAATTGATTTAGTAATGAATTTCTAATTTTCAAGTTATTTATCAAAAGTGTCTAAACAAAAATCAAAATCAACCAGTATCACTTCTAACCAATGTCATTTATGAAAATCATGGTTATCTAAAATTACAATTGTTCATTGTTAATTCATACGGGCGCTAAAAAAAAGCTGTTTTACACCTCTCATATATTTATTTTGTATTGTGTAAAATCACTTAAAATAAATTAATTTAAACACTAATTGTCGCATTTGAGACTTTTTCAGCAGAGGGCAAGCCAAAAAGCACTTTTGTAATAGCAATCCCCTTGGGTGGTAGAAATAAAATGTTGGGAAAGTCTTTTTTGTAATGTTTTCTTACTTTAATTTAGGAAGGGGCTTTTTTTGCTGATTAGAGAGGACCTACTTGAAAATAAATAGTAATGGTAGGTCTAAATTTTACCTATGACTTATACACAGGATCTTTATTGTCGAAGAAATTAGGCCAAGTTTAGATTTTTTTTTTTCCATTTTTTGGGAGCATAAATATTTTTAAAGAAACTAGGTTAATTTGGCGGAAAAAAGACAAACTTATCCTCAAGATATGGGACATGCACGTGAGCTAGGGAGGGCAAAGGACAAGAGTTGGGGGCAAGTACATTTGGGACATACATATGAACTATCATTTTCTCTTGGTAAAACAGGCAAAGGATGAAAGTTAGAAAATCTAACCTCCAACTACTTGTTGACAGTACAAAAAGTCTTTACTACTACTCATAACAAATTGAGGTTGGTGTTAACATACTTAGCATATTACTCAAATTAAAATTTTAGGAGGATTTAATAAATAGAAGCCATTTAATATATTTTTTAAGATGTTTAGCAGACACAAAAAGCTTTAGAGCTCAAGGATGAGGTTGAGAGATCTTCATTACTTCCACTCCATGCCTGATCAATTGAACCAAGTGAAATCACCTATAAGGAGCTTCAAGCATAAAAAGGTTACTTTTGGAGTTAGTGACTATGTTAGCTTATGTGCCTCACTACTCTACTCTACTCCACATGAGGCATTCAAGGAGATATGGATTGATCCTTTGGAATTGATAGCCAAGTGTGATAAAAGAAGCTACAAATTCAAGGATAGCTATGGAGGACACTTTCGAACCCGAACCAACCATCTCTGTTTGTACTATGTACTACCACAAATGTGCATATTTATAACGCTTAATATATAATGGTTACAGCTAATAAACTTCATGTATGTCAAGGCAATTGTCATGCAAGGATATATAACACTTAAAAATAATAGTTAATTATGCACACCGTCATGTATTGCGAGGCGAAATTAGCTAAAACACAAAAATAACGGTAGTAGTTAATAACCGTCATTTATTTAGTGACAAAACTTGTAACACCCTAAATTTTATTCACTAATATGCCTTGTATTTATTTGTGGTATTTAATGAAAAGGAATGGTGAATATTCATGATCATAGGAATTAAACACTGAAAATTGGAAATGTGAACAGTGCTGCTAGTGAAAATTCCTGTGAGGCAGTGAGATTGTCATATGGTTTTGGATGAACAAATGATGACAAAAAATTGTGAAATTTTACAAGATGAAAGTAGACATCCTAAGCTTTAATTTGATAGGTCATGAAAATTATTTAGAGCTAAACACAAGGAGTTATGAATTTTTGAAATTAGCCTATTGAAACTTGCCAACATTCATGGTAGCGTCCAAAAAAAATTGTAGGAATTGTGAGCTTCTATTTGGCTGAAGGCTACATTTTTTCTTGAAACTAGACTCAATAAGGGTTACATAGCCTTTGGAATCACTCAATTGAAGTTCTACTAATAAAGTTATGATTTTTCAAAGTTTGGTCAGAAAATCTGCAAGAATTGCCAACTATTTTGAAAATGGGAAAAATGTTATGGCCAATATTGTAATTGTGGAATAAAATCCGATAGCCTATTTTGCTTTTCTAATGGAACGTTAGGACGTCTTTTATGGGCCAACTAGAAGGGAGGAATTAGTTCAAGTCTAATTGAAGTATATGACACAAGTTTGAAGAGGATAAGCCCAAGTAGAAGTATGTTATAAAAGTCAAATTTTTGGAATAAAAATAATTAGGGAAATAGTGAGATATTTTATGAAGCATTTGATTCATCTTTCCCTTCATATTTTCGTCTCTAAGAGAAAGATAGAGATAGAGAGAGAGCTCAAGAACATCTAGAGAGAAGGAGGAGAAAATCTTAAGGTAAGCTTTGTTGTTCTTTATGATTTGGCTTCCAACTTGTGTAGTTCCCTATCTAATCTTTTCTTCTCCATAAATCATCATGTTTAGCAAGCTAATCTTCAGGAATTGAGGAGGGAGTTTGGTCATCCAAGAGAGTGGGAAACCAAGAAATCAAAAGGTAACTTCAAAACCTCAAATCCTTGGTGTTGTTGTTGTTGTTGTTGTTGTTGTGCTTCTTGGTTGGATTTATGGCTTGTTTGTTGGTTTGTAAATTTGGGAAATGGAAACCCTAAGGGGTTATGCTGCCCAAATTTTGTCAAATCTTGTTTAGTATGTGATTGTATTAAGGGATTATGAGTAAAAAGGAACAAGCTTTTGGAGTTGAAAATCAAAAACTCAATTTTTCCCTTTTTCCCTCCATGTTTTGGCTAGACCTGTTCAAAGTGGTTGGCTCTGGATTTTCATAAATATGATGATTCCATGGTGTTTAGAAGGGAAAATTGTGTAAGGTTGATGTTGAACACTTTTTTAGAAAAAGCCCTGAAACTGAAATTATGAAAATAGCCCTAAAACCCTAAACCGGGGCTGTCAAGGGCAAAACTGTCATTTGGTAGTGATTTTTCAAAAACCGAGGTAAAAATAGATTCTACATGCAAAACTGTGTAGGAATAGCCTGAGTCAAAATTTCTAGAAAAGTACGATCGACTGGATACAAAGGGACCTAGACCGGGTTTCAGGGCATTTTGGTAATTATGCAATTTTAGACTAATATAACCAACAACAGTGAATTGGAAGATTCTATGGTGAACATGAATGAGCTTTAACCTAATTCTTGTACATTTGAAATTTTAGGACTAAATTAATTGCCCGAGCCGTTGGCACGGAATTTGAGGAACTGTTTTTCTATTGCAGAAAGGCATATATGGTAGTAACTCTATTTTTCATACATTATATCAATGTTTATATGCTTTGTGTATACCATTTACCGTAATATGTATGATGCATATTACCTATGGATATAATGAACATGACTGAACATAGTACCTACGGGTACACTAAACATGATTGAACATGACCGAACATAGTGTATACGGGTACACTGAACATAGTGGCTACGGGTACACAGATATGCCTAGTTGGTGGTCTCGATTCTAGCTATGGTATGGAACAAGTAGGGGTTGCAACAGTGGTTGGCTCTGAATGTTTCCCACCGAACTGAATTATGTTATTATAATATTGTTGTATGTGGTATTTGACATATTTATTATTGCATTTTCTATGATTGATCGTCTATTACTATTGAGATTCTTTTGAATCTCACTCTTTTTTTCAAAATAAATAAATGTTCTAGCAGAACCTAGTGGCTCCAAGGGTAAGATAGCAAATACTGGCCACTGAGGTGACCAGGATATAGAGATGGAGCTGGTTGGTTATATATAGTTTATTTGACATTTTGAACAATACTGTATATATATTATCAAACCCTGTGGAGAGACATTTGTATGTAAACAAGTACTTAATATTAGTATATTTGTGCTATTTCTGTATACCTGTGGAACTGTGTCTTTATCACTCTATGAATATCAAAATGTCAAGGGGTTTGACAAAACTGGTAGTTCTTTCAAAATAACCGTCATGTAATACTTACAAACGATTTGACTTTCAACCTTACATTAATGAAAACACAACAATAACAGTTATAATAAATGACCATAAAGTATGAACGACAAAAATGACCTTTCATGAGAAACAACAGTTTTTTAAGAAATAACTCTTAAAAGCACCACCACCTCCTTTTCCAACTACGTACTCTTTCCCCACTTGCCAACTACTCTTATTTTAATTACCTTTTCATAAATCTCTAATTAATTCTCACCTATAACCATTTAAACCCCAAGGATTGGAGCTCTTCCTCCTCTGTAGTCATGATATTCTCGTTGGTTGTGAATAGAATTCATAATGTTGGATAAGTGAAACTTATGATTACAAGTTTTGCATATCCAATCATCATGAATTCTATGGATAAATATTTACAGGGTCACAAATATTCGACTAAAAAACATACCTCTTTTGTTCTCTCTATGAATGAGAAGATCAACAAATTAACTGGAGAATAAAGAATCTAATGATATATTAGTTCCTTCATCTCTATAACTTTTTACTTTTTTTTACATTGTCTTTTTTCTTTTTCAATGTTTTTTTTGTAACATTGTGGTTAATTGTGCAATTAATAGAAGACACTAATAAATTTAAAAAAATTGTCAAATACATAACGGTTCACATATAAAAACTATCACTTATTAGAATACCATTTCAAATTCCTAATGGTTATTAGGAATTAACCGTCAACATTTATAAAATATAATGATCTTTAATACTAAAAGACGTCACGGGTTGATAATCCATGAAACCTTCTCTATATAAACGTCCAAAAAATGAACTCCAATACTTCTCTACTTCCATTTCAATTTCTTAAAGCCAATTTTGATTCACAAAAACATCATGCATAAATGCAATTTAACGTCTGATTCATCATCTAGCAAAAAATTGAAAGATGAACTCTCTCTGCCAACAAGTATTGAAGGTTTTGTCCACACAACCTATGAGCTCCATCATATGGTCTGGATTTACTTATGATAGCAAGAACGCATGGACTAGGGCTTGAAGGAATTTACCGCTCTCGTTCACTCTTTGAACGAGAAGGTGGACAAGTTACTAGAGAAGGAAGAATCTGATGATGATACATCAAATCTTAAAACACCTCCGTAACTTTTTATTTTTAGTTTGGTTATTTATTTTGTCTTTTTTTTGTTGTAAAATGGTGGTTGTATAATCAACCACCAAAATTTTTAGAAAGAGTAATATACATTGTGGTTATTAAGTAACAACCGTCACTTATTAGAATACCATGCAAATACATAACGGTTGTAATTTGTAATTGTCATATATAGTCTCACAAGAATGACAATTCTTACTGTAAAAAATGTCATGAAACGTTAGATAAACAAACAGATGATTTATTTTCCAACTTTATATCATCAACAAAAATATAACGGTTTCTCTTAAATAACCATCAACTAAATGGTTAAAACCTTTCCCTTTCCTCCTTCTACAATCATGATAAGAATACTCTACTTCTTTATTCTTCGATAATCAGCGTGAGAACCAAGTACCCTTCATTACCCACCACTGCATTGACTACTCCTCTTCAACTTCCAACATGTGCAATGATGGTTTAAACCTGTTACTTCCAATCTATATAAACTCCTCATTTCCTTATGTTCATCATACTATTTCTTCATCGTCCTCCTCTGCTCTTTCAATCGTCAAGATGAAACACCATACTGAAGACTTGCTAGAAATTCCATAGTGTCATCCTCCTCCTCCACCTCCTTCTCCCCCTTCTCCTCCTCCACAACCTTTGCCTCCGCCTCAAGGGGAGATAATGATGCAGCATGCATAATGCATTGACCTTGCAATGAGGAGGCTAACCAGATATTTGTCGAGTATGAATAGGAAGGCCAATCTCATTCTTAATGAGTATGAGATTGGCCACAATGATCCCGACATACTCTCAGATGATTCCGGCCACTCCTCTAGTGACAAGTAGTATGATGATATAAGATTTGTTGCAAATTTATGGAACTTTTGATTCATTTAAAATGAAGGAAACAAAATTTCCTAAATTCATAGTAGACCTCAGATCATCTATCAAGCAAGTAGTCACTAGATCGAGGGCAATTTTTGGGTTTTATTTTTATAAAATATAAAAATATAATTATCTAGGCATTATCTACCTAAAAAATTTTAAAAAAATAATAACATACCTCATGGTTATTAACTAATAACGATGATATATGTATATTTTAAAACAATGACATAACTCACGGTTATTAACAGAGAACCATAATAAATATACCCAAATAAATAACATTTTTATCAATACAACCGTTATGTAAAGTCTTAGACTCGGCAATCCAAAAAACCCTACCCTTCCTCTTCTATTTAAGTGCCTGAAAAGGAATACACTTGACATTTAGTTTGTTCAATCAAAACTTGCCAACATCTCGTAACCCTACTACTCTTATTGTCTTTTCCGGGTGCCGAGAGTTTTTTTAGTCAAGCCCCACCATAAAAATCCTTCTCTTACTTCTCAGTGATAGTCGTGCTAGTGAATACCTTCACTCTTGTCTCAGCGACTATCAAGCGAGTTGTTTTCGCTTGCCCTAACTCACTTTTTTGTCATTCGTGAACCCTAGCTAAATCATATTCCTTTGGTGCTATGTTCTCCTTATTCGATTAAGGTTCCTTTGTGAAGTCATGCCATGATAAAGCATTCAAGTTGACATTAAATTGTTTTTGTGAAGTTATGCTTTCTTGGAAAAACCTATTATTGCTCTAATGGAAGGTTCATTTCCTGTTATAGAAATTTGTCAACATATTGCTTTGACTAAAGGTTCCTACTTTATTCATATCTTTGGAAGTTGCTTCAAAAAGTTCAATTGGGTTATGATGCATAAACTAGTTCAGTTTTACCAATGAGAGTCATATATGAACAAGCTCTGTGAATGTGGTACTTCATAGGTCATTAGAGGTTTATCAATGGTAAGCACAAGTTTAGATTGCAACGGAATCATTTTAACGGTAAACCGGAAAAAAGAGGACATCCTTAGACTTTAACTAGTGCAAATATTTTACAGCTTCTTCAAGATGTTGAATTTGAGTTTGGAAAAGGTGATGGTGCAGCAAAAGTAAGGTGAAAGACTACCAGGCTTTTGCTTCTGCGACTTATTAATGGCGAAAGAAAAGCATTTTCTTCACTCTTCTATATTGGAAATCTAATTTACTTCGACATAGTTTTGATGTCATGCACATTGAAAAAAATGTATGTGACAATGTGTTATACACGCTACTTAATGAACCCAGTAAGTCAAAAAGATCATCTTCAAGCAAGGAAAGATTTATGGGTGATGAGAGTTCTTGAAGACGAGTGGCTTTATGAGCATAAAAAGTTTCACCCGACAAAATTCACCCTCATAAATCCGAACAAGGAAGTCTTCCTCTTGATGTTGAAGAAAATAAAAGTTCCTGATAGGTATTCAAGCAACATGTTATGATGTATTAACATGGAGGCTCGAAAGGTTGCTAAGCTGAAGAGTCATGACTCACATGTTCTTATACAACAGTTACGTCCACTGGCTATAAAGAATGCATTGCCTCCTGATGTGGCCATCATTTTTATGGAGATGTGTTCCTTCTTTTAGAAGTTATGTTCAATGGTTTTGATCATTGAAGAGCTCGATCAGCTACTGTCTAAAATCATTCTTATGCTTTGTCATTTGGAGATGATCTTTCCTCCATCCTTTTTCACTGTTATGGTTCACTTGACAGTCCACCTGGTTCATGAAACAAAGTTGGTTGGCCTAGTTCAATATTGATGTATATATCATATTGAGAGGTACTCATTTTACATGTGAGTCAACATTACTTTATAAATTTTCTATTTACCCATTTAAGTATTTAGTATCATTTTTCCTTTTTGACTTTTTAGGTTTCTTGGGAAATTGAAATCTTACGTAAGGAATAAGGCATGACCAAAAGGTTCTATAGTTGAAGGTTATATAGGGGATGAGGTTTAGTATTTCTATTGAATGTACTTTGATGACATTGACACGGCTTTCAACCGACCACCTCGTGTAGATGATTGTCCTAAACCTGAGCCATTATTAAGAGAGTTGTTAATCCCTCGTGTTGGTAAACCAGTTGAAGAAAGTGACAACTCCAAATTAAAGGTAACTGAGAAGTTACAAGCACATAGACATGTCTTGATTAATGACACTCAAGTTGAACCTTTCCTTCAGTAAGAATTGTACACTCATATATTATTCTATATCTTTCCTAACATTTTGTACTTACATGTCATGATCACCTTCCAATGATTAATTGTAGAGAATTCAGAAGTCATGTGAAGCGTCACCTTAGGATCCGTAAACAAACATCCTCCAAAGTGACAAAAAGGTCCACAGAGAATTCACAAGTTGGCTTGAGCGTAGAATATTAAATGACCACAACCCACACTCTCCAGATTTAGAGCTCTCTCAATTAGCCCTCTTGATCATGCAAAACAATTTATAGCAAACAATGTCAATAGTTTCAAGTTTTGCACTGTTTCATGAGATCAAGGATTGCAAACACAAAATTTGGGTGTTTATGGCACCTTTGGGATAAGGAATTATGCGAGTAGTAGTAATGGCAACATGCAGTTCGAAGGCATCCCTTACTATGGAAAGCTTCTTGACATCGTCAAAGTAAATTATCAAGTCCGTTTCATCGTGACGTTGTTCAAGTGTTTATGGGTAAATACAACAACTTCTCAGGGACTTACAACTGATGATTTAGGCATCACATCAGTCAATTTCTCCTGACCAATTTACACTGGTCAATCTATAGATGATGAGCCATATATTCTTGCCTTAGAGGCACTCTAGGTTTATTATATCGTGGACGAGAGGCATAGGGATTGGAACATGGTAGTTTACTTAAAGCCTTGAAACCTTTATGTCTTACCCTTATCTTATTTTCACATTTTTTTCAGAGTGCTTGCACACAGTTTTGTGAGCAACACAAGAATAGCATAAATATATTGATATATTGATACAATGTATTTGATTACATTATCGGTTTTCCCCTCAGAGTTTGATAATATATACAAATATTTGTCCAAAATATTAAAATTAAACTAATATAACCAAATAACTCTGACCTCAGGATCCACACCCTTCAACTTCCCGTATTTATCGTCTTGCCCTTGGAGCCACTAGCTTCTGCTGGAATATTATTATTTTTGAAAAAGGGTGAGATTCAAAAGAACCTCAATAGTAACATGCAATCAATTATATAAAATCTGACAAGTAAATATGTCATGTTCCATGTTATGCACAAGTTAATGAACAATATAACGACATGTATACATGTGTAGAGGCTCAACCCCTACTACTTGTACACCTTGGTTGGTTTGGTACTCAACAACCTGGTAAAAGTGCACTTCTCATACTAACTGCCCCTTGTCAGTAAAACCATGTTGATTAATTAAATTACAGAAGATGGCATACACAAACATATAACATTGGCATAATATATAAAGGATAGAGTTACTACCTTAAATCCCTTTTGTCTGAAGTTGTTCCTTTAATTTCGTGTCAACGACTAGGGCTTTTAATTTGGTCCTAAAATTTCAAATGTACAAGAATTAGGTTAAAACCCATTCATGTATTATTTTAGATACTTCCATAGTGTTTTCAGTGGTTATATGAGTCTATATTGAAAAATTACCAAAATGCCCTTGAGGACCTGGTCCAGCCCTGATGTACTCGGTCCGACCGTACTTTTTCTGAAAATTTGACCTAGACATTCTTACATATTTTCACCCAAGGAACCCATTTTTGGCCTCGTTTTTCACAAAATCATTGCCAAATGACAGTTTTTCCCTTGACAGCCCTTAATTAGGGTTTCTGAGGCATTTTGGTCATTTCACTTTTTAGGGCTTTTCTGAAGAAGTGTTTAACACTAACCCCTCCTAATTTTCCCTTCTAAACATAATAGAACTATCAATTTCATGAAAATCTAACTCCTAGTTCCACTTTTACACTTGGCCAAAACTTAGGAAATAAAAGGGAAAATTGTGGTTTTTGATTTTCAACCTTAAATCCTTGTTCCTTTCTACTCCTAATCACTTGATTAACTACTTAATCACATTCTAAACATGATTTAGACTAAATTTGGGCAGCATAACAACTAGGGTTGGTTATATCCCAAATTTACAAATCACAATAAATCAACCACAAAACCACCAACCAATCTAATAACATCAATAATAGTAACCAAGATTTAAAGTTTATGAAGTCACCTTTGATTTCTCCTTGGTCCTCTCTCTTGGATGAAACCCAACCTCCACAAACCCTAAGATTTTGCTTCCTAGATACCTTGAATCATGGAGAAGAGTAGCTTAGAGGAAGGATTACGCAAGCTAGAAGCTAAGTCGCAAGAGAAATCACAACTTACCTTGAAGTTTCCTCCTCCTTCTCTCTAGAATTTCTTGCTCTCTCTCTTTCCTCTCTTCTCTTGTGGCTGACGGGAAAATGAAGAAAAGATGAGGGATGAGCTCTTTAAAATATCTTGCATTTACCTTAATTCTTTAATTACCAAAAATCCCATAATTTTGACTTTTGTTGTACTTGAATTTATCTACATGTAATGGTCTCTTAATATTTCATTAAAATTGGACTAATTCCCTTCCCTTTTTGGTCAGCCTAAATTCACGTCTAGGGTCCATTAAAAGAGCAAGATAGGGTGATGTTAACTTATCCAATAATTACAACATTTTCCATCACATTTTTTTCCATTTTCGGATTAGTGGCAATTTTTGGCAGATTTTTTGCCCAAATTTTGAAAAATCATAACTTTATTCGTAGACATTGGATTAGAGTGATTCCAAAAGCTATGAAACCTTTATTGAGTCTAATTTCAAGAAAAAATATAGCATTTAGCCAATTGGAAGCTAAAAGTTCCCAGAATTTAAGTTTTTGGACGCTGTTGCAGAAAATAGTCAGTTTCCTAGGTAAAATTAAAAAATTCATAACTATTTGTATCTAGCTCCAAAAATTACCCATAACCTTCAAATTAAAGCACATAATGTTTACTTTCATCCTATAAAATTTCATAATTTTTGGTCATCAGCTAGCTATCAAAACCATTTGAAAAAATCACTGCCTTGCAGGAAATTTTACTAACGGCACCGTTCACATTTCAAATTTTCAATATTTAATTCCTATAATCAAGGATTTATAGCAAGAGGTTGTTTAAAGTATATCAATATTCACCAGTTATTCCTTTAAATATAAGGAATTTTAGTGATCGAATTTGGAATGTTACACTTTAAGACATGGGTGATGGTGATAACATTACCTATGATAGTAAGCCATTTCAACCTGCTAATTTTGAAAACATCTCCCTTGAAGGTGATGACAATTTACCTATAATTTGGTGCATTTTTTTAAGCTATTATCATTTAAATTTAATTTTTGTACAAAATAATACCACACTAACATTTTCTTCACACAATTTTTGTAGGGATACCGATGAAGAATGATTAAACAAATTATGCTCTTGTATTTGTAAACCTTAATTTATATATATATTTTTTAAAAATTTAGACAAATATTTTTACTCGTTTTATAACCACTAAAAAATCAAAGAAAACCACTACAGAGAATGTCACATTAATTGCTACAAATATCAACCATTACAAAACCTATCACATTAATCGCCACAAGTGCTATGCAGATCCCTATAAGTACACTTACTACACCTTATTTCAAACACTCCTCCATTTCTTTCAACCCTTTTTCTCTTTCATTTTCTCTCATTTAGAAATTTTTTTAAGAGCTGAAGAGCTGAACAAGATGATCAAATATGGTAAAACTTTTTTTAATTCTTTGATTTCAATATTTTTCCCTCCTCATAATATTTATACTCATTATTTTTTTTTGTCTATAAATTAAAGAACATTTCCTCACCATTTTCAATATTCTTTCCATAATGATCAACATAAGTAGACAATATATTGTGTGTTTGGTATTGCTTATTGGAGGTCAATAAGCACTTATTACATAAGTCGAGACAAAATTCCTCTCATATACTTACTTGTATATCGTGAATCACGAATTATAAGCACTTATTGTCAAAAAATAAGCTATCTCAAATGAACACGATAACTTCTTATTACCTACATATTCTCAATAATATTACCTATATAAAGTTTATACTTATCTAACTTAATTTAATCATTCTTTTTAAATAATAACTTCTATAAGTTAAGCTACTTAAATAATAAATTATTCAACCCAATATTGTAATAATGGACTCAGATAACTGTATAATTTTTTTTAAATTTCCTAAAATTTTGTAGCGGTTTTAGAACCGCTATGAATTCAATCACTAAATGGGATTAAATTTTTGGTGCTACTTTTGAAATTTTATACTATATTAGAAGCAGTTTGGTAACCACAACAAAGGTGTTGGTGATATTTTTTAAAAATTCCTATATTTCAATTTAGTATCATTTTTTCAATCGCTACAAGATTTGAGCCAAATTTTCATTTTTCATTTCCCGCCACACGAAATTGTAGCGCCAACATTTGTAGTGGTTATACAGATAATGTGTTATCAACATACGCATCTTGTAGAGGTTGGAATGAACAACTACAACATGTGTTACTTGAGTAGCGGTTATGTTAAACCACTACAAATCCGTTTGCCATAGTGGATTTTGTAGCAGTTAAAATCGCTACAAATACATCTTTTTAACTGATATTAAACCACATTTTTTGTAGTGTACTTTCCATATTGAGTAGCCATGCAATTTGGATGGATCAAGATTTTCTAGGCTTTATGGCTAGAATCAATCGCACTCTTGATCTATATATATAATAAAATAAGTGTTCACCTATACCTTGTGTCTCTTCAATTAAACCTAGAAAGCAAAGGAAGATGGGGACAAACATATACCCTATCAGAAAGGGCGCAGGGGTATGCAAATGCTTGAGTTCAAGGGTTTGCATAGCCCTCTACCCTTTCTGATAGGAGTATATGATTTTCCCCAGAGTCCTTTACTTTCCGGGGGTTAATTCCTGTGAAGAGACATGTCATACCCTTATCTTATTTTTCACATTTTCAAAGTGCTTGCATGTAGTCTGGTGAGCAACGCAGAAATAGAGTAAATATACTGATATATTAATACATGGTACTTGATTCCATCATAGGTTTTCCCCACAGGGTTTGATGATATTACAAATGTATACAAAATGCCCAAAATAAGCTACATATATAACCACCATCTTTGCCTTGGGATTCACACTAGTCAGTTCCCCATATCTATGACCTTGCCTTTAGAACTGCTGGTTCCCACCGAGACATTTTTTTTATAAAAAGGGATAAAATTCCAAGGAATCCAAGTAGCAACATACGATCAATCATATAAAATGCGAGAATTTAAATATGCAATGTACCATATAATGTAAAATGAAAATTCATAACAATACGTGTGTACACAAAGCTCAGGACCAAATCGTTGTTTGGATCCCCTATAGCCCTGTTTGGTACAAGGCATTAATTTTGATGGATTGGATTGGGACTGGTATTGGGATAGGGACTGGGCCCCTAACCACAGCTAGGTACTGTACCCCAGGTGTACCTCAGCTGGGTACCTAACCACAGTTGGTTAATATACCTCAGGCACCATGTTCATATCACATAATACAGTAACATACAACATATCAATAATTATATAGTGTATAAGAGATTATAGTTACTACCTTAATCCTTTTCACCTCGAAACTTGTGCCTCGTAATGCCTGCCAACGACTAGGCTCAACTTGGTCTTAAAATGTCAAATATACAGGAATTAGGTTTAAACCCATTCACGTACTATTCTAGGCACTTCCATAGTGTTTTCAGTGGTTATATAAGTCTATTGTGAAAATTTACCAAAATACCCCGGGGACTGGCTCAGCCCCAACTTACCTGGTCCAACTGTACTTTTCTCAAAATTTTGACCTGGGCTATTCTGACATATTTCTGCCCAATGAATCCATTTTCAGACTCGAAATTACAAATTCACTACCAAAAGACCAGAATGCCCTTGGCAGCTCTTATTTCAGTGTTTCAGGGGCGTTTTGGTAATTATGCTTTTTAAGACTTTTCTGGAAAAGTGATCAACTGTAACCCCACCTAATTTTCCCTCCTGAACTTAATGGAATCATCATGTCATAAAAAATCTAGCCCTAACCCCTTGAACCAATACTAGTTGAAACTCATACTTCTCAAGGGAAAATTGGGGTTTTTGAAATCTGACTCCGCAGACTTGCTCCTTTTTACTCCTAACTACTTTATTGACTATTTAATTGCATTATAACCACCATTTAGACTCAATTTTGGTAGCATATCGCTTAGGGTTCCATGTTTTCCAATTTGACATTCACAGCAAATCCAACAAAACTTCTCCGATTAAATTAACCACAACAGCCAGAATAAACAAAGATTATAGTTTAGGAAGTCACCTTAGCTTCTGTTTGGCTTTTCCCCTTCTTGGCTGAAAACCTTAGCTTCAAACACTGCAATTTCTTGCTTCAAGCACCTTGAATCACATGGAAGAGAAGCTTAAAGGAAGGATTTCGCAGGTTTGGAACCAATTCACCGAAGAAATCAACCTACTTCATGAGATTTCTTCCTCCTTTTCTCTCTAAAATTCTGAACTCTTTCTCTCTTTGAAGACTGAATGATGACAGAAATGAGTATGGGATGGGAAGGGAAATGCTTTTATAACATTTTCCTTTACCCATTAATTTTCCCTTAATTTTTGGATTAATTGAAAATTCTAGCAGATTTTCTGCCCAAATTTTGAAAAATCATAACTAAATTTGTAGACACCATATTAGTGTGATTCCAAAGGCTATAGAACCCTTATTGAGTCCAGTTTCAAGGAAAAATATAGCCCTTTTCCAATTATAAGCACAAAATACCCAGAATTAAATTCTTTGAATGTTGTTCCAAAAAATCAAAAATTTTCCTGGGTTAACTTCAAAAAATTCATAAATTTTTGCATATAGCTTTAAAAATTACCTATTACCTATTAAATTAAAGCTTAGGATGTCTAATTTCACCTTGTAAAATTTCATAATTTTTTATCATCATTTGTTCATTCCAACTACATGACAAACTCACTGACTTGTTAGAAGAAGTGAAACAACATGCACTTGCAATTTTGATAAATTTCATTTTTGTATACAAAATTTCGATACTCTTTAATTTACCATTTTATCCTTGTAAATGTCTCATTACATAAAGGGAATATTGGTGATAAAAATTAGGGTGTTACATGACACAATTATATATGGGTCAACAGTTATATTATCACTTATATACATCAACAATTGCCATTGATTCTCCCCACAAAGCCTAAAATGTCTTGATCCATGCAAAATTATCACAAAGCCTAGTAAATGTCTCATTACATAAAGGGAATATTGGTGATAAAAATTGGAGTGTTACAAGACACAATTATATATAGGTCAATAGTTATATTATCACTTATATACATTAACAATTGCTAGAACTAGGAAAATGGGCCGAGCCCGTTGGGTCGGCCCTTTTAGGCCTTGGCCCTTCAAGGGCTGAACTTGCAAATTGTAGCCTCAAAAGGAAGTTGGGCCTAAAAGGGTCGGCCCTGTAGGGCCTCGGGCCTAAAAGGGTCGGCCCTGGAGGGCCTCGGGCCAGCCTTGGAGGGCCTCGGGCCAGCCCTTTAAGCCTGTTTATTTTTTATTTTTATTTTGCTTGGAAAGGAAACTATGTTACATTTTTGAATTGTCTTATTTAATCTATATATCACTCTATCCTCATATTGTATAGAGTATGATTTTTGAGTATATTGTTTTGTCTAATTGAATCATATTGTGATTTTTTAGTATGATTTTTGAATATATTGTTAGAATAAAATCATATTATATACTGTTCTGCTTGATGGAGTATGCTTTTTGATGGAGGTTGTGATTATTTGACTACTTGAACCTACTACTCAAAGTGAAACACAATCAAATGTCCTTGAAATTGATGATAGTGGTGATGAAGGTGAAAATGATAGTCATCATACTCATGTTGCTTAGAGGTTAGAGTATTTAACTTCTTGCCTTCTTATACTTTAGCCTTTGTATGAGTTATTTATGGACATAATTTTACCTTTGATTATACATTAGTAACTGTGTTTGTTTGTATCAAGAGACGTGTTATTTAAACCTTAATGTTGACAACATTTATATATTAAATTAGAATTTTAATCGTTGTTATTTACTAATTATATCTCTCTGGGAAAAATACGCAAGAAAAATAGTTAAATATTGTGAAAAAAACTTCTCGGCCCTACGGGCCGACTCTGACCTTGATGCTTTCGAGCTGGGCCTTGAAAAACTGCAATTTTCTTGACCCCGAGCCCTTTAAGGCCGGCCCTGTTAGGCCCTGGCCTGTCAAGGGTTGGCCCTGATTCCCGGGTCTAACAATTGTCATTGATTCTCCCCACAAAGTCTAGAATGTCTTGATCCATGCAAAATTGCATATCCACTTGATGTGGTAGGTACTATTATTCTATTATATATATAGAGGAAATTAACTAGCTTAGAAACTCTCACTTGAAGAATCTTATAGCTATATTTTACGATTATTATATAAAAACCATAATGTATTATAAATGTTTATGTTTTTATTTATAAATCGTTATTTATGTACTTAATACATAATAGTTGTCTATGTGAGACCATTATTAATTTTTATTAAAAGTCATAGTTCTTATATACAAACCATTATATATGTTATTGAATAACTAATTGTTGTAAAATGAGAAGTTATATATCATGCAAGCATTACCATATATTATGATGGTTGTTTACGTGTGCCCATTAATTATTATCATAGCAATGGGCAGATCATGGCCTCACCAAATCTCAATACATAACGAGTGTTATATTAACAGTTATAATAGGTTTGGAATAAATAACAGTTCAGAATCGTAATGCATCTGTGCTGAGTTTTTATAGTGCCTGCATATATGATAGCTCAAAACAGTGATTTATAGGAGTTAATAACCGTCATATATCACAATTTGTGTAGTAGTGCATAATCTCAAATAGAAGAATAATCTATTTTTGCCTGATGAGGTTCTGAAAACCTCATATAACAAAAACCCCTTCTGAATCAATCTTATTATTTTCAAAAGAAATATATTTTTTATTTTTTATGTTTAATTCATAAGAAGAGTGGATTCAAGCAAGCAAAGACAAGCTAGAATTAATTATATGATCAACATATTGTTCATAATAGAAGATTCAAGACTATGGCGAGAGCATATACCTCTGGTGATTTGAGTTGCTACAAAAGAGGGGAAAACGAAAAGGACCATATAATAAAATGATAGCATATACACAATCACCATAATATTCATACATGATACTCCACTACTTTTGGCTTAAAAAAATGGAAAGATGAGTAGCAAGCCAATAAGTTAATAAATAATTCATGGTCAAGCTTATGAGTGCTTCCATGTTAATCAAGCACACAAGACAAAATAGGAGAGGATCAAATGAATATATAGAAACAATTAAGAGGGAAGGAAGACGTGTCAAAAAGAATAAGAAGGAATCACTTATATCATGAACCCACTGTGAGGAAACTTGTTAGCAATTGGGAGGTAATAGGAAGCAATGTTCATATCTATAAGGCCAACATATCATGCATGAAGAAATTGCAAAATACAGGAAAGAAGATTATGAACACCCCTATATATTAAAGAACATGAATACATGCCTAGTGCTTAATATCTACATGCCTCAATCTCACGGATATGTTTATCGGCAAACCAAGCACATGTGGAGAAAGGGATGGTAGGCTCTTCAAGTAAATTTCTAATTCATAAGACCCATCACAAAATAAAAGGAAGCAATAGAATAGTAACTCTCTACCTTTCTTACTTGCCTCCTTTTTCTCCCAAAATTCTGGTTTCTTTTCTCCCAATTTTTTATGTATCTTGCTTCAACCTTGCTCCCTATTTATAGTATCAAAGTAAGGTTTTCTTTATAAATGCACCTTTTTTTTTTAATTTTTTGTAAACTTTTTGTATTTTTTGTTGATAATATTTCCTGACTTGACTCAATCACCGTCAATTAGAGATTTTTTTTTAATTTTGTTTAATGAAACATCCTATTTTTAAACCTAACCACCATCATTAAGAGATTTTTTTTTAATTTTCTTTTTTCTTTTTCAATTTTTTATATTTTTTTCTCAAGTAATTTTCTAATTTAAACCTATCAACATAAATGAGAGATATTTTTGTATTTTTTTAATTTCTATTTTTTCTTCTCTATAATGACTCCATACTAAATTTCCTAATCTGAATGTCAATAAGCGACAATGAGATGAATTATTTTGAAATTTGTTGTCATTTATAACAAGCCCCAATTACAAGACAATTACCAATAATGATAATCATTTTTCAAATTTCAATTATAATCCAATCGCCATCAATGTAATGTGCTTATGAATTTATATGTGGAAGTATCAAGAAGTATTTTTTCCTTTTTACTTGTTTTTTAATTATTTTTGAGTGGGTCCCAGACAAAATTGGGTGCTCACAATCCCTATCTATTAACCCAAGCTTACTAAAATCCTCTTCATCAAAAAAACTCTCCTTGTTTAGTGTCCTCGGCATCTCACCTGAAGAAGAGTACATAACATGGATGAAAGCTACAAGGAAAAACTAGTAAAGGCTGAGGCAGAAAGAAAACTGCCTCAGAAAGTGACTGATACGGCCAAGTCTAAGACAAAGGAGCATGGAGCCATGTACGTTTTTATTCAAAAAAAAAAGAATTCATGTCACATGACTAATCAGTCATGCACGTACTGTAATACCCCAAATTTTGAGACTTGAGCTTAGAGATTAAGCCTGAGATTAGTGAACTGCTAAGCCCTAGTTTACCAGGATTCCAAATTGGATTAAGAAATATGAAAATGAGGTTGGTGGTGATTTAGTTAGAATTACCATATCAGGGGCAAAACAGTGAAGTTACCGGCCAAGTAATCTGTTGTCGAAGAAGAAACTCATTGGTAACTTTAAGATCAATGGCTAGGATTGTATTGTGCAATAGATCAAGGGGCGGAATCCCATGACTAGTGTCTATGTGAGCTCATAAGAGGTGTGACAAGATTGTGCCAAGTGGTACTTTGTGAGCCATGGGATTTGGGTCAAATGTTCAACTCTTTTTCCTCTCTCTTCTCTTTCTTCTTGGTCGGCCAAATGGCCTAAAAAAATGATCTCTACTTCATCATCACTATCTCTCAATTCTCTCTCTTGTTCCTCCATTTTCGGTGAGCTCAAGGTGGAGAGAGAAAAAGAAAAGGTAAGTTTGGCTATGTAAATGTCCTCTAATGCTCAAATACCTTTCTTTAAAGTTATTCATAGTAATGAGAGCTTCATTGCTATGGTTTTAGATTTAGGAAAGAAGGTGGTTTGAGAGCTTGAGGAATTTGGAAAGATGAAGAATTAAGGATTAACTTTGAGAAAGAGGAAGATGTGAGTGATATCTTCCTTTTAATCTATTATTTGTGATATTTGGTTGAGTTTTGTGATTTGTGGTTTTTGCCTTAATTTGGCATAATTGTGGAATAATGGTGTATTGTGATTAAAATGGTGTCATAGTGTGTTTTGATACCATTAGGATTGATTTGGAACTTTGGAAGTAAAGTTAGAGAAATTTGGGTAATGTGTGTGATAAGTGTGACCATAAGGGAAAATGTTATTGTGATAGGATTTTGGTTGTTTTGAGGTTTCCAATGGGTTCCTTGTGTGAAATTATGTGGGAATAGCCTTGTGTAAGAATTTTAGGACCATTGGAGACAAATTGGTTAAGTTAGAGAAAATGCTGATATCAGCTACGTTTCTGGTCTCTGATGCACAACACTCGAGCGAGGGAAGATCATGCTTGAGTGCTGTTGTGTATTTTCCCTTTTTGTGTTGAGTTTTGCTTGGGTTTCTATGAAGAGAGCTCGAGTGTACTTCATTGTCCGTAAGTGATGTTGGTGCTTGTTCGAGTGAGCAAGGAATTGCTCGGTGATAGTGTGAGAGCTTGGTTTGGGCTGCTCTCGGATTGTCACTCACTGGCCATTTGTCAAGAGTGTGCTCTGACACTCGTAAGCACAGTCGTCTCACCCGAGAACTGGGGGGTATGCTCGAGTGAGCTTGTCCCTCTGATGTTGTCTGTGTTGGAAATTATGCCCTAAAGGCCAATCATTGTACTTTGAACATTATTATTTTAATGAAATTTCTCTATTCTGTTATCATATTTTTTGCATGTTAACTGTGATAATTGTATCATTGGATAATTCATAAAGATTGTCCTAAAATGTCCCTGGTTGGTCATCTATACGGGAGCAGAGATGAAACAAGACCAGTATGACTTTGATAAGATATGGAGATACGAATCAAAGTCTTAGGCACTTGTAAGAGTACAAGGTGCTGGACCGACCCACTATGAGAAAGTTACATGGATCAAGTTATAAGCTTTCCTCATGTATAACCACGTCACAATGCCCTTAGACCTGAGGTCATCATGGATTCCTACATGAGAGTTGCTAAGCTTTGAACTAGTCAAAAGTCACTTTTGACTGGGTGATGATAAAGGCTACGATCGGGCTTGGTGGTTTTTCTAGCAGAGGAATATGAATGATCAAAATGGAATTTGTCCCTCACATTAGTAGAGAGATATTACTGGGCCCCTCGATGAGTGAGTTTGAGAAATGTATGGCCATACTATGATGAAAGGAGTTTCTGTCTCTATTATCAGGCTACTCAGGAATCGAGAAAGTAATGGTCAGGAACAAGAGGATGACATTATCCATGCCTTATCCTTGATCGATATATCGTGTGACAAAAGGGACGTGATATGGTTGTTTGAAAGGTTGCAACGTGATAACGATCCTCATATGAATTGGGTAGTCGTAATGTCTTGCTAGAGGCCGCTTGCGACTTTTGGGTTAGTATAGTTATTGGCCCACTGCCAACTTCATATAGGCCTACAGGGTCACACACAAGAATGATCCAACACGAGATAATATTTAATTTAGGGTGGATGAATTATATATATATATATATATATATAATATAAAATTCATTAATAATATTATATAGATATATATATTTTTTCAAAATATATATCTTATATATATATGTATATATATTATATGATATTATTATATTTAATAATATTATATAGATATATATATTTTCGAAATATATATCTTATATATATATATGTATATATATTATATGATATTATTATATTGTGTTAGTTTTAAATTTAATTTATTAAGATATATTAAATTTAATAACAACATGATAGAGATATAGTATCTCAGATTTAATTTATGAAGATAAATTAAATCTAATGGCTCTTTATTTAGATTAAATAAATAGGTTAAATTAAAACTGTTGGGCAGATTTAATTTAAACTGAATTTATTTAATTAGCTCATCAAGATAATTAATTGTTAATTAATTTCGAAATTAATGATGATTAATTTTGAAATTTGAAAATAGCCCTCATAGGTTATAAACTTGATAGAGCGGATATATTCAGATGCACATGAGAATTGAGAGCCGCAAGTGAAACCCTAGGAGACATTAGAGGCGCTAGCACGCAGTCTCGGTTGGAGAGCATTTGTGTGGATACCGGTAGAGGGAGCGGACTTGACGTGTTGGCTCCTAGAGATCGTGAAAACTCTGAATCATCAAAAAGGTATGAATCCTTCCAACTTGGTTTAAACACCGTTGATAGATCCTCGATTAGGATCGGTGAAAATTTTTAAATTTCTTCCATTGTGCCTACCGATCCTAATAGTCTGTGCTCTCGGGTTGTCACTTCTTGTGTTGCACTTTCGGGGACTCGAGCAGATTTGGAGTCATCACCTGAGTGCAAAGCCTTATGCTCGAGTGATGTGAGCACTTTCTGGTCAAGGTAGTTGCTCACTGCCAAACACTCACGAGTGAGAGTCATTCTCACTCGGGCACGAGTCGTCCCTCACTCGAGTGTGCCATCCTTCACTTGAGTGATAAAGCCAAAAATGGGTTTGTGAGATTTCAAAAGAGAACTTTGGTTAAATGTCTCCCAACCCTTTAGACATGTGTCTAGGCTTTGAGTAGCCACTTAAAGGTTGTGTATGATAACCAACTTAAGTGTTTAAAGGATAAGGATTTGGAAAAAGGGATTAACCCCATGCCCTTGTTTTGGTTATAGGGTTTGGTGTTCACCCTGATCGTGAGCAGCTGGAGCTGGAGCTGGAGCTTACATGGAAAGAGTGTATGGAACATATCTCTCCTGCATGTATTTGATATCTGTTTTAGTGTGTGTTGGTGCATGTCTTTACTTTGCATGATTATGTGTAATTTGAGGCTATGTTTGAATCTATGCTATGGCCATATGTATATATTATTCGAAGCATTGAGCTTATAAATGTGTCATTGTGTATGGGCATGAGTTGTGTGATGCAAGCATGTCATGCATTAGACATTTATCATACATGCATATTGATATTGTTATCCGACTGAGATTCTCTAGAATCTCACCCTCCCCTATCAGCATTTTAGACAGGGAAGGAAAATTGAGGATGGAGCAAGCATCTAAGGATGAAGAGGACTCGTTTCTAGGTGAGAGCTTAGTAGTTGGTTATCAATGCGTAATTGGGAATATGTATTTGTATATTCGGATTGGTATTTGAGTATGTATTCGAGTGGGTTGTGTAATCCTCAATTGAGGAGTTGTATGGGCTATTGTGCTCGATGATTATTGAGCGAAGGTATGATCCCGGTATTGCCGGGAATTTATATTGCGTACTCTGATAATTGTATAATGTGATTTATCTTCGCATAGTAATTGTATTCGGAGTGTGAATGTGAGACCAGGTTTAAATAATTTTGAAATGTAATTATGAAAATCCCATATGGTAGATAGATTTGTAAATGTTTATTTGTTTGTTATTGGTCTCTATTTCACTTAAGCTTCATAATCTGGATATAATTACGGAAGGGGAGTTGCACGTACACTCCTTGTTATTTGATATTTCAATCACGTGACACAAATTTAATCACAAAATCTTAGTAACTTTAAGAAACTTAACAATATTCATATATTTGAAGGATTCATTATATCCCGCAGTTCAATGTTGAAGGGTAAGTGAGATAGATAATTATATATACTATATATATTGGATTACACAACTCCTCTATGTTGTTGAAGATACATAGTTAGCCACACAAGGTGCGTGGACCGATTACAGAAGCTTAACAATGCAGCAAAAGGGAAAACCAAAAAGAGAAAGTCTTTCTTATTGAAAGCCAACTAGGATGCTTGACAAAAGAACACAAGTTGAAAAATCACTTTTACGACCGATAAAAAATGATATTTTAGACCGGTTCTGGATGAGGTCTTGATACAGTTGGTCTAAAAAGTCTGCTACATTTTAGACTAGTTAAGGAACTAGTCTTAAAAAAAAGTTTTAAGATCGGTTATTTATACAACCGGTCTAAAAATAATTATTTTTAGACCGGTTATCGAAGAAACCAATCTAAAAAGTTCTAATTTTTAGATCGGTTGTCTAAAAAACAGGTTAAAAGTAATACTTTTAAGACTAGTTTTTTAGACAATCGATCTAAAATGTACTTTTTAGACCGGTTGTGGGAAGAACCAGTCTAAAAATTTTGCATTTTTTTTAAAAAGTTGTTCCATTTAAAACATTTATCCAGCAAGTCATTTCCCCTGTTAAAACATTTCACTCAGCAAATAGCCATTTCAACGACATCCAAATAAATTATTTTCTTACACATTATAACAAACATCTTATACAGATTATCATTTTCATCAAGCATTTCAATTGGATGGTGTAATACTTACATCATTCTTCCTGTACCCCACATTCCACATAAGCAACAATAATAAATCATTCTTCTTACACCTCAAATAAATTATTCTCTCTTACACATTCCCATTTTGTCAAGCATTTTAAAACATAATTTCAAATTGTGTAACTTACATTATCATTCTTCCTACACCCTATATTCCACAGAAGCAACAATAATAAATTATTGAAAATCAACACTTGATCACAAAAAATATGAAAAATAAGGTATGCTGCTAAACAATTTTATTCCCCTATTTTAATATTACAGTTTGACAAAAGAAATCAAAACTTTAGCTAAGATCAGAATATAATCAAAAAATTTTAATTGATGATCGAGGAATCTATTGAGAAAGCACTCAACAGACAATAATCCATCGCTGATGATCACTAGCTGGCTTTGAAGAATCTACACTAAGATACCTCATATCCTTCATTTTCCTGTGATGATAAGAAAAAACGTAGTTTTATATATACTAATAACAATATACGTAATTCAAATATAGTTCATGATAATTATTTTAGTTGACTAACCTTCAAAGTAGTTTTATGAAGGGATATCCTTCCATATCCCTTCATGATGATCGTTTCTTGTGCCGTGTTCATTGTCTGCTTCATCTTCTTTCAATTCTGGTATACCCCTAGAAAATGAAGGAGTCTCAAGAAGATCATTCATTGAATGACTTTCCTGATTAATATCAACAGCCCTTTTTCCTTGGAGAGGTACATACCACATTTTATTTGCCTGATCAGTAATATAGAACACTTGTTTAGTTTGATATGCCATAATAAAAGGTTCATCTCCAAAACTTTTACTAATCATATCAACTAATGTAAATCCCAACTGATCAATCATCACACCATTGTTGACATCAACCCACTTGGGTTTGAAAATGGGAAATTTAATTTTAACATAATCAACCACTCAAATCTCTTCAATCACCCCATAATAAGGTATTGCTTCCAATCTAGGGTTCTTATCTTTCAAACTAGAGAAGTGCATAGATTCAGACACTAACATAATGCAACTGTTCTAGACGGTGCTCCTATTGTCAAGGGACCTTGTGTAAAACGTATAACCATTGATCACAAATGAAGTCCAAGTTATGACATCAACTTGAGGACCACATGCTAACCATTTAATTGTATAAGAAACACATTCTTCTCCATCAACCTTTTGTTTGAACCAATGTGTAAAAGTTTTGTTATGCTCCCTAATTAACCTTTGTTCGGTCATTCAACTATTTTCTTTCCAGACAATTTCTTTATGTGCATTAATGTAATCTTGAACTTTAACAACATTATTCAAGATGCACAAGTGGACTTGTTGCAATTCATCAGGATCAACACTCTTTAATATAGCCCAACGTCTACCCGTTTCTTCATCATGACGTTCAGGAAGCCCAATATGTCTTACATTTGACAGGTAATCTTGACAAAACTCCACGGCTTCTTCAGAAACATATTTCTGAATAATAGATGCTTTAAGCCGATTTGCATTCTTCACATACCCTTTTAGGATTTTCATAGTTCTTTCAATTGGGTACATCCAAATTAAATAGATAGGGCCACACAACTTTTTCTCCTTTACTAGATGAACAATTAGATGTACCATGATGTCAAAAAAAGAAGGAAGAAAAAGCTTCTTAAGCTGGCACAAGATCAGATATCCTTCATTTTCTAGTTCATCCAATCTTTCTTCCTCAATGACTTTAATAAAAATAGCTTGTGGGAGAAACAAAGTCTAGTCTAAATATGTTGAAGATCATATTCGACAATGCCTCAAATAGCTGTTGGGAGTAGTTGTTGCATTAAGACATGACAATCATGAGACTTTAGCCCTACTAACTTGAAGTCTTTCATCGACACAAGCTTCCTAAAATTTGAAGAATACCCTGAAGGAACTTTGATGCCATGTAAACACTCACAAAAGCTTCTTTTCTCATTCTTAGACAAAGTATGAGCGGCTGGAGGACAAAAAGTTCTCATATCATTGGCTTTGGATGCAAATCTTCTCGTATCCCTATTTCTTGCAAGTTTAATCTTGCCTTCACGCCATCCTTAAAACTGCCTTGTATGTTAAGCAGTGTCCCAACAATATTATCACATACATTTTTCTCCACATGCATGAAATCAATATAGTATCTCACATCAAGATTGGGCCAATATGGAAGATTGAAGAAGACATATCTCTTTTTCCATTTATTTATTTTCATTACTATTCTTTGTAGTCGTACCAAAGATAACATTGATATTTTTCCCCTTTTCATAAACTTGCTCCCCAGTCAATGCCTTTGGAGCATCTTCAAACTCTTGTTCACCAAAAAAAGCTTTCTTTAATCTACTATATGGGTGGCCTCATCTAAGTAATATCCTATGGCCAAGATAAACTGTCTCTTTTTCATGTTGAAGTTGATAGTAGCATGTTCCTTTTTCACAAATCAGACATACTTTATGGCCTTTAACACTATATCTTGACAAGTTTCCATATGCAGGGAAGTCATTGATAGTACAAAAGATTATATCTCGCATTTCAAAAACCTCCTTCTTGTTCACGTCAAAAACATCAACACCTTTATCCCACAACTCTTTCAAGTCTTCAATCTAGGGTTCTAGGTCAACATCTATGTCATTTCTAGGTTGTTTTGGTCCCAAAATCAACATAGACAACATGATGTACTTTCATTTCATGCATAACAGAGGAGATAAGTCATAAATTACCAACATAATAAGCCATGAACTATGTATACTGTTCAGGCTACCAAAAGGATTCATGCCATCCATGCTAAGCCCAAGCCTAAGGTTCCTAGGTTCTTCACTGAAGGTAGGAAATAACTGATTAATTTTCTTCTATTGAGAAGAATTAGCTGGATGTTGAAGCTTTCCATTGGATATCCTCTCATCCACATGCCATCTAAAATTTTTTACATCGTTTTCATTAGCAAACAAGCGCTTGAACCTTGGTACGATTGGAAGATACTACAACACTTTTGTAAGGGCGTTATTTGATTTATACCTCTAGGTTTCACATATCGGACATTGTTGTTCCTCTTCAAGCTCTTTTCTATACAATATACAATTATTAGGGTATGCATGGATATTTTTATACTTCATCACTAGTGGACAAATTATTTTCTTAGCATCATAGTATCGAGAAGGCAACACATTTTCATCTGGAAGCATGTCCTTAAAAGCCTCAAGCATTTCTGAAAGACTCTTATCGCTCCATCAATGCCGTGCTTTCAAGCTTACCAATTTCAATACTGCTTTATAGCGACGTCTCAGCATCACTTCACATATTAACATACGCATGTGATTTCTTAAAAGACTCTTCTCTTATATCACCAATAATATCCTCTATCCGATCATCCATATCCGTGTCATTATCATCAAAGGCCACTCCCCCTGTTGAGATGAACTTGGCAATTCTAATTCTTCACCATGCCATACCTATACTGTATAACTCTTACAAAATCCTTCACAAATTAAATGTGTATA
This sequence comes from Inga laurina, assembly GCA_963855925.1. Taxonomy (NCBI): domain Eukaryota; kingdom Viridiplantae; phylum Streptophyta; class Magnoliopsida; order Fabales; family Fabaceae; genus Inga; species Inga laurina. The sequence goes on along the minus strand of OY979706.1, from coordinate 28,939,580 downwards.
TATATCTGCAGCACTTAGTCGCTTCTCATTCAAACATACTACACAAGGGCAATAAAACTTCCCACTACCATCATCGGCATTTCTTCTAGTGAAGTCTAAAAAACCCCTTACCCCATTATCATATTCAACACTTGTTCATTTAACTTTTATCCAACTATGATCCATATATATCTCAACACTTAACTTGTAGCACCCTATATCCAACAGCAAAAGGATAGACACGAAAACAACAATCATAGTGAATTTTTTAGAAGTTCTATATAATTACAAAACTGCCACCGGCCAAATTTTTTAGACCTTATCCGCTATAACCGATCTATATATGGCAGTTTAAAAAGGGAATTTTGTACTAGTGGAAATAGCAAAGAAATAACAGAAAAAGGAAAATATTAGTGTTGGAATATTCTAGTCTACCCTTGGTAGATTAGGGCCCAAACCTAATTCAAGAGGAGCTATCGTGGAGGGACATATTATAAATAGAGTATCCTTTGTAGTTTAAAGGTTATATCTATTGCCATATAATCGCATGTTTAAGGGTTGCATCTATTCCTATGTGCTATTCAAACATTTTATATAAGGTGTAGGATCAAGGGAGGAGGATAATCTGAATAACACACAATTCTTTCTCTAAAGATTCTCTCATAAGAGTTCTCTATTCTCTTCCTCTCTTTGGTATATTTGCTATGTAACGTGATCGGGGTCCGCCTCGATGCTATCGTTTCGTGTAGGTACTTCAGTGAGTCAATTTGATTCCAGGTATGCCCAAAATTCTCACAATCAGAATGGCACAGGAAAAAGGTAAGAAAATATTAGAGAGAATCTTTAAAATCCTTCTTATTGTTTGTACTCTTATGTTTCCCTTCTTATACTGCATTCTCTCTCACTTTTCACGAGGTCCTACGAATTGTTCTAAAAGCCTGAAGTTATCACAATTAAATAAGATGAAACTTGTGCCTTCCATTTGAAAGCTTTCATATTACTAGGTAGCGAGAGGTTATTTGCAGAAAGTCTTCATGCCTTTAGAAGAAACAAGTATGGAAACCGGAGTAGCAAGTCTTGCACATATGTGGTTTTTTTTGTATTTGGTGAACATGTTTTCTTGCTCCACAACCTTGACTATTCTTATATATACACCTATAGTACTTTTAGAAAATATAATCATGTGTGTGTGAATCATGAGATTGTTAAATCTTTATATAAATTTAATATTAACATCAAACTTATAAAAACACAATTGCACTATATAGAAAAATCATCTCTATTTTGAAACCTTATCATGCTCAACCTTGATTTTGTCTGTAGCAAAAATTAAAGTAGATAGTTTTATTATCAAAACTAATGTATTTATATAAATGAATCCTTCTTGTTTATGAAATTATGTAGCTTGGAACAGGGGAGAAACAAGAAATTACGTAGCTTGGGTGTGTCGAATTGGGGATTGTCTTCTCACAGTACTTCCTCCATTCATGGAAATCTTTTGCACTGGGGAGCACCACCGTCCATGTAATAGGTTGAACATTTCTTCGACAAATTCATTGTACAATCAAATTATGCTTTAATATATTAAGAAAACCAAGTAGGAAAACCTACAAATGATTCTGAGTAACACAAAAAAAAAACAAAATTTGCCTAGGATTTGTATGCTCATCTCTTCCTAGAAATAGCTTCTCTACAGTTATAAGAATATTTATAACTTGGCCTTCAAAATAATCATCTTCTAAGGCCAAATCCTTGTAGGGGCCAAAATAAGTTTCCTCATTGAATCTTGATGTCACTTCTAAGGCTATCATCAAATATATAACCCAAGAAGACTAGATTTTACAAATCTCCACTGCAACTTAAAGAGCCAAAGATGCTCTCAAGCATTATGATTCCCAGTGTTTAACAGTTCAAACACTCTATCCCAGAAGTTCTCATGTAAATCTCATTGTATTGACTCACTTTTCAGAACTGTTTTTGCATCCAATCATCACCTAATAGATCTGCGAGATCACTGTTTTGAGTCTCGTGAATTATGTAACTTATATTGTCCATCTTGAAAATAGAGCATAAAGTTGCTTCTGATGAGTCATTATTGAACATCTTAGAGTCAGCCTCTAGATTAGTCTCAAGCAAATCCACAATCCGAAGCATTTGCTCAGATAAAGAAGAAGACAATGATGATGAAACCTAGGTGCACTTAAAGACTCTTTCAAGTTTGTTCCGATACCGACAAGCTGCTCTTAGGTAGTTCATCACATAATGGTTTGTCAGATAAAGCCCACCACCCCAGGAAACCGCTGGCTACTATGGATAAAAAAGAATTGCTAATCAAAACTAACAAAAAGACTGCCCAGCATAGACTTTCAATGGACAAATTTTAAATGCCAACACAAAAAGACTGCCCAGCATAGACTTTCAATGGACAAATTTTCAGTTTTTTTCACAATTGCTTCCAATGGTTCCCATTTTCACATTAAACACCATTCCCACACAAATTTTGCCTAAGGAATCCATTGGAGTCATCAAAACAATCAAATTCCATCCACAAAGACATGTTCCACAGAAATCTTAACATGTCAACACAATATACACACAATCCACCACAATGCAATTCCTTCTATTCCAAAAATTCCAAATCAACTCCCATGGCACAAAGACACAATTTAACACCACATTCTACACAACACACTAACCAATTCAATCATTCAAATTAGACAAAAAATCAGGGCAAAAATTCAAAATTCTCTAAACCAAACCAATGACCACAACAATTATACCAAAAGGTATCAAATACTCACTTCAACTTCTTTCTAAAGCTATTTCTTTGATTCTCCTACTTTCAAATCCCCACAAATTCTCAAACTCCACTAATCAAAAATATGAAACCATAGGAATAAAGCTCTCAACCCTATGAACAATATTAATAAAGGTGAGTTGAGCATTTAGGGACAAAACCTTACCTAAAACTCAAGCTTCTTCTTTCTCTTTCTTGCTTGATCTTGGCGACAAAGGAGGAGAGGAGAGAAGAGAGGTGAGAAGATGATGGATAAATCAGATTTTTGGGGTGCAATAAGGCCCTTGGCGGACTTGAAATGGAGGAGGGAAGAGAGAGTTGCAATTGTTGACTCTTTGATCTCAATCCATAGTTCGTGTTGACATGTGTCAACATCTTGTTCCTCCTTCTAAGCACTCACATAAGCACATGCACACACAATCCCACTCCTTTGCTTATTCAATCTTAGCCATTGATGTCAATTACCAATGAGTTTCCTCTTCGGTAACTGTCCAATTGATCGGTGAATTTACCATTTTGCCCCTGATTGTCATAACATATACGATACCCTCATCAAGCACATTTTACACACAATTCACATCATATCCTTCAAAATGCTTAATCAACATTAATCACATTACTTTGAAGTTATTAGCCCTTAATTACAATTTAGGATATTACAAGTGGTCCCACACAACATGAGTATGTTGAGAAAACAAATTGTGAACATTTGAATTTGCTGCTAGTGAGTTTCCCTATGTAGCAGTCTTGTTGTGTGATATTTTAAAATAGGCGAATGATGTTTAATGCCTATGATATTTTTCAATATAAAAGTAGACTTATCAAGCTTTAATTTGATTGGTCATGGAGGTCATTTGGAGTTGTGCACAAAGAGTTATGTATTTTTAAAGTTAGCCCAGTGAAACTGGCCAACATCCGTGGCAACGTCTAAAAACAATAATTCTAGAAATTGTGAGCTTTCAGTTAGATAAAAGCTATATTTTTACTTGAAAATAGACTTAATAAGGGTCACATAGCCTTTATAATCACACCAATTGAATCTCTATAAATAAAGATATGAATTTACAAAATTTGAGGAAAATTCTGCCCAATTTTCCAGCCAGATATTGCGAAAATAGAAATCAATGTAAGGGCAAAATGTTCATTTGGCTAATAAAGCAAGCGGCCATTTATTTTATCCTTTAATTAGGATAAATATGGGATGAAGTAGGGAGACTAAAATGGTTTGCCAAACTAATTATGCTAACTAATTAGTTACTTACTTTTTCAAGGAACCATGAGCTCTTGACAAGTGTACAATTTGGGCCAAGAATTTGTGTTAGATGAAGATAAACATAAAAAATTCCCTCTCTCCTCTCATATTTCGTGCAGCTGCCCTAAATAGAGGGAAAAATGAGAAAAATCACAAGAAAAACGAAGAGGAAAGAGAAGGATGAATAGTAAAAGTTCCTAAGCTCCGAAGCCGATTTCACCTCCGATTCGGCTTTTCCAGCTTCTAGAGCTTCTCTAATGTTGTTTCTCTCATGGAGAGCAACATTTTTTTAGATTTGGATTTTTAATCAGAGGTGTATGATTCTGACTACTCATAGGAGGTACTGTAGGAATCAAGAATGGATCACATATTCGAGTTTCAGTAAGTGTATGCTTCAATTTGAACTGAATATTCTGCGATTATGTTGAGTATTTCTTGAGATGTTCAAACCCTCAATTTCTGCCAGAGGGAGCCTTTTAAGGTTTTACATTCATATGATGATGATTATGAGGTTAAAAGAGGTTGTACGATGATTTATGATGATTTTGGAAGTTGTGTTCAAATCTACCTAAATTCATTTTCTGGTGGCAGAGAATTTGCAACGTGTTTTTGATTAGTCAAACCTAGTCCAAATACTATAAAATTCTTTAAGCTTAGAGTAGACATCTTGGGATTTAATTTGATAGGTAATGGGTAATGTTTGGATAGTGGATTGAAAGTTATGGATTTTTGAAGTTGTGCCCCGTTTCTGGACTTGATTCTGGAATATTGTGGGAATTTATGGAATTTTGTACTGTTGTGGTTATAGATAGTGGTGGTTCTTATTTTTCCTGTATAGAAGACTTAAAGAGCTTTCTACAGAGCTTTGAATCACCCTATTTTTGTAGATTTAGTTATGATTTTTTAAACTTGGGTTAAAAATCTGGCATATTAAAGTGACCCACGAATTTATGGCCTTTTAAGTAAATCGGAGCAAGTATGAGCCCAAATCGTAGATACATGTCCTGAAGGCCATGTAGTCCCATTAGACATTCAATTTCATGGCTCTAATAATAAGGGTATTTATTTAGGGCCATGAGAGGTCAAGAAGAAGCATCTTCAATGGTTAGAAGAGAAAAGGTACAAGAGGAGGACTTAAAGATACAAGGTAGGGGACTTACCTTATTTGCATGTATTTGATATCTCTGCTTGTGTAGTGATTTATGTGATTGATTTACTTGATTGTGTAGAGCATATTTAAATAAATGAAGCTCTTTTTTTTTACACTGTGCCATAGTTATGTTGCATGAAACATTGAGTATGCAAAAATGTCATTATGGGACATGATCAAGTTAAAGCTAACATGTCATGCACATAGCATCTATCATACATGCATTATGGTAACCATTTCCTACTGAGATTCTCTTGAATCTCACCCTCCCCTACCAACAATTTAGACAGGTGAAAATAGGATGTGTGCTGAGAACAAAGAAGAGAACCATATGAGAGGAATGCAATGGTTGAACAAAGATGAGAAGGTGTCTGCGTTTCACTAGAACGGGCTTAGACACCCTAATAGCCTTGTGCAGCTACATTATTTGTAATTATTATGTAAAATCCCTATGGGAAATTTCTGTAATCAAATACTCATTATCAGTATATTTATGTTGTTCCTGTGTGCCTACCGAATTGCATATTATTTTCCACAAATACTTTAAAAAAAGGTGAAAATAAGATAAAGGTGTGACATAAAACAAGATAATACTGTTTAACTGTTAGAGCCCATATGTTTTGATGATAACAAAGATTGGATTAATCATACAAAAGGCTTTGATAATTAAACAAAATAATTTGAACAAAGTAACTAAGTTCTTGGTGACAAGGAAAAGCATTACTCGAGTAGTTACTGCAGTAATGAAGATATAGAAAATTACAGAGCACAGAAAAAGGAACACTGTGATATTTTTGAAGATATTACTCGAGTGAGCCCTTGGGTAATGACTTCATTACTTGACGGACCACTCAAGTAATATATGAGAAATTGTTCCAGAAACCTCTTTGTCAAAAATTAAGTGGGACTACTCGAAGGGATCACTCGAGTAATCTACAGAGTTATTTGAGACATTACTCGAGTAATGAGAGAAGAAACCATCCAGTAATTCTCAGCCAAGAATTGATGGACATTACTAGAAGGAATCACTTGAGTAATCTGCAAAGTTATTTGAAGCATTACTTGAGTGACCACTGAGTAATCAGGTAAGTCTAATAGAAAATTGCTCTCGGCTAAGATTTTAATGCCATTACTCGAGGGACTGCTCGAGTAATCTCCAAAGTTATTTGAATCATTACTTGAGCGACCACTTGAGGAATCAAAATAAAAGCCATACTTACTCAAGGGATTACTTGAGTAAATAAGGTGTAATCTAGTCAGACTATGTTGACTTACTCTTTAGCTTATTTTTAATGAAGTTACTCAAGGGACTACTCAAGTAATGAAGCATGATCACTTGAGTAGCCACTCGAGTAATATAATACACAAAGCATGATTTTAATATGATGTTCATTGATTTGTTATCTATATGATTAACCTTTCATTGTATTAGTTTCCCTAGTATACTTCAGAAAAACAATGAAGAGATCATGCTTTAAGAGAGAAGTCATATATATCCTCCGCAATGTCTGAAATGCCTACCTACCGCAAATGACTAGTTTCCAAATTTGAAGAACAGTCAAACGAAGTTGTGTGACTCTAATGGACATATTTGAAATGCTTCCAATGAAGATCACAAACCAACTATATATATGGAGCATTCAAAGAACATAACACAACAACTAAGAACACGCAAACTTATATCGATCATTATATTCTTAGTGCTATGTTTTCTTATACTTACTCTTTGTACTTTAGTGATTATATATTTGCTTTGTGAGAAAGTTTTTCATTACAAACTCAATATTTGATATTGAGACAACTTAAGGTTGTGGAACCTTGAGTTGGAGATTTGATTACAACATGTGAGCGAGTGTCCAGCGAGGGAACTTGTTGTGTACTGAGGTGCCAAGAACCCACTGAATCTTGGAAGATATAGTAAAACTCTCAAAGAAGCTCTGAGGAATAAACGTAGGTCAAAGTAGTTGTGGCCGAACTAGTATAACTCCCAGTGTATACTTTACTGATATTTCTCCTAGCTCTTAATTGCTTTAAATTTCTAGTCAATTATTTATATACGCAACAGAATTTCTGGTATCACCCAATTCACCCCTCTCTTAGGTGAAATGCTTGCACTAATTTTGGTATTAAAGCGTACGTCTTCTTGTTCAGGTATAACAACCTAAGAACGGTCTAATAGTAAGCATAGGTGAAGGAATTCTTTCAGGCGGAGCTTCTATCACTAGACCACCAGGTTTCACTGGCAAACACTTCTCTTTCTAGAAATCCAAGTTTTGAGTAATCATAATGGCTACAGAATACGAACTATGGGATGTGATTAAGAGTGGATACTACAAGCATGAAAAAATTGTAGATTCACATAGGGTTCCTAAGACACTAGCAGAATATGATGAGAATGACAAGAAAATCATCACACTCAACAACAAGGCAATTCTAATGATTCAAAGTGCCTTGAGTCAAAATGAGTACTTCAGGATTTGCACACTTCCAACGGCTAAAGAAATGTGGGAAGCCTTGGAAATAGCACATGAAGGAACTTCGGGAAAAAAAGAAAACTGGATCAATACTCTAGTTACTGAGTTTGGTTTACTTCAAATGAAATCAAGTGAGTCGATAGCTGAATTTGAACTTAGATATACTTATCTTGTTTATCAACTTGCAGCACTTGGGAAAGTCTATGATCAACATTCCCAGTACGAAAGATTCTGAATATTCTTTCTAAAGACTGGGAGGCTAAAGTCACTACTATTGAGGAAGCAAAAGGTGAATCAATGCAATCGGTTGCTTCTTTATTCGAAAGTGTTTCTGAATATGAAAGTAAATTAAAGTTCAAATGAGAGCTAGATGATATTGGTGACAAGAAGAAGAGAGGTCTAGTACTAAAAGCAAAAGAAGAAGATCAAGATGACGATGAAGAGTTTGACGATGACAAAATGGGCCTAATGATAAAATGATTTAGAAATTTTTATAAGAAAGGCCAATAATTAAAAAAACTTTCAGAAATGAGGAACAAGTAGTAAAGAACACATCATTTGCTATAAATATGGAAAGCTAGAACATATCAAATCAGAATGTCAAGAACTGCTCAGAAGAATAGAGAAAAGAGAAAAGGCAAGTTCTATAACAAGAAGAAAGTCTTTGTATATGCCATATGGGTAGATCTCTTATTTGACGAAAATAGTGATGATGCAGAGGTAGCCAATATCTGTCTAGTTGCTTAAGAAGAAACAGAAGAAGAGGTAACTGATTCTAATCCTACCTATGATGAATTACTTGCCGAATATAATGCTTTACATTCTGAATTCATCAAAATAGTTAAAGAACTAGTTTGTCTCAAAAAGAAAAACAAAGTTCTTGAAGTAGAACTTAAAGAAAATTTAGAAAAGGATTGTGAAAATTATTCTTCTTTGAAAAAGAAAAACATTGATCTCATGAAAACTCTTGAAAAATTCACCACAGGAAGTGAAATGTTAAATGTAATTTTAAAAGCCAAATGATTTGTAAATGACCGATCTGGTATTGGATATGATCCAAGATCAGAAAAAAGGAAAGGAAGAAAGAAAACAGGAGGTAAGACATACTTGAGTTATTTTCAGAATTCTGTATATACATCAAATCCTTTTGCATACTACAATTACTATAATAGAAAAGGTCATTATACTTCATCATGCATTCATAAAGAGAAAGAAAAAATAGGAGCCTACAAATGGGTACCTAAAGGTTCATATGTTCAGAAAATATTCTGTACAAACCCAAAAGGACCCAAAAAGATTTGGGTACCTAAGACTTAATCGTATTTGATTGCAGATATGTCTTAAGGCATCAAAAAGCAACAAGTGGTACATGGACAGTGGATGGTCGAGACATATAACAGGTGATTTCAAAAATTTTTCCATGATACAACCTAAAGAAGGTGGAAAGGTAAAATTTGCAGGAAATCAATCCGGAAAGATAGCAGGAATTAGTGAAATAAAAAATGATAAAGCCATACAAGTCCAAGACGTATATAATGTTGAAGGATTGTGTCACAACTTGCTGAGCGTGAGTCAAAGTGCAAATAAAGACAATTGTATTTGACTCAGAGGAATGTCTAATTGTAAACAAGAAAGATTTACAATTAGATAAGAAGAATCTCAAAGCAAAGCTCAGAGCAAAAATGGAAGGTAATTGCTATACTCTTGATATAAGTAGAAGTATTTCTAAAAAATGTTTTCTAAGTAACACCGATGAAAGTTGGCTATGGCATAAGAGACTAGCTCATGTCAATATGCACTAACTAGGCAAGTTACTTAAAAAGGATTTAGTGATTGGATTACCTAAAGTAAATTTCAAAAATGATTTGATTTGTGACGAATTTCAGAAGGGTAATTGTAACCCCTTCCTTGGAAACCGTAATTATGATTCGAAATATGTGATTAAAATGAAATAGAGACTAATAATAATCAAACTCATTTAACATCTCTTCCTTATGGTAGGGTTTTATAAATTCTTTCAAAATTTTTTGCCTTATCCTGGTCTCAAAGTTTCACAATTCGAATATAATTACCCTGTACAGATAAATCACATTAATTTATTAAAGTGTACAACTAAAATCCTGGCAATCCTTGGGTTTCATACATAAAATAAAGGTTAATAAATTCCTATTAGGGGATTACATAACTATCTCCGAAACAATATTTACAAAATATAAAGTGATCTCCCAACAAAATGTGATAATCAACACCAAAATATAAATCTCCCTAAGGAGTCCTGTCTACCCTTGGTCATCTCCTTCTCCTTGGATCCACTTGTCCTATCTAAAGGTTAGTTAAAGGAAAGAGTGAGATTCAAAAGAATCATAGTAGTAACAAATCACTCATACAACATGTAATCACATAGCATGTAGTAAATCATCAAGCAGTATCACAGCATAAAACACAGCACGCAGGCTGCCATATATGCACACAATCACATAGACTTATCCCCCGAATTCCACCTCCCCAAAGGTACGATCCTCCCACCATCAACACTGATGTGCCGCAGGTGATAGACTCACAAATAGCCTTTCAGCTTTAACATATAGCCTTTCAGCTTTTACATAGTCTCATCCCCCGGATTCCACCGCCTTGTAGGTACGATCCTTCCACCGTCAACACCGATGGGCCGTAGGTGATAGACCCACAAAGAATGATCAAACAAACAAACCATGTATCACATATAGTATAAGGGAAAGAGTCACTACCTTGTTCTTTCCTGGTGTGCACTAGCACCGGTTGCTCGCGATCATGGCAAATGTCAAAGCCTATAAACCAAAATTAAGGATGATAGGTTATTCTCTATTCCAAATTCTTATCTTCATAACACTTAAGGTTGGTTACCATTTGAATTCTTTAGGTTGCTTAAAAAAGCCTAGACACATGCTTAAAGGGTTGGGAACACTTGACCAAAGATCCCTTTTTCCGAACTTAACACTGATTTTTGACTTAGGCACTTGAGTGAAGAAGACCTCACTCGAGTGATAGAGTAACTTGCACTCGAGTCTTGACCTTAATACTTGAGTGATAGCCTTGTACTCCCCCAATTCCTACCCAGTAAGGTACAAGAAGTGACTACCCAAGAGCAACTAAGAACCCTAAAGTTACTAGTGCACTCGAGCACAAGCTCTGGCACTTGGGTGACTACCCAACACCAGTGAGTGCTAAGGCACACTCTTGAAAAATAACCAGTGAGTGACAACTCGAGACGCATCCTCAAAGTACAAATTACCTTTGCACTTGAGTGAGACAAGATTCACTCGAGTGATGACCCCTATCACTCACAGATGAGGAAGTGCACTTTTTCTTTCATGGCATAGAAGTGCGATCAAAACTAAAGGAGAAAGGCAAAACAGAAGGCTGCACTCGAGTGACAACTTGGTGCACTCGAGTGAGGCTTCTCAGAAGCCAAAACTGCAGTAGCTGATAGAGTTTTCCAAATTTACAAATTCTGATTCTAATGGTTCCCAAAACTCATACCAAAGTTCACTCCCACACAAAGTTTCACAAGGAACCTATTGATAACCTCAAAATAACCAAATTCCCATTCTAACAAGAAGTTTGGGTTTTGACTTATATTGCACCACAACTACCAAAATCTCCCAACTTCCAATTCAATCACAATATGCTTGGTTATTCATCTAACACAAAATCAAGGAAAAATCATAAATTCTCAAAACTCAACTTATGATCACAAAACTTAGATTAATATAAAGCTCTTTTTTACTTCTTCCTTCTTCCCAAAGTGAGTTCCTTGATTTCTCAACTTTCAAATTCTTTCCAACACTAAAACACCTCCTTTCAAAAATATAAAATCATGGTAATGAAGCTCTTGTCACCATGAACAAGATTAAAGAAGAACACTTGAGCATTAGAAGGCATCTAGCAAGTCAAACATCTCACCTTTACACTTTCTCTTTCCTTCCCTTGCTCAACGAAAATGAAGGATAGAGAGAGATGAGATAATAATGATTGAGCTTAGTTTTCTTGGCCTTCCCATACCCCTAAACCGACTTTGAGGGAGAAAGGAGAGAGGGAAGAGTGTTTGAACTTTGAGTTAATCTATGGTTCACATTTTGATACTTGGCATGATCTTATTCTATCTACCATGAGCTCACATGAGCCTAAATGCACATGATTTTGCCCCACTTGATTCTTTGATAAGTGAATCTCAACCATTGATTTTTAAGTTACCATTGAGTTTCCTCTTCGGTAACTGACCAATTGGTCAACAATTCCCCATTTTGCCCTTGATTATCACATGCTTACCAAATCTCCGCCAAGCACATTTATGCCCTTTATTTAACTCAAATATGTGCCCCCTTCATATTTAACTTGATTTAAATATTAATCCATAATCATTCTCAAATACAAGGTTTGGGCAGTGATAAGAACACATTCGGATCATAACTCATGTCATATTCTTCTTAAATATTTAATTAACAATAATTACACCACTTGTGAAGTCATTAGCCCTTAATCACTTTTTGGGATATTACAGTAAATAAAATAAATCATCTTTCAAATTGAAAAATAGATCACAACCAACATACCACTTCAATTATTGCATATGGATTTAGTTGGACCAGTAAGAGTTAAAAGTCTTGGTGGCAACTTATATTCATTGATCATTGTTGATGATTTCTCTAGATTTGCATGGACTATTTTTCTATCACCAAAGGATGAAACCTTCACAGAATTTACTGTTTTTCCCAAGAAAGTGTAAAATGAGAAAGGTATGTCCATTGCAGTTATCAGGACAGATCATGGTGGAGAATTTAAAAATCAAGCCTTTAAAGAATATTGTGATACTAATGGCATTGATATCAATTTCTCCACTCCAAGGACACCTCAACAAAATAGAGTCTTGGAATGAAAGAACATAGTAGTTACTGAAATGGCTAGGGTAATACTGAATGAAAAGAACATGTCTTAAGTTTCTGGGCTGATGCAATGAGCAGAACATTCTACATTTCAAACAGAGCCTACATCAGAATAAAACTTGGAAAGACACCATACGAACTATACAAAAGAAGGAATCCAAACCTTGCTCATTTGCACATCTTCAGTTGTAAGTGTTTCATTCATAATAATGGTAAATATAACTTAGGAAAACTTGATTCTAAAACAGTTGAAGGAATTTTCCTAGGCTATTCTAACCGGATCAAAGCATACAAAGTTTTCAATAAACGAACATGTGTTGTTGAAGAAACAATTCATGTTGTATTCGATGAATTTGAATCCTCTGTCAAAACTATTGATGATAAGCAAGAAGTTGTTTTAAATCAAGAGAATGGTCAACCTAATTCTAAATCTTCTATCCCAGAAGTTGACTAAACTAAGGAAGAAGATCAGTCACCAGGACTACCTAGAGCCTGAAAATACAACAAAAGTCATCCCCTAAAGCAAGTCATAGGGATGTGAATGAAGGAGTCAAAACTAGAAATAGAATTTTCAATAAAGTTAGTTTCTCTATTTTTATTTCTGAGATTGAACCTTTTAACATTGACAAAGCCCTATCAAACAATGATTGGGTAATAGCAATGCAAGAAGACCTAAACCAATTTGAAATGAATCAAGTTTGGGATTTAGTACCCTAACCTAAGGATCATCCGATCATTGGCACTAAATGGGTATTCAAGAACAAACTTGATGAATCTGCAATCATTGTCAAAAATAAGGCAAAATTGGTGGCCAAAGGCTATAATCAGGAAGAAGGAATTGATTATGAGGAAACGTATGCTCCAGTGGCTAGATTGGAAGCTATACAAGTACTCTTAGCCTTTGCATGCATCAAGGGATTCAAACTCTATCAAATGGATATAAAGAGTGTATTCCTAAATGGCTACATTATGGAAGAAGTATATGTAGATCAACCCTCAGATTTTGAAGATGTAACCAAACTTGACTATGTTTTTAAACTGAGAAGAGCTTTATATGGTTTAAAACAAGCTCCTAGAGTAAGGTACCAAAGGCTCAGTAAATTTCTAATCGATTAAGGTTTTGTTCGAGGAAACGTTGATACAACACTTTTTATAAAATGAAAATGAGATTATATTTTAATTGTACAAATATATGTTGATGATATTATTTTCGATGCTACTAACAAAACCTTGTGTAAGGAATTTTCTGAGATAATACAAGGGGAATTTGAGATGTCAATGATGGGAGAATTGAATTTCTTTCTTGGTTTGTAAATCAAACAAAGAAAAAAAATGGAATTTTTATATCTCACACAAACCATTTGAAAGAGCTATTAAAGAAGTATGGAATAGATAAAGCAAATGGAATGGACACGCTTATGAGCTCAACTACGTTGCTTGATGCTGATGTCAAGGGAAAAGATTACAATATCACAAGATATAGAGGAATGATTGGATCATTACTCTATCTCACTGCAAGCAGACTTGGCATCTAATTTAGTATTGATATGTGTGTAAGATATCAATCAGCACCAAAGGAGTCACATGCTGGAACCATCAAACATATCTTTCGATACCTTGCTGACACAGTAGAATTAGGTCTCTGGTATCCTAAAGGAATAAGTGAATATCTAGTTTCATACTCAGACTTTGATCATAAAGGTTACAAGACAAATAGAAAGACTACCAGTGGATAAAGCTAGTTTCTTGGAGGATTACTTGTGTCGTGGTTTAGTAAGAAAAAAAATATAGTGTATCTTTTGTCAACGAAAGCTGAGTATGTTGCAGCATCAAGTTGTTGTGCACAAGTGTTATGGCTAAAGCAACAACTACAATATCTTGGTATTTATCTAAAGGTGATACCAATATACTGTGACAATACTAGTATGATATGCTTGCCAAACAATCCAATTCAACATTCTAGAACCAAGCATATTGATGTTAGACATCACTTCATCAGAGATTATGTCCAAAAGAAAGATGTCAAAGTGATATTCATCTTGGTATTTATCTAAAGGAGATACCAATATATTGTGACAATACTAATATGGTAAGCTTGCCAAAGAATCCAGTTCAACATTCTAGAACCAATATTGTACAACTACAATATCTTGGTATTTATCTAAAGGAGATACCAATATACTGTGACAATACTAGTATGATAAGCTTGCGAAAGAATCCAGTTCAACGTTCTAGAACCAAGCATATTGATGTTAGACATCACTTCATCAGAGATCATGTCCAAAAGAAAGATGTCAAAGTGATATTCATTCCAACTCTTCTTCAACTAGCTGATATCTTCACAAAATCCCTAGCAAAAGATCAATTTCTATTTATTAGAAGAGAATTGGAAATGGTAAATCCTAATGAATTGTAAGTTATTTTGTATTTACAAAATGTTATATGATATTATTTATTGATGCTTTCATGATTACTAACTTAAGCATTGGAGTTTCTAGCTATTTGTTTTGCAGGATCTTGATATTCTGTTTTGGGGTATGAAAAGTAGAGGTTAACAAAGTATTATATCACTTAAGGGACAACTTTAAGTAATCCACATTACCCGAGTGATAACTGAAAGTAATAATAAGCCTCACTCGAGTAACCACTCGAGTGATGACCTTGAAAATAAGGCAGAGAAGCATTAACTCAAAGGGAAATGACAAAACGGTTGAAAGTGAACAAGTTGGCAGCTCAAAAGACTGATTACTCTTTACTCGAGTTACTACTCGAGTAATCATGACAGCAGATCTCAAATCAATTTGTTTTCAACACAATTCTACCTTAAATTGTCATCAAATTATCAAGGAAATATACATGAATAATTACAATATTATTCATGCCAGGTACATGTTTAAATTTGCTTCAATTTTAAATTTTTGATATGATCACTCTAGTAGCTACTTGAGTGATGCTCAAGATCACTCAAGTAGGCCCTTGAGTGATATCGGGCGCTAGGGCTTTATCCGTCGTAACTCAGTCATTGTTCACAAAATTTCCTCAAGTGAATGGCAAATATATTTGCTCAGCCAATGGCAAATATATAGAGTGAGGTTCAAAAATCTAGAGGAAAGAAGCATAGCCAATCTTAAAAGGAACTAGAGGAAGAATAAAACACTTCCCTCCAAAGGGTTTCAATGTGAAGAAGATTGAGGAGTCTCAGAAATTCAGAGATCACTTTTCAAGAAGAAGAGTATGCAAGATGCACTTTATTGACTCCAAGCTTCTTCAAGAGGTATTGAAGTTCAATCTTATGCCTTACCTTGAATCTTACATGCCTTGGCTTACAATTAAACTTCCTTTTTGCACCACAATATAGAGGCATTTTTATTGCAATCTAGAGCTTGTGAATGATCCTCTTCGAAATGCCTTGGAAGAAGAAATGATTTCTAAGGTTAGAGGTCAATAAGTCAAAATTTCAGCTTCCAAAATAAACACCTGGCTAGGAATATAGCATCCCCCTAAAGATATTTATCCTACCCTAGACTTGAGCCAGTTTTTTTTCAGTTCTAAGACTTGGAGAGATTGTGGTACCTTTCAATTTTAACCTGAGTTATATGTGTGATTTTCATCAAGTTCTATGGTATATCTATTCGAGAGCCATAGTCAACAAATCCAACAACTTTACTCATTTCATAGAGAGGGACTTCAGAAAATTTTCCTCAGTTCTCCTCAAAGAGAAAAAGGACTTGGGAGAATATATCTTTACTGAAATCAAAAGAAATAGATTTGAGGGAAAATCCTTCACTCCAATGCCTTTTCCTCAGCTTATATCTCTGTTTTTCAAAATGAACAAGATTTGGTATTTGGAGAAGGGTGAACTAATTGAGAGGCTAACTCCAGTAAGAAGAAACCAAATTGGAATGTTACACATTGTTATTCCCCTAAAAACTCCTCTTGAGTCTGGTTTTAAGAAGAAAAAGACTGAGGCTGAATCAAGTAGGTTGGATGATACTCAGTCGTCTGCTCCTGCCTCCACTTCTACTCCATCTTTTATTGGTTTAGTATTGCAAACATTATGGAGAACATTCTCAAGGGTTTCTATATCGATATTGCCAATACAAATGCTGAGTTGGTAACCCATAATGTGAAGATGGGAGAGCTTGTGGATAGAATGGATAAGAGGCATGAGGAAATATTAGTAGAGCAGCGGGTACAGGGTGAACTTCTAAGATCACTTCATGCCAGACTTAATGCTTTGGCACCTGGTTCATCCACTCCTGATCCATTTATGCCTACATCATTTCCTGAGCCAATATCACCTTCTGATCCTAGACCTCATAAGCCTAGACCCTCTGAGCCCGGACCATCTTCTTTTTCTCCTCCTATATTGCTTATCACTATTTCCAGAAACCTTTTATTCTTTATGGCTGACCCAAAAACATCCGAGCTAGTTCACTTCACCATTAATGACTCAATTCCTCCAGCCCAGCCAGCTCAGCCTAAGTCATTGCCCACACCTATTGCATCCCAAACAGGCACTGAGGATGTAGTTATCTCTTCTAGTAATCATCAATCACCTGAAAGAACAAAGGAAGTGGAGATCTCTTCTCAAGTACCAGTCTCACAAAGTCCTTCAAAGGATCTCATTGCAGTTCCACCTCTGGTACTTCCTGACCCTGAACCTTTTAGCTCCTCTTTAGGTTTTTCCAGTTCATATGACTCACATGGCTTTGGCTTCACACCACTTCTTTGTTAGGATCGGTAGGCACAGCGAAAGAATTTAAAAAATTTTTCACCGATCCTAATTGAGGATCTATCAACGGCGTTTAAACCAAGTTGGAAGGATTCATACCTTTTTGATGATTCAGAGTTTTCACGATCTCTAGAAGCCAACACGTCAGGTCTGCTCCCTCTACCGGTATCCACACGAATGCTCTCCAACCGAGACTGCGTGCTAGCGCCTCTAATGTCTCCCAGGGTTTCACTTGCGGCTCTCAATTCTCATGTGCATCTGAATATATCTGCTCTATCAAGTTTATAACCTATGAGGGCTATTTTCAAATTTAAAAATTAATCATCATTAATTTCGAAATTAATTAAAAATTAATTATCTTGATGAGCTAATTAAATAAATTCAGTTTAAATTAAATCTGTCCAACAGTTTTAATTTAACCTATTTATTTAATCCAAATAAAAAGCCATTAGATTTAATTTATCTTCATAAATTAAATCTGAGATACTATATCTCTATCATATTAGTTATTAAATTTAATATATCTTAATAAATTAAATTTAAAACTAACACAATATAATAATATCATATAATATATATACATATATATATAAGATATATATTTCAAAAATATATATATCTATATAATATTATTAATGAATTTTATATTATATATATATATATATATATATTTAAATATAAAATTCATCCACCCTAAATTAAACATTATCTCGTGTTGGGCCATTCTTGTGTGCGACCCTGTAGGACCATATGAAGTTGGTAGTGGGCCAATAACTATACTAACCCAAAAGTCACAAGTGGCCTCTAGCAAGACATTACGACTACCCAATTCATATGAGGATCGTTATCACGATGCAACCTGTCATACAACTATGTCACGTCCTTTTTGTCACACGATATATCGATCAAGGATAAGGCATGGATAATGTCATCCTCTTGTTCCTGACCATTACTTTCTCGATTCCTGAGTAGCCTGATAACAGAGATAGAAACTCCTTTCATCATAGTATGGCCATACATTTCTCAGACTCACTCATCGAGGGGCCCAGTAATATCTCTCTACTAATGTGAGGGACAAATTCCATCTTGATCATTCATATTCCTCTGCATGAAAAATCACTAAGCCCGATCGTAGCCTTTATCATCACCCGGTCAAAAGTGACTTTTGACTAGTTCAAAGCTTAGCAACTCTCATGTAGGAATCCATGATGACCTTAGGTCTAAGGGCATTGTGACATGGTATACATGAGAAAAGCTTATGACTTGATCCATGTAGCTTTCTCATAGTGGGTCGGTCCAGCACCTTGTACTCTTACAAGTGCCTAAGACTTTGATTCGTATCTCTATATCTTATCAAAGTCATACTGGTCTTGTTTCATCTCTGCTCCCGCATAGATGACTGACCAGGGACATTTTAGGACAATCTTTATGAATTATCCAAGGATGCAATTATCACAGTTAACATGCAAATAATATGATAACAGAATGGAGAAATTTCATTAAAATAATAATGTTCAAAGTACAATGATTGGCCCTTAGGGCACAATTTCCAACATCCTCCCACTTGCCCTAGGTTCAATCATTAATTTGCCTAATTCCCATTGCCCTAACATGACGCTCATGCTTTGCCTGTGCAAGTGGCTTAGTAAGAGGATCAGCAACATTATCTTCTCCTTCTACTTTACATATCTTTATATCACCTCTATAATTGATTTCTCTAATAAGATGAAATCGCCTGAGTATATGCTTGGTCCTTTGTTGTGACCTAGGCTCCTTGGACTGTGCAATAGCACCGCTATTGTCACAGAAAAAATCTATTGGATTTGAGATAGTAGGCACCACCCCTAGTTCAGTAATGAACTTTCTGATCCAAACGGCTTCTTTAGCTGTATCTGACGCTGCTATATACTCAGCTTCTGTTACAGAATCTGCTATAGTGCTCTGCTTGGAGCTCTTCCAGCTTACTACTCCACCATTCAGGAGGAATACATATCCAGATTGCGATTTAAGGTCATCTTGGTCAGTTTGGAAACTTGCATCTGTGTAACCGGTTACGCAGAGCTCATCATCCAATCTACCATAGACAAAAAATAAGTCCTTAGTCCTTTTTAAGTACTTTAGGATATTCTTGACGGCAGTCCAATAACCCTCACCAGGATCTTATTGGTATCTGCTGGTCATACTTAAGGAAAATGAGACATCCGGTCGAGTACATAATATTGCATACATGATGGATCCAATGGCCGAGGCATATGGAACCTTACTCATACGATCTCGTTGATCAGGTGTACTAGGACATAGATCCTTGCTAAGATGGATGCCATGAGACATGGGCATGTAACCCCTTTTTGAATCCTGCATACTGAACCTATGCAGTATCTTGTCTATGTATGTGCTCTGACTTAGGCCTATTAGTCTTTTGGATCTATCCCTATAGATCCTAATCCCTAGGATATAGGTGGCGTCACTAAAGTCTTTCATTGAAAAAGACTTTCCTAACCAAGACTTGACACTCTGCAAGGTGGGAATATCATTCCCAATGAGTAGGATGTCATCTACATAAAGCACTAGAAATACAACTATGCTCCCACTAATCTTCTTGTAAACACAAGGTTCATCGATGTTTTGAATGAATCCAAACTCTTTGACTACTTTATCAAAATGATGATTCCAGCTCCGAGATGCTTGCTTCAATCCATAAATGGATCTCTGAAGCTTGTAAATTTTACCAGAGTCCTCTGGATGCACAAAACCTTCAGGTTGTGTCATTTAAACATCCTCAAGCAGCTTTCCATTAAGGAAGGCTGTTTTGACATCCATCTGCCATATTTCATAGTCATAATATGCTGCAATGGCAAGAAGGATTCTGATTGATTTGGCCATTGCAACTGGGGAAAAGGTTTCATCATAGTCTACACCATGAGTTTGAGTGAATCCTTTTGCAACCAGTCATGCCTTGAAGACATTTACATTGCCATCCATGTCAGTTTTCTCCTTGAAAACCCATTTGCACCCAATTGTTTTTACACCTTCAGGTGGATCAACTAAGGTCCATACCTGATTGTCGTACATGGATTGCATTTTAAACTTCATGGCATTTAACCATTTCTCAGAGTTTGGTCCCACTGTGGCTTCTTGATATGTGGTGGGCTCGTTTTGCTCAATGAGCAACACATCACGGCCTTCACTAATCAGAAATCCATATCTCTGAGGTTGATGTTGTGTCCTATCAGATCTTCGTGGACCTTGTGTTACTTGAGGAGGCTCAGCAACTTGTTGTGAGTCTTCTCTAATTTCCATCTGTGGTTCTGTACCATCTTGTGGCTCTCGAATTTCTTCGAGATGTACGTCGCTCCCACTGGTTGTTTTAGAGACAAACTCTCTTTCTAGAAACTTGCCATTTCGAATAACAAACACTTTGTTATCGGTGATATTGTAGACATAGTATCCTTTTGTTTCTTTAGGATACCCCATGAAAAGGCACTTTATGGATCTGGGTGCTAATTTATCAGAGGCTTGTTGCTTAACATATACCTCACATCCCCAGATTTTAAGAAAAGATAAACTTGGTTTCTTTCCAGTCCATATCTTATATGGTGTCTTTTCAATTGCCTTAAATGGAACACGATTTAGTATGAACGCAGCTGTCTCTAGGGCATGTCCCCAAAAGGACGACAGAAGATCTGTTTGACTCATCATAGATCAAACCATATCTAATAGTGTTTGATTCCTCCATTAAGAAACATCATTCCATTGTGGTGTTCCTGGAGGAGTCAATTGTGAGATTATCCCATAACTCCTAAGATAGTCAATGAATTCTTGGCTCAAATATTCACCACCTCGATCAGATCGAAGTGCTTAATTGTTTTACCAAGTTGGTTTTGTACTTCATTTTGGAATATTTTGAACATTTCAAAAGATTCATATTTATGTTTCATTAGATAGATATAGCCATATCTACTAAAGTCATCTATAAATGTAATGAAGTAGACATAACCTCCTCTGGCAGTTATATTTAATGGTCCACATACATCTGTATGTATGAGGCCCAATAATTCAGTAGCCCTCTCACTGTGCCCAGTAAAAGGTGCCTTAGTCATCTTTCCTAATAAGCAAGATTTTCATGTATCATATGATTCAAAATCAATTGAGTTTAGAAATTCAACTTGATGGAGTTTAGAAATGCGTTTCTCATTTATGTGGCCTAGATGACAATGACATAGGTAGGTCAGATTCAAATCATTTGATTTTATCCTCTTAGTAGTTACGTTATAGATATTCCCATTATTAAGATGTTCCAAATTTAATATATAATGACCAACATGCAAATCACTATCAGCATAGAAAATGTCATTACGATAAATAGAACATTTACCATTCCTAGTAATGGAAGTATAACCTTTCTTATCCAAATAAGAAAGAGAAACAATGTTACTACTCAAAGCAGGAACATAATAGCAATTGTTCAAAACTAACAAAAGCCCACTGGGCAGAACTAATTCATAAGTGCCTATGGCTAAAGCAGCAACTCTTGCTCTGTTTCCAACTCGTAGGTCTACCTCGCCCTTCTTCAGCTTTCTACTGTCCTTTAGACCCTGCACATTTATACAAATGTGAGAACCACATGTAGTATCTAATACCCATGTAGAGGAACTAGAAAAATGAATGACTATAACATAAATACCTGAAGCAATAGCCTCGCTATCCTTCTTGTTCTTTTTTAGATCTTCCAGGTAGAGTTTGCAATTCCTCTTCCAATGACTGGGTTCATTGCAGAAGTAGCAGGCTCCTTCCTTTCGAGGCTTTGCCTTCTTGGGTACAGGCTTGGTTTCGGGCTTGTTTGACTCTTTGGTCTTACCACCTGAGCCATTACCCTTCCATTTGCCCTTCCCTTTCTTTTTCATACCCTTTCCTTTTTGAACCATCAAAACTGTGCTAGGCTTTTTCTTAATGCTTTGCTCAGCAGTTTTGAGCATCCCATGCAGCTCAGAAATTGATTTCTCCATGTTGTTCATGTTGTAGTTCATAACAAACTAGTCATAAATCTTCGGGAGTGAGTTAAGGATCAAATCCGTAGCTAACTCTTGGCTCATGGGAAATCCAAGCCTCTCAAGGTGATCAATATAGCCTTTCATCTTTAACACATGAGTACTAACTGATGCACCTTCAGCCATTTTGCAAGAATGTAAGGCCTTTGTGGACTCATACCTTTCTTTCCTTGCCTGTTGCTGGAACATTTCCTTGAGATGTACAATCATCTCATGAGCCTCAATGAGTTCCAGATCTCTTTGGAGCTCTGGAACCATAGTGGCAAGCATCAGGCAACCTACATCCACAGAGTCATCCTTATGCTTTGTGTAAGCATCTCTCTGAACTCTTGGAGCATTGGCTATAGGCTCCTCAGGAATGGGTTGATCTAGGACATAAGCCTTTTTTTCCTGCTTGAGAACAATTCTCAAGTTCCTGAACCAGTCAAGAAAGTTTATCCCATTGAGTTTGTCCTTCTCAAGGATCGATCGCAATAATAGTGTAGCAGTATTACTAGTCGACATGATTCTACAATTAAAATATGCAAAGTTAGTTAGTAATCTCCCACTAAATTAACAACCCTCAATATAATAATTAGTGGGCTAAGATCCATATTTGGCTTAAACTTAAGTCCGCTTTGGCAAGACACTTAAATTCAAGTTATTTAGGTAGGTAACCTATTTACCAATTACATCACATATAACTCTTAGATCTTTATGGGATTTAATCATCATATGATCCAGCATGTTTAACCCCATCTAATGCCTTGAGATTCAAAACTGTTTTGTTAACCTCAATTAAGTCAAAACAATAATGAATATTATGAGCAGCACCATTACTCAAGCTTGTCTCATCAAGATAACTCAAGTGCATTCACTTTGGTGGTTTCCACAATTGAGCGATCTAGGTTTTGACAAGTATTCATTAATTAACGGCATTAGGACTTAAGATTTGATTCAAAGGGCTTAATTAATTAGTTTTGTTTATATGGATGTAATCGTGGCGTATCTCATACAGATAAATACATATAAACGTAAAAGTAATCATGCAATGATCTTATCAAAAGCATAATTTAAACGTGACACAACATGGCTTACCTAACCTAAAATCCTCCCAAGCCAATGAGAGGACTTCTCTAAATAAAAAAAAAAGAAATACATTGAGAGAAACCTCGTTTAAACATTCGAGGGGAGTGAGATGAGAAGAGAATGTACAACGAGAGTATTTAGAGAAAGGCATGGCACGCAAGCCGTATCTAAATATTACAACCTTTGTAAAATTCTAAAGCCATGTTGTTCACCATACCCAAACAAGTATAAATAATAAACCACAACAAGAATTCATACAATATGAAAAGCAATAAATGTCGTGATCAGATTATATTGTGCTACGCAGAGGTGGTCACGGCGGTCCCGCTAAAATTTCTTTTAAAAAATTCACATTCCTTTTAAAAGAAATATTTGAAATTTTTTAAAATTGTAAAATTTCAGACCCAAAAATTCAAAAAAATTCATTTAGTCCAATTCTTAAGGGATTTCGGCCCAATTTCAAAAACAACGGCCCAGAACGCTTCTGATTCGGATTGTCTACCCCAAAGTTTTGAATCCCTAAATCCGATTAGAGACCCTAATGTGTCTGTACGCTAACTAAGATCTTAGGTACCCTACCCAATTTCATGCTTGTTCAAAATGAAAATCACATACATGTTTAAAGATATACATGTTCGGAATCGATTTCATGCTTGTTTCAAAACGAGAATCACATACATGTTTCAAAACCAAAAACGAAAAAATTTCAAGATTCAATTTAAACGAAAACGAAAATCAATGGACTTACAAGATCACATCTTTCTAAATAATTTCATTTTGTATTAACCAAATCACATGCATATTCGAGTGTTTCTTATAAACATACGTACACATCCCATATATATCACATGTATAAGAACATAAACTCAGTTTAAACGCACAATTGATCTGGCTCTGATGCCACTGTTAGGATCAGTAGGCACAACGGAAGAATTTAAAAATTTTTTCACCAATCCTAATCGAGGATCTATCAACGACGTTTAAACCAAGTTGGAAGGATTCATACCTTTTTGAAGATTCAGAGTTTTCACGATCTCTAGGAGCCAGCACGTCAGGTCCGCTCCCTCTACCGGTATCCACACGAATGCTCTCTAACAGAGATTGCGTGCTAGCGCCTCTAATGTCTCCTAGGGTTTCACTTGCGGCTCTCAATTCTCATGTGCATCTGAATATATCTGCTCTATCAAGTTTATAACCTATGAGGACTATTTTCAAATTTCAAAATTAATCATCATTAATTTCGAAATTAATTAACAATTAATTATCTTGATGAGCTAATTAAATAAATTCAGTTTAAATTAAATCTGTCCAACAGTTTTTTTTATTTATTTTCCTTTCTTTTAACGCCTGACCCATTACAATTGCTTACATCAGGCCCAACTCACTTTTCCTCATTTAATCCAGGCCCATCGGTAAGTTGAGCCTTTTTCCCCTTAGTCTTCCCACTTTTTGTTTGGCCATGCTTCTCTAATGGGCCATCCTTCATTTCTTTTTGGCCCACCACGTCCCTGATCTGATCCATTCCCTTTCCTTTCTTATTCCCTTGCATCATCAACATCCCTACCTGCTCCCTCATTTCCGCCCCAGACTTCATGCCACTTACCTCTCCATGCTCGAACATTGAGATCAGATTACCAATGGGATTCGATGTCATCTTATCATCCTTATTGATAGCTTGATTGATAGGCTCTTTCCTGCGCCACTGCAAATCTGCTTCCTTTTTCTTGATAAGTCGCGTGATTTCCGGCGATTTGGTGGCTGGTTCTAGCCGTTGCAAAACCCCAAACCTGGAGCCCATCGATTTCTCTTCCTCGTTTCGGATCGACTGTGACGTCTTTCTCTGATTTTTCCTGACCAAATCCTCGTTATGCTTGCGTGTTCTGACATTGCCCTTGACGTGAATCCACTCTCCGTACTCCTCCACCACCGACACGCCTGGAACGGACACTAATGGATGTTTCTGTTCAGCATTATTCACCGGAGATTTTTCCGGTGGCCCTTGTTCCTTAACTGCAGATTGCGTCTTCGGGTGCTGAGGACAACTTTCCAAGGTATGGCCATATAACCCACAATTGAAACAGATTTCATCAAGGCCCTCATATTCTATAGCATAAACATGATTACGGAGTATAAACTTGGATTGAAGTTTCTTATTAAGATCAACTTCCATACTGACCCGTGCAAATTTTCCTCTCTCCACAATCTGGTTATTATTTCCTTGTTTTGCTAATGTATTCATATCCACCTTGAGTGTTTTCCCAATTAGATTTCCAATCTCGAACATACACTCTTCTGAGTAAACGTGCATAGGTAGCGTAGGCACCCTTATCCATACTGCTACCTTTCTGACCTTGTTACAGTAAGGGTTAAAATTCGGACTCCATCTCTGAACAGCTAAGTAGTGGCCCTGAATCATCCATGGTCCATAGAAAATAAGTTTAGAGCTTAGGGATTTCATAGTTGTCCTAAAGACAAAATAATTGTTAGGCAAATCAATGAGTTCGAAATTATCCGATCTGAGAAACCATTTAACTCTGTCTCTCATCATGAATAAATTCACTTTCTTTCCCAGCATAGTCAGTATGAGAGCATCCTTCTATGGCTTACATAGCTCTTTAAGTTTTTCATCAGATATGCTAAGTGAAGGAATTGAGCCAAGCTTTTCCTTTTCCTCTGCCGACAGAACCAGAGCTAACTCTTCCTCCTCTTTAAACCATTCAACCATCTGATCCTTAAAGCTCTTATCCATGTCCGTAGCTTCCTGGCCTAACAACATAGTCTTATATGAGATTTGGTTCTTAACCAAATTCTTTTTACACAGAACCTGGTTCAGTTTTGGTTGTGGCTCCACCACCGGACCTTCAACCATAATCACATCACCCTTTTGCTGCCCCTGTTCTTCCATGATAACTTCCTCTTGCAATGACTCTGCTGAATCCATTTTCTTGATGTTTTTGCCTAAAAGATCTTCCTCTTCTTTAGATATCTCCTTCTCTCCTTCAGAATTCATCAGTTGTTTTTGATCTCATGAAAGGACTTCCAACATACTGATATTGAAGCCATGTTTTTGACTCCTATACTTGATTGTCCAATAGTTTTAATTTAACCTATTTATTTAATCCAAATAAAGAGCCATTAGATTTAATTTATCTTCATAAATTAAATCTGAGATACTATATCTCTATCATATTAGTTATTAAATTTAATATATCTTAATAAATTGAATTTAAAACTAACACAATATAATAATATCATATAATATATATACATATATATATAAGATATATATTTCAAAAATATATATATCTATATAATATTATTAAATATAATAATATCATATAATATATATACATATATATATATAAGATATATATTTCAAAAAAATATATATCTATATAATATTATTAATGAATTTTATATTATATATATATATTTAAATATAAAATTCATCCACCCTAAATTAAACATTATCTTATATTGGGTCATTCTTGTGTGCGACCCTGTAGGCCCATATGAAGTTGGCAGTAGGACAATAACTATACTAACCCAAAAGTCACAAGCGGCCTCTAGCAAGACATTACGACTACCCAATTCATATGAGGATCGTTATCACGATGCAACCTGTCATACAACCATGTCACGTCCCTTTTGTCACATGATATATCGATCAAGGATAAGGCATGGATAATGTCATCCTCTTGTTCCTGACCATTACTTTCTTGATTCCTGAGTAGCTTGATAACAGAGATAGAAACTCCTTTCATCATAGTATGGCCATACATTTCTCAGACTCACTCATCGAGGGGCCCAGTAATATCTCTCTACTAATGTGAGGGACAAATTCCATCTTGATCATTCATATTCCTCTGCATGAAAAAATCACTAAGCCCGATCGTAGCCTTTATCATCACCCGGTCAAAAGTGACTTTTGACTAGTTCAAAGCTTAGCAACTCTCATGTAGGAATCCATGATGACCTTAGGTCTAAGGGCATTGTGACATGGTATACATGAGAAAAGCTTATGACTTGATCCATGTAGCTTTCTCATAGTGGGTCGATCCAGCACCTTGTACTCTTACAAGTGCCTAAAACTTTGATTCGTATCTCTATATCTTATCAAAGTCATACTGGTCTTGTTTCATATCTGCTCCCGCATAGATGACTGACCAGGGACATTTTAGGACAATCTTTATGAATTATCCAAGGATGCAATTATCACAGTTAACATGCAAATAATATGATAACAGAATAGAGAAATTTCATTAAAATATTAATGTTCAAAGTACAATGATTGGCCCTTAAGGCACAATTTCCAATATTCCTGTCAAACCTATCTCTGCAGTCAAGCCATCCTCCTCTCTTGATTGATCCTATCCTTGAGATGAAGACAAAAAGGGGGAGAAGAACTTGGGGTGATTTTGTTATTAATGATGTGATGTGATGTATTTCTCAAAATAACAATTTTCTCAAAATCATTAAATTTGGATTCAAAATAATCTTCCCAAAGTTGTTTTGAAAGAGTTTTCAAACTTGAATTGAACAAAAGATTCCATATAAAAAGCTTATAATTGAAAACTTAATTTCAAAAGCTTTGTTCAAAATTACCAAGTTTTGCCATCCTCAAAAGGGGGGAGAATGTTAGATCCCATATGTTTTAATGATAAAAAAGATTGGATTAATCATACAAAAGGCTTTGATAATTAAAAAAATGATTTGAACAAAGTAACTAAGTTCTTGGTGATGGGGAAAAGCATTACTCGAGCAGCTACTGCAGTAATGAAGATATAGAAAAAGACAGGGCACAGAAAATGGAACACTGTGATATTTTCGAGTAATGTATGAGAAATTGTTCCAGAAACCTCTCTGTCAAGAATTAAGTGGGATTACTTGAAGGGATCACTCGAGTAATCTGCAGAGTTATTTAAGATATTACTCGAATTATCACTTGAGTAATCAGAGAAGAAACCATCCAGTAGCTCTTAGCCAAGAATTGATGGATATTACTCAAAGGAATCACTCAAGTAATCTGCAAAGTTATTTGAAGCATTACTCGAGTAACCACTCAAGTAATCAGGTAAGTCTAATAGAAAATTGCTCTCAGCCAAGATTTTAATGCCCTTACTCGAGGGATCGCTCGAGTAATCTGCAAAGTTATTTGAACCATTACTCAAGTGACCACTCGAGTAATTAGAAGAAAAGCCACACTTACTCGAGGGATTACTTGAGTAAATAAGGTATAATCTGGTCAAACTATGTTGACTTACTCTCTGTCTTATTTTTAATGAAGTTACTTAAGGGACTACTCGAGTAATGAAACATGATCACTCGAGTAGCCACTCGAGGAATATAATACACAAAGCATGATTTTAATCTAATGTTCATTGATTTGTTATCTATATGATTAACCTTTCATTGTATTAGTTTCCCTAGTATACTTGCAGAAAAACAATGAAGAGATCATGCTTTAAGAGAGAAGTCAAATATATCGTCAGCAATGTCCGAAACGCCTACCTACTGTAAATGACTAGTTTTCAAATTTGAAGAACAGTCAAATGAAGCTGGACAACTCTAACGGACATGTTTGAAATGCTTCCAATGAACATCACAAATCATCTATATATATGGAGCATTCAAAGAATATAACACAACAACTGAGAACACACAAACTTATATTGATCATTATATTCTTAGTGCTCTATTTTCTTATACTCACTCTTTGTACTTCAGTGATTATATATTTGCTCTGTGAGAGAGTTTTTCATTAGAAACTCAATATTTGATATTGAGACAACTTAAGGTTGTGGAACCTTGAGTTGGGGATTTGATTACAACATGTAAGGGGAGTAAGTTTCCAGTAAAGGAGCTTGATATGTACTGAGGTGCCAAGAACCCACTGAATCTTGGAAGATATAGTGAAACTCTCAGAGAAGCTCTGAGGACTGGATGTAGGTCAAAGTAGTTGTGGCCAACCCAGTATAACTCCCGGTGTACACTTTGGTGATATTTCTCCTAACTCTTAATTGCTTTAAATTTCTAGTCAATTTTTTATATACGCAATGAAATTTCTGGTATCACCTAATTCACTCTTCTTTTGGGTGGAACGCTTGCACTAACATTAACAAGCCAGCCAGCAGTGATTTATTTATTGAGTTTGGACTCCATATCTGAAGGGTAAATAAATCTCTTTGGATTTTCACTTTCTTTCTCAATTCCCAGAAGAATGGAACAAAATTTATTTCCTAGATTGTAAGTAATAATACCACTAATAGCAGTCATTGATTGAGAATAAAAAATGAATACCACTTGGGAAGCTGCTAGTTTGATTATTGTTGACCATTAGCTGGCATTGTTTGATAGGGTAGTACCCCTTAATACAACACTCTAGTGGCTATCTGGGTAGTATCCCTAAGGGTAGTACTGGAGGAACCTATGGTCCCTCGTATTCTATACAGTGCTTTGGCTGGCCTATGTCACACTTGTGGAGAGCTTGTGAGAGTCACCAATAACATGGGGTAGGACTTAGCTTATAGGTGCAGTCGGAGAAAATAAAGAGGATATAAGGATGGTTTAGGGGTTAATGAAAGATTAATAAAAAGTAAAGTAAATTACTTGTGACAATATGTGATGACATGTAATGTGGCATGATATCCTATGAAAATTGTTATTGATATATATATATATATGTGTGTTTTCAACCCTTATTATCATCATTATCCGTTAAGTGAAATGTTGTTTGTAGTTCCACTCTGCACCCCAAGGTAGTGCCGGTAGGTAAGAGGGATAGTTACTATGTTATTAAGATAGTGGTGTCACCACGTACTCTCACTTTTTTTAGGTAAGAGCTTGAGGGCAAGCGCGATTGGGAAGGCACTCGAGTCTTGAGGCTACTAGGGTATTTGCAAATTTCTTTCTATTGCCATATTAGGAACTTTATTTATTACATTATGTTGCATTTGAACTATTAGGAATTTCATTATTTTATTAGTTTAAGATATGTTGCATCCAATACCCAATGTATGTGATTGAGAAGTTAATATAAGATGACGTCACTTAATTATAACCTCATAGCCATGTATTTGAGTACATTCTTCCCATCGAGGTTATCTTTGAAGAAATTTTTAAAAATCATGCTAAGTATATGAGTAGGTAGGTAAGGTTTTACACTACTTGTCTCCCTATGCCTCATCCAACATGTATAAGTAGGATGATTCCATTAATCATTGAGTACATCTTACAAGAATCTCAATCATGCTAGTGTACATTACCACACTTTACATAGGGGCAAAGAATCCTACTATTGTTTGGATACCCGATTAGTAGACAACCATTACTTATTCATACTCTCTATCCAACATAAGTCATTAAGGAAAAATACCTCAATCAAAACTTAATAATCATTCGCTAAGAATAAATTCTTCAAAACGCATATAGAAAGAAAGAGCATGAAATTTAATATGAACCCCAAAGTTGAAAGATAAAAACAATGAGGTTGAATGGACGCCTTGACAAATAAACAGAAAGCTCTCATAAACATACGCACAGCTCGACTAGCAGAAAAATTTGAGGAAAAAAACAACCATATTTCAAGCCCATTGTTACGAAGAAAAAAGGTAAGGGGAGAAGGTTTGAACTCAAAAGGAGAAGAAAATGATGAAGGAAGTTGGCCCACTTTGAATTGACAATGAGGAAATGTGTAGCTAGGTCTTTCAAAAAATTACATTAACAGTGTAGGGCACTCACATGGCAGAGAATGTTGATGGTTTTAGCTGGATAGTGGTGGGGAATGGTAGTGAGGGCTATAGAGAATGGCATGAAGGTGAACGAGAGCTAGCTAGCTTTTGAGTGTATGAAAGTTTCCAAATGTTAAACTGAATTGAAGTTTCTACCTTTTAAAAGTTAATTCTTCATGGTTTTGCATACACAACCTTTTTATATATAAGTCTTTACGTAATAGCTATTTTTAAGATTTGTTAATTGTTTAAGCCATTAAGTAATACTTTTTAAAAATATATGTTAATGGTGCTATAATAAGAACGATTAATTATTGGATTACATTTATCGGGTGTTTTTTAACAATTATGGGATGTTACTTTTTTTTAAGAATTATTTGATTACATTTATCATAGTTCTTTGTTAATAACCATGAGGTATGTTAATTTTTTTTTAAATTTTAATATTTTTTAAAATAAAAGAATTACAAGAAAAACAAGACTAATAAAACACCTAGCCATCATCCTCACCAGAGGAGGAAGGCTAAATTATTTGAGTTGATCTTAGGACTATGGCAACCTCAATCTCATACTCATGAAGAATGAGATTGACCATCTTATACATACTTGAGAGATATCTGGTTGTCCTTATCATAGCCTAGTTAGTGCATTTTACATGTCAGATTATTGCTACCAATTGAGGAAAAGAGGAAGCAAAGGGGGAGGCAGAGGTGATGGTAGAGGTTGGGGATAAGGAGCAAGAGGTGGAGGTAGGAGAGGAGCAGAAGGAGGTGGAGGTTGGGGAGAAGGACTTAGAGGCAGAGGAGGTGGAGGATAAGGACGTGGAGGCTAGAGGCTTGAGAATAAGCCTAAATCAAGTGGGTTGCTAAGCCCCAATCTAGCAAGTGTCCCGGGAATGAGGATTTGCTGTCAGTGTATTTTTCCAGCTTAACAGTCTAGTTGTGTGATGTTTTTGAATAGGAAAATGATGTCTAATGCCTATGATATTTTTTAGAAAGAAAGTAGACTTATCAAGCTTTAATTTGATAGGTCTTATAAGTTATTTGGAGTTGTACACAAAGAGTTATGTATTTTTTTGAACTAGCCCAGTAAAACCGGTGATTTTTAGTGGTAGGTCCAAAAACAATAATTTTAGGAATTGTGAACTTCCAGTTGCCTAAAGGATATATTTTTTTCTTGAAAATATACTTAATATGGGTCACATAGCCTTTAGAACCACACCAATTGGACATTTATACAAATAGTTATAAATTTTCAAAGTTTGATAAAAATTTTGCCCAGTTTTCCAGCAAGTGCTAAAATGGAAATAAATATAAGGGCAAAATGGTCATTTGACCAATAAAGCAAGAAGCCATTTATTTTTCCCTTTAATTGGGATAAATGTTGGCTGAAGTAGGGAGCAAGAAAGCTTTACCCAAGTAAACCAACCATAGTTGATTAATTAACCACTTGCTTTTCAAGGAATTATAAGCTCTTGACACTTGACACATTAAGGGCTAAGGATTTTTGTTTAAATGAATATAATTATCCAACACTCCCTCTATCCTCTAAATTTCATCTAGCTGCCCTAAAATAAGGGAATAATGAGAAAAAAACATAAGAAAATAGAAAGAAGAGAGAAGTAGAGTGAATAGTGGAAATTTCTGAGTTCCGGAGCCGATTTCACTTTCGATTCAGTATTTCTAGCTTTCAGAGTTTTTTCTAACATTGTTCCTCTCATAGAGAGCAACATTTCTTTGGTTTTGGATTTCCAATTAGAGGTGTTTGATTCAACCTACTCAAAGGAGGTACTGCTGGAATCAAGAACAGATCACATATTTGAGTTCTAGTAAGTGTATGCTTTGATTTGAACCGAATATTTTGTGATTTTGTTGAGTATTTCTTGAGATGTTCAAACCCTCAATTTTGGCTAAAGGGAGCCTTTTAAGGTTTTATGTTGATATGATGATGATTATAAGGTTAAATGATGTTTTATGATGATTTATGATGATTTTGGAAGTTGTGTTCAAATCTGCCTGAATTCATTTTCTGGAGGCAGTGAACTTGCAATGTGTTTTTGATCAGCCAAACTTGGTCCAAATGCTTTGAAATTTTACAGGATTGAATTAGATATTCTGGGCTTTAATTTGATAGGTATTACAAGCATTTAGACTAGTAGATTGAAAGTTATGATTTTTCAAAGTTTGACCATGAATCAGGAATCAATTCTTAAACAGTCTGAGTTTGACAAATTTCTGGGAAATGTGTGGCTGTATTTGATGCTTTGTGATATTTTTTCCTTAAAGTAGACTTAAAGAGCTTTACCTTGGACTTTGAACCACATCATTAAAGTCCTAGAGAATAAGTTATGATTTTTGAATATTCGGCAAGAAACAAGGAAAAGTTTGGCCACGGCCAGAAGATTTCTTAGCCACAACTTTTAAGTTTTTGACCTCCTTTGGCCGTAGCCAAAGAAGTCTTGGCCCCCAAATTCTAGGATTTCAAAGTTTTTCAAAAAAAATGCCAACTTGTTTAGCCCTTCCTAACTTATTGGGCATTAATATACACTTCCAATGACTCTATCATGTCTCTAATGATGCAATTGGGTATCTAGGATCATGAGAGGTCAAGGAAGAGGAAATGAAAGGTATTTAAGTAACTACAATGGTCGGAGAAAAGGTACAAGAGGAGGACTCAAAGATCAAAGGTAAGGGCCTTACCTTGTTTGCATATATTTGATATTGCTTCTTGTATAGTGATGTATATGATTGCTTTACTTGATTGTGTAGAGCATATTTGAATAATGAAGCTCTGTTTCTGTCTATACTGTGGCCATAGTTATGTTGCATGAAAGATTGAGCATGTAGAGATGTCATTATGGGGCATGCATTTAGTTAAAGCTAACATGTCATGTACATAGCATCTATCATGCATGCATTATGGTAACTATTTCCCACTGAGATTCTCTGGAATCTTACCCTCCCCTACCAACAATTTAGATAGGTTAAAAAAGGAGGTGTGATGAGAATAAAGAAGAGAACCACACAAGAAGAATGTAGTAGTAGAACGAAGACGGGAAGGTGTCTGCATCTTACTGGAACTTCTTTAGACACCCTAGTAGCCTTATATGGCTACATCATTTGTAATTATTATGTACAATCTCTATGGGGAATTTCTATAATCAAGTACTTATTATCAGTATTTTCATGCTATTTTTGTGACCAAGTGAGTTATGGCGTACTACTTATCCTCAGGTAGTGTGTTCGATCTCTTGGGGAGGCATATTCCTTCCTGTCTAGTTGGAATAAATCCCCAAGCACCTGTGTGGTACGAGGAGGGGACAATTCCTATCGGGGGTCTATGTGGCCACCAGTGTGGGCTTGGTCGGCTGCCTGTGTGGGGCCGTTACATAAAAAGACGCCTTTTTATGTACTATTCATTAAATAAGGAGAAGATGAAGATATTTTAAAGCTATTCTCTTAATCTTTTTCTCCATTTTCATGCCATCATCCATAATAAGAGAGAGAGAGAGAACCCTTAGGAAACTTGGAGTTTTAGGGAGAAGGAGGAGAAAATATTAAGGTAAGTCTTGATTATTCCTTATGATTTAGCTTCCAACTTGTGTAGCTCCCTCTCTAATCTCTTCTTCTGCATAAATCACCATATTTAATTAGCTAATGTTCAAGGATTGAGGAGGGAGTGTGTTCGGCCAAGAGGGAGAAAAACCAAAAACCAAAGGTAACTTCAAGAATCCAATTTCCTTTAGTGTATGGTTATTGTTGGTGGTGTTCTTGTCTCGATTTATGGTATGGTTTGTGGAGTTTGTAAACTTGGGATGTTGAAACCCTAAGGGCAGGTGCTATCCAAATTTAGTCTAATCATGTTTAGAATATGACTAAGTAGTTAAACAAGTGATTTAAGGTGATAAGAAGGTGTTTTATGAATTGAAATCATAAAACTTCATTTTCTCCAATTTTTATAGAATTTTGTCCAGATCTGTTTTGGGCTGTGTTTGGACTAGATTTTTGTATTTTTGATGATTCCATTGTGTTTAAAATGGAAAATTGTGTAGGATTTATGTTAGGTGTGAAGTGAGAAAAGCCCTACAAAGTGAAATGACAAAAATAGGTTTAAAACTCTCACATATGGGCAATCAGTGGTAAATTCATATTTTGGGCTGGAATTTGAGAAAATTGAGGTAAAAAATGGATTCTTTGGGCAAAAATATGTCAGAATAGCCCATGTCAAGATTTCAGGAAAAGTACAGTCGAACCGGCTACGGTGGGGCTTGGCCGACGTCCCGGGGGCATTTTGGTAAATTTGCATGTAGACTCATATAACCACTAAAAGCATATTGCAAGTGCCTAAAATTGTACACTTGAAATTTTAAGACCAATTTGAGAACCCAAGTCGTTGGCACGCATATCGAGGTGCTATTTTCAAGTAGCAAAAAGGGTTAAGGTAGGGAACTTACCTCTCTTGCCTATACTTGATATTGGTGCTGGTGTATTGATGCATGTTATTGCTTTACTTGATTATGTGAAACATATATGAATGATTGAAGCTCTATTTTTTTTATGTTATGGCCATAAGTATGTTGTTTGAAACATTAAGCATGCATATATGTCATTGTGTGAGCCTGAATTATATAATGTAGGTATGTCATGCATTAAGCACTTATCTTGCATGCATATTGGTATTGTTTTCCTAATGAGATTATCCCAAATCTCACTCTCCCCTACCAACAAATTAGGTAGGTGAAAATAAGAGGTGTACTGAAAACAAAGAAGAGAATTACATGTGAGGAATGTAGAGGTGAAACAAAGATGAGAAGATGTCTCCATTTTACAGGGACAATTTTAGACATTCACATAGCCCTGTGCGGCTACATTGATGGTAATTATCATGTACGAATTCCTATGAGGAATTTCTGTAGTCATGCACATATTATCAATATATTTATGCTATTCCTGTGTTGCCCACTAAACTGCATATCGTTTTCCATAAATACTCTGAAAAAGGTGAAAATAAGATAAGGGTGTGACATTTTGGCATCAGAGCCGAAAGCAATTCTAGAGGTGCCCAAAGCGGTTCAGCATAGTGACAGTTTTGGCAATAGGATAGTATACTGATATAGTAATGATTACACAGTGATAGGAAATATGTATGGAAGGGGGTACTAAAAGAGTGTATGCTGATGAATAATGCTTTTGGGTAGTGCCTTTGGGTACACTGATGTATAGTGCCTACGGGCAGTGCCTTTAGGTATACTAATGAATAGTTTCTTTAGGTACACTGATGAATAGTGCCTATGGGTACACTGATGAATAATGCCTATGGGCAATGCCTTCAGGTACACTGATGAGTAATGCCTACGGGTATACTGATGAATAATGCCTACGGGCATATTGATGAATAGTGCATATGGGTACACTGATGAATAATGCCTTCGGGTACATTGATGAATAGTCCTAGGGTACTGATAGAGCTCAATATTTATATATTTTATTAATTAATCTTAGGCTTTTGTGGGACTTAATTGAATATTTTGGGCATAATCAAGTATTAATGTGAAATTTTAGTAAAAGAATAATTTGGGAATTATAGTGGCTAAATTGTTATATTTTTAATTAATATTTGTTATTCCCATTATTCTTTAATTGTGAGCCAAAGATATTACCTTTGTGAATCTAATTTTATAGGTAATGATGTGGCACAACTTATTCATTTAACCTAGAGAAAATTGAAAGAAAAAAAGAGGCAAGTGGGGACCATGGAAATGAATAGAGTGGCGGCTGAACCAAAAAAGGAAAAACCAAATTGAATAACGAAGAAAAGAGAGCAGCCTAATTGAGAGGGAATGGACCGATGGATTAAAGAACAAAGTTGCTAGACCATAAGAGAGGAATTGAAGAAAAGGAGGGGACCACATAAACAAAAGAAGTGCTGAATAAAAGACGTGATCAAGGCAACACCGAATTGAAGGAATTAAAGGTGGGCCAAAATTATTGAATGATGAAAAAGAAGGTTGACCGAATGTGAGCATGAGATGAACTAATGGGAATAATCAAAGGAAAAGAAGCAAGCTGATGTGAAGATGTGGTGGACCAAATGAAAAGGCTTGACATAATGGAAAGAAGGGGACCAAGTGGAATAAGAAAAGAAGAGGGAGCAACGAATTGGAGAAAGCTGCACCGAAATGGGATTAGAATTAGGAAGGTGTAAGGCTGCTGGACCGAATAGATAATATAGTATTACAGATGAGTAGACCGAATTAGCTAGCTGGACAAAAGGAAGGAGAAAGAAAAAAAGGGGCTGGACCAGAAAATAGGAATAGACCGAACAAAACTGTGAAGAGGGCTAACTGAGTTCAAGGAAAATGAGAATTGGAAAGTGGAGCCAATGTGAAAGGAGAAAAGGTTTTGGCAGTTGAAGATGAATAAAGGGGGGTACGGTTGGGAAGAATAAAGGAAGCGACATAGAGTGTGAAAAGAGGAGGAGCACCACCGAATAAGGGAGGAATCTTGTTGACCGCGATGTAATAGGAAGAAAAGGAGAGGCATGAGGACTTGAGAAGGCACTGTTTTGGACCATAAACCAAATGGAAAAGAGAAAAAGAGCTGCAGTGACGGTGGTTGCTGCAATTCCCATGGCCAATTCCTTCTCCTCTCATCAAGCTTCATCTTCCTCCTCTTCCATGAGTAGCTAAACTTTGGTGATTTCCTTGAGTTGGGTAATGGTTTGAGCTTCTAAACTTCAATAGAATTCTTTAAGCTCTCTTTCTAGTTCATAATTATAGGACTTGGTTAAGTATATGATTATGATCTACATTGTTCTATGCCAAGTGAATAAACTTGGTGGTTAAGCTAGGATTTGATTAATTAAGCTTTGTATGATTCAAATTAGGAGTAGGTTGAGTTGTTTATTCCAACTTGGTTAAGTGTATTGTAAATGACTAAACTGAATGCTTTGAACTTTTGTAATGCTAATTACAAGCTAGAATTGGAAGTTGATTATTCATCTCCTTGAGTTTGAATTATTTCGTGGTATTCATTTAATTGCTTTGGTAGAATGAATTAAATGATTATTACAAGTATGGAGCTAGTGGTAACTTAGTTCCATCCTCTTCACTCGTATTGTGGAATTCATATCATTAGCAAGCAATGAAGACTAAAACCCCAACTCAAGGGAATTCCATTTTATCATTATACTAGTTAATTGAATTTATCTTGTTAGTGTTAATTTTAATTTTGTTTGTTTCTTTATCTTGAAAACCGAAAAATACAAAAATATTAAATTAGATTAGATTACTTCATAGTTTTAAAATCAAATTCTCAACATGATTACTCACAACTTTAAGGTTTTTATCACTTTACTATTTAGAAACTTGGAAATTAATCTCCTCACAAGAACGATCTAGGTTGAGCTACTATGCAACATTTTCAAACCTAGTTTTATTTTGATAACTCATATGACATGGGTTCATCAGGTACACTGATATGCCCAGTCGAGGACTATGGTACGAAATGTGTAGGGCTTGCAATAGTGGTTGGCTCTGAACACATTTTCGATTAAACTGAGTTATGTGTTAGTATAATATTGTATTATATGGTGCAAGACATATACATTATCGCATTCTCTATGAAAGATTACGGGTTAATACGAGGTCAAGCAGAATCCAATTGAGGTACAAAAAGAGTAGGGGTTGCAACAGTGGTTGGCTCTGAACGTTTTCAACTAAAATATACTGAACACACTAGAATTGAAGCAAATGTGGGATTAGGCTTTCAGAGGTTAAGTTTCTGGGCCATGTTGTCTCACAGCAAGGAGTCTTGGTAGATCCTTACAGGGTGGAAGCAGTATGGAACTAGAAAAGGCTAGAGACTGTTTCTTAAATGTGCAGCCTTCTGGGTCTTATTGGATATTACTGAAGAATCATGCTGAATTTCCCTATAATAGTTTTGCCTTTAACAAGGTTAACCCAAAAAACTCAACATTTTCTGTGGGAGAAGCTTCATTGAGTCTAAAATTAATGTTAGCATCAATATTGATAATCCCAAATCCATTATGGACCATTGTTGTCCATTTTGATGCCAGTAGGCTTGGATTGGGAAGTTTTTTAATACAACATGGCCATGTTTGGCCTATGCAACTGAAGAATGGAAGCTTCACTGAAATTTTGATTAATGTCCCATATATGATCTTGAGTTAGCAGCAACTGTGTTACACTGAAACCTGGAGATGTACCTTTATGGTGCAACTGTAGTACTGTACTGCGACCACCAGGATTTGAAGTATTGGTATAATTGCAAAGAACTGAATACGAGAAAGCATTACCTAGAGTTAATGGCTTTGTATGTGTGGTAAATTTTGGGGATGAAATTTATTTAAGTGAGGGAGAACTGTAACACCCTAAATTTTATTCACTAAATATGTATTGTAATTATTTGCAATATTCAATAAAATAGTGAATATTTATGGTAATGGGAATTAAAGATTGGAAATGGGAAGGTGAATAATGTTTCTAGTGAAATTGCCTGTGAGGCAATGAGCTTGTCATGTGATTTTTTATGACCAAATGACGAGTAAAAATTATGAAATTTATACTGTGAAATTAGACATTTTAAGCTTTAATTTGATAGCTCATATAAATCAATTGAAGCTATATACAAAGAGTTATTAATTTTTGAAGTTTGCCCAATGAAATTAATTATTTTCTAGAGCAGCATGTAAAGATTGAAAATCTGGGAATTTTATACTTCCAGCTAGCAAAAGGCTATATTTTTCCATGAAACTAGACTCAATAAGGGTTCTATAGCCTTTGGATTCACTCTGAAATGAGATCTACAAATTTAGTTATGATTTTTCAAAGTTAAGACAAAAAATCTGTCAAGAAGGCCAACTATTCCAAAAATTGGAAAATAAATGTGATGGCAATTGTGTAATTATGGAATTAAGTAAAAGTCCATATTTTCCCTTTATTGATGGATACTTGCTTAGGTATTTAATCATGCTAAGTGTCATCATTCAAAGCCAAGGGATTTAAATGATAATTGAAAAGTATGAGCACATGCTTAATTAAGCATAAAATACAATATACATGTACAAGTTGGTTGGACTAATTGGATGAACCAGGTTGGGCTTATGAAGGACCCCTTTAGGCGTCATATACGAGTCAACTAAAGGGAAGGAAAGTAGTTCAATGCAAATGGAAGATTATGACATTTTTATGTAGAAATAAGGGCAAGTACATATGCTTATGTCATAAATGAAATAAGTACCATTTATTAAATAAGGAAAAGATGAAGATATTTTAAAGCAATTCTCTTCATCTTTTTCTCCCATTTTCATGACATCATCTACAACAAGAGAGAGAGTGAGAGTGAAGCCTTAGGAAACTTGAAGTTTTAGAGAGAAGGAGGAGAAAATATTAAGGTAAGTCTTGATTGTTCCTTGTGATTTTGTGTAGCTCCCTCTCTAATCTCTTCTTCTCCATAAATCACCATATTTAATTAGCTAATCTTCAAGGATATAGAAGGGAGTGTGTTCGGCCAAGAAGGAGAAAAACCAAGAACTAAAGGTAACTTCAAGAATCCAATTTCCTTTAGTGTATGGTTGTTGTTGTTGATGTTCTTGTCTCGATTTGTGGTATGGTTTGTGGAGTTTGTAAACTTGGGATGTTGAAACCCTAAGGGAAGGTGCTGCCCAAATTTAGTCTAATCATGTTTAGAATGTGATTAAGTAGTTAAGCAAGTGATTTAAGGTGATAAGAAGGTGTTTTATAAATTGAAATAAAAAAAACTTCATTTTCTCCAATTTTTATAGAATTTTGTCCAAATATGTTTTGGGCTGTGTTTGGACTAGATTTTTGTATTTTTGATCATTCCATTGTGTTTAAAATGGAAAATTGTGTAGGATTTATGTTGGGTGTGAAGTGAGAAAAATAGGTTTAAAACTTTGACATATGGGTAGCCAGTGGTAAATTCATATTTTGGGTTGGAATTTGAGAAAATTGAGGTAAACAATGGATTCTTTGGGCGAAAATATGTCAGAATAGCCCATGTCAGATTTCAGGAAAAGTACGATTGAACCGGGTACGGCGGGGCTGGGTCGGGGTCCCAGGGGCATTTTGGTAAATTTGCATAGTAGACTCATAACCACTAAAAGCATATTGCAAGTGCCTAAAATTGTACACTTGACATTTTAGGACCGATTTGAGAACCCAAGTCGTTGGCACGCATATCGAGGAGCTATTTTCAAGTAGCAAAAAGGGTTAAGGTAGGGAAGTTACCTCTCTTACATGTACTTGATATTGGTGCTGGTGTATTGATGAATGTTATTGCTTTGCTTGATTATGTGAAATATATATGAGTGATTGAAGCTCTATTTCTATTTATAATATAGCCATAAGTATGTTGTTGGAAACACTGAGCACACAAATATGTCATTGTGTAAGCATGAGTTATGTAATGCAAGCATATCATGCATTAAGCACTTATATTGCATACATATTGGTATTGTCTTACTACTGAGATTCTCCTGAATCTAACCGTCCCCTACCAACAAATTAGGCAGGTGAAAATTGTTAGATCTCATGTTTTGATGATAACAAAGAATGGTATGAAAAAGATTTGATTCACAAATAAGTTTGAACAAAGTAATAACAGGGAAAATCATCACTTGAAGTAAGCATTGGAGTAATGAAGAAAGGCCAAGAGAAAAAGCTGAGAAACTTCATTGTTGGCAAATTTTCTAAAGGGTTACTCGAGTAGCTACTGAGTAATGAGACAGAAACTTGAAGTAACCAGATCAACCTTCAAGTAACCTGCCAACGTTACTCGAGTAAGCACTCGAGTAATAAGGTAAATGTTTTCTAGTTGCTCTCTGCCTGCCAACATTACTCGAGTAGCTACTCAAGTAACCAGGTAATTCACTTGGAGTTGCTCTCGGCCTGCCAACGTTACTCGAGGAGCTACTCGAGTAACCATGTAAAAGACTTCTAGTTGCTCTCGACCTGCCAATGATACTCGAGTCTGTACTCGAGTTACTCTATTTCAAGAAATGTGTTGCTCTTGGCATTTTCAACCCTGCCAATCTTACTCGAGGAGTTATTAGAGTAACTCACTGTGGTAAGCAAAACCTGAAGGTAATACTTGAATAACATGATATGTTTTTATGACACTTCACTCAAGGCATTACTCAAGTATACATGTATTTAATCACTTATTTAAAACTAGATTACTCGAGTAAGTAATCGAGTAATGTGCAAATTTATTGACACAGAACTTCAAGTCATTACCTGAGTAAGCTATGCAGAAAATTTATGTTTACTCGAGTAAGTACTCGAGTAACAAGGTAATCAAACTTGAAGTGCTCTCGGGTTTGAAATCCTGCCAATATTACTGGAGTGAAGCATCGAGTAACCTAAAGTTTATTTGAGGGTTTACTCGAGTTGCTACTAGAGTAACCTATGAAGTAAATGTGCTATACTCGAGTAAGTACCCGAGTAAACAGGTATTTCCAAAGGTTTGAAATTTTGTTTACTTCATGCACTACCCGAGTAATGTTATGTTTGCTTATTGACTTGCATTTTATCAAAGTTTTCCTGATGATACTTGAGTAAGTACTCGAGTAAACTTAAATGAATACTCGAGTAACTACTCGAGTATGCAAGTCTAGAAATTTAGAAATCATTCCAACGCTCATTGATTTTTTTTCCTATATGATTAACCTTTCATTGTATTAGTATTCTTAGCATATCCACAGATAAACAATGAAGAGATCTTACCAAATAAGGAAAGTCAAATGCAACATTCAAATGCCACCTACCCCAAACGGACATTTTTCAAATACTGGAAAAGTCAACAGTGGTTGTGCACGCTCTAACGGACATGAAGAAATATGTTCCAACAATCATTACCAACGCATCTATATATATGAGAACATCCAAATAGAGAAAAATAACAAGAACACACTCACAAACGAATTATCAAGTTCATTACTCTGTTTTACATTATACTTGTAATTCTATGCTTCAGTGATTCTTATTCACTCTATGAGAGAGATATTTCATTCAAACTCAATATTTGTTATTGAGGTAACTTAAGGTTGTGGAACCTTGAGTTGGGATTGGATTACAACTTGTAAAGGGGAGCGAGTGTCCGGGTGAAGGAACTTGCTTGTACTGAGGTGCCAAGAACCCACTGAATCTTGGAAGTTATAGTGAAACTCTCAGAGAAGCTCTGAGGACTGGACGTAGGTCTAAGTGGTTGTGGCTAAACCAGTATAACTCTGGGTGTACACTTCGGTGATATTTCTCCTTACTCTTTATTGCTTTATATTCACCGTTAAGTTTTTATTTGCAACAAAATTTTAGTATCACCCAATTCACCCCCTCTTGGGTGAAACACTTGCTCTAACAAAAACAAGAGGTGTATTAAAAGTAGGGAAGAGAACTACATAGGAGGAATGCAAAGGTGGAACAAAGATGGGAAGATGTCTTCGTTTCACTAGGACGGTTTTAGACATTCAAGTAGTCTTGTGTAGCTACATTGATGGTAATTATCCTGTACTAACTCCTATGAGGAATTTATATAGTCATGCACATATTATCAGTATATTTATGCTATTCCTATGGTTCCCACTAAACTGCATATTGTTTTCCGTAAATACTCTGAAAAAGGTGAAAATAAGATAAGGGTGTGAAAGAGTTGAATTGGGATATTTTTGAAAGAAGGATAATTATCCTCTCCCAAGCCCTCATATTTTCAGCCAACCTCAAGGAAATAGAGAGAGAGAGAGTTGTTTCAAGAAGCAAACACAAAAAGGCATATCAGGTGATCAAGTTCAAGATCAAGGTAATTTAATGAAATTTCATATGTTCTTGCTTGCAAATTAAAGGCCAACCCTCCCGAACCTCTATGCCATCTTGACATATATGTGTGGCAAGCTTGAAGTTAAGAGGAAGAGAGAGGAAGTAGGATGGTTCTAGAGAGAGAAGGAG
This sequence comes from Inga laurina, assembly GCA_963855925.1. Taxonomy (NCBI): domain Eukaryota; kingdom Viridiplantae; phylum Streptophyta; class Magnoliopsida; order Fabales; family Fabaceae; genus Inga; species Inga laurina. The sequence goes on along the minus strand of OY979706.1, from coordinate 28,895,443 downwards.
GAGAACAAAAGGTAAACACCAAAACCTTGGTCCTCTTATTGATTCAAGCTTGTTGTTGGTTGTTTGGTTGATTTGTAGTTTGTTTTGGCTGGTTTTTGTAAATTGGGATGATGAAACCCTAAGGGATTATGCTACCCAAATTTGAACAAATCATGGTTAATAAGTGTTTGTTACAAGTGAAAATTTTTCCTTAATTCTTCAAACTTTCGGCTAGCTGCAGAAATAAGGGTTAGAGCTAGAATTTTGTGTTTTTGATGGTTCCATTGTGTTCAACATGAAAAATTGTATGGGAATAGCCCTTAGTTATGAATTCTGAATCATTGGAATAAAATTCTTAAAATGTGAGACTTGCTGCCAGTTAGGGTTTTTGCATGGCAGTCTTGTTGTCATGTGTTTTTAGATAAACAAATGGTGTCTAATGAATATAGGATTTTCTAGGATAAAAGTAGATGTATCAAGCTTGAATTTGATATGTAATTTGTCCCATTTGGATAAGTATGTCAAAAGTTATGATTTATTGAAGTTGGACCTGGAAAACTAGAATGTTGCGGTGGCAGTGTGCAAACAATGTTGATACTGAAATTATGTGCACATAATTGGTTAAAGAAAATATTTTTCCTTAAAATTAGACTTAATAGGGGTCACATAGCTTTTAGAACCATAACAATTGGACATTTGTAAATAAAGTAATGAATTTTTAAATTTTGATGAAAATTCTGGCAGTTTTAATTAATGTGCGACATTAAAAGGTAATGGATAAAATGTAATTATTTTGAACTCTACGGGTAAAAATAACTAACAAAATAAGCTTGGAATAATACATGAATGGGTAATAACTTAATTCTTGTAAACTTAGAATTTTAGGACTGGATAGTTTGCCCGAGTGGGGTCGGGGTTATGGAACTGATAGTGAGCCAAAAAGGGACTTAAGGTAGTAACTCTATCTCTCATATATTATGTGAGTGTTTATATGTTTTGTGTATGTCATCTTTTGTTATATAAATAATGAACACACATTATCTAGCTATGGTCTGGGAACTAGCTATGATACATAGTGCTTGGTGCACATTACCTAGCTATGGTCTGGGACTCAACTAAGGTACCCGAACAAGTAGGGAAGTTGGCCATGAATTGTATGCATATACCGGATATAGTTGAATTTTCATGTACACTATGTGGTGCATAGCATATTTATTTATTACATTTTATATAAATGATTGCGTGTTGCTACTGAGATTCGTTTGAATCTCACCCTTTTCCTAAAATTTAAAATATTGCAAATAGAAAGAGAATAAAAGGTAAACACCAAAACCTTGACCCTCTTGTTGATTCAAGCTTGTTGTTTGTTGTTTGTTGTTTGGTTGATTTGTAGTTTGATTTGGTTGGTTTTTGTAAATTGGGATGATTAAATCCAAAGGGGTTATGCAGCCCAAACTTCCACAAATCATGATTAATAAGTTTTTAAGAGGTTAGTCATGTGATTACAATTGAAAAAGAAGAGTTTAATCAAGTGGAATCATGAAAATCAAAATTTCCCTTAATTCTTCAAAATTTTGGCCAGAAACAAAAATAAAGGTTAGAGCTAGAATTTTGTGTTTTTGATGGTTTCATTGTGTTTTACATGAAAAACTGTGTGGGAATAGCCATTGGTTATGAATTTTGTATTATTGGAACAAAATTCTTAAAACGTGAAACTTGCTCCCAGTTAGGGTTTTTGCGTGGTAGTCATGTTGTCATATGTTTTTGGATAATCAAATGGTGTCCAATGAATGTGGAATTTTCTAGAATAAAAGTAGACATATCAAGCTTCAATTTGATATGTAATTTGTCCCATTTGGATAAATATGTTAAGAGTTATGATTTATTGAAGTTAGGCCTAGAAAATTGGAATGTTGTGGTGGTAGTGTGCAAATTGCCTGAGCTAGGTCAAGGTTAAGGACTGATAGCGAGTCGAAAAGGGATTTAAGGTAGTAACTCTATCTCTCATACACTATGTGAGTGTTTATATGCTTTGTGTAGACATCTTCTGTGATATGAATAATGAACACATATTATCCAATTGTAGTCTGGGACCCAACTATGATACACAGTGTCTAGATCGCATTACTTAGTTATGGTCTGGGACTCAGCTAAGGTACCCTGACAAGTAGGGGAGTTGGCCCTGAATTGTATGCATATACCGGATATATTTGAATTTTCATTTACACTATGGGTGCATAAAAAATTTATTTATTGCATTTTATATAAATGATTGCGTGTTGCTACTTAGATTCGTTTGAATCTCACCCATTTCCCAAAATTTAAAATATTCCAGTAGAAACAAAAACGTAAATGTCGACAATTGAGGGTTCCGGTTTCTAGCCGAATTGCAGTTGGTTATTATGAGTTTTTTTGTACTTTTTAGAATCTGTATATATTTTCAAACCCTATGGAGATTCCTATAATGTGAACAAGCACTTTGTATCAGTATATTTATGCTAATTCTGTATGACCCTTGAACGATGTGTTTATTACTCTATAAATATCAAAATGTTAAGGGATTTGATAATAGTTGTGATGCATACTATAGCATTGGATATAAATTTGTTTAGAAATTAGGGTAAATGTATTACGGGGACTTCTTAAGACGTTTACACACCGAAGTACGTAAGTTTCATGATGACAAATAGCTTAGAACATAAAGTTAACGACAAAGTCTTGTGGTATGTGATAAATCCTATATTTTATATATTTTATCCCACCTTATTTATTTATGTAAGAATTATTGGGCGTACTTGGAGTGCGACCTTTTCTCTCTTATACCCACGCTAATCGTATCACAGTAGCGGAAGCGATTATGACGCACAGCAAATACACCACGAACAGAAGAAGAAAAGAGAAATATAGTAGAGGGAATAGGGATTCACAGTGGCAGAGTTTCTGTATGTTAATTCAAATGTCTTCCAACTGAATCCCTTTATGCCTATTTATAGGGTTCTATGCACCCCTTCCTCTTCTACTAACATGTCCTTCCATCAGAGAGACAAGATATCTTTTCGATTGAGAGATATATTGTTTCAATGAAACAATGCCACTTGAAGAGTCATATTGCATCGGACAAAAAACATGACTCAACATTTTGGATAATATTACATAATCCACCCAAGCATTTATGTTATTTATACTTTGACCCCAATCCTATTGGGCTTGGGCCCAATTCACCAAGAGTGGACTAGGCTATTTTCCAACATCTCCCACTCACACTTTGTGGATTAGATATGTCTCTTTTTCTTCCTTCTTTCATACTAGGTGCTTTGCCATGACCGCGTAGGCATGACATCTGCATATAGGTGTATGTACTAGAAATCTCTTTTACAGAGACCAGCACAAGACAACCTTCATTTGTGTAGCTTGATTTTAATATTGTGCCTTAAATATCCTAGATTCACTTATATACACTTTTACATAGCTAATCTAATCCCTTTTGAGTCAATATAAAACTCAGATTGCCTTTCAAGTATGCATAGTATCCATATTTATGAAATTATCAAAAATAATACCATAAAAGGACATGTCTCAGACACTAGCATATTTGTGTATATTTCAAGTAATCTTGCTTTTACCCAGATATCACTTCAATATACATCAGCCGCTTTCCTAACATAATACCATGGATTGTATATATCATGATCGTAGGACATATGCTAAAGTAGCAGACGCTGAAGCATACCTCTGTGATATTGTCAAAGTCAAAGGATATCATTGGAAGAATTAGAAACTTCCTGGGACTCACACAACAATTAAGCAGGGATCTTCTTTCTTGTTTCCCTTTTACGGTTCTTTAGCACATGTGGTATGAATCACATGCTACAGTGTTACTCTTTACACTATAAGAGCGCACGTCGTTTTGCATTTTGTTGTTAACACTGTACAGACTTAAGTCTAGACACTCCTAGTATCTAAACCCAAATTCTTCCTTTCTACTCAGACGTCAATATTGAAGAATTTGTTATCTGGCTACAGGCATCATGGAAGTGGATATCCATGATTCAATCCATACTAATGTTCATGTTTATGGATCTCATCTTGACACGCTACACTGTTGTCAAAGTGACATAGTTTGTGTTTCTTCTCTACCATATCAGCATTCTAGCAGCTTTATCGATGAACACAATTGTCTCATCTTTGCACACCCCTCCTGAGTGTCAAAGGCGGTTGCTCGTGTGAGAGAGACAACCTCACAAGCCTGTACGACATACTAGACATTGTATACTTTCACACAGACATTTATACTAATAATGATAAGTACTTCAATTAATCATAAATGTAATAAAGTCTGAAATTGTTTTACATTTTACGTACACCAAGTGCTCTTACATGTTTTTCAAATGTTTCCTTGGCAATTAGTTTGGTCAGGGGATCTGCGACCATACTCTTGGTCGAAATATGTTGTACAACAATAATTTTTTGTGCTATATAATCTCTTACAAAATTATACTTAATGTCTATATGCTTTGGTCTTACTATGATACTTAGGATCTTTAGTATAGGCTACGGCTGTAGTGTTATCACAATGCATTAATACTGGATTGGTACTCTCATTGCCAAATCCAAGATGTTCAATGAACCTCTTCAACCATAATGCCTCTTGTGCAGCTGCAGTGCATGCTACGAACTCGGCTTCCATAGAATGTAAAGCAATACATGTTTGCTTCTTTCTACTCCAACATATGGCGCCATTATTCAGTAAGAAAGTATAACCTGAGGTCGATCTTCGCTCTTCCTCATCTCCGCCTAAATCAGCATCGGAATATCCAACCAGACGTAGATCACTTCATTTATAGCATAGTGCATAGTCAGAGGTGCCTTTTAAGTATCTCATGATCCTTTTTACTGCTTTCCAGTGACGCTCACCTGGGTTGGACTGGAACCTACTTACCAATCCTACCGCAAAGCAGATATCTGGCCTTGTACACATCATTACGTACATTAAACTACCAACAGCACTAGCATAGGGAACTTTCATCATTTTCTTTTGATCAGACTCAGTTTTGGGACACATCTTCTTGCTTAAGGTTACACCAGAAGCCACTGGGGTATCCAAGGAATTGCAGTTGCTCATATTGAATTGTTCGAGAATCTTTTTAATGTAATTTTCTTGTGAAAGATATAGGATTCTTTTTGAACGATCTCTTTGGATCTTAACTCCAAGTATATACTCTGCTTCACCCATGTCTTTCATTTCAAAATTCGATGAAAGCCATTCTTTAATAGCTATAATCGAATTCAGATTATTTCCATCCAATAGTATATCATCTACATATAAGGATAATATAACAAAATTACCCTTAAACCGTTTGATGTAGACACAGTGGTCCTCTTCAATCATTTGGAAATCATAAGAGGTTATAGCTTTATGAAACCTCAAATATCACTGTCTGCATGATTGTTTGAGTCCATAAATAGACCTTTTAAGTTTACAAACTTTATTCTCTTTTCCTTTTTCAATGAAACCTAATAGTTATTCCATATAGATTTCCTCATCCAGATCACCATTTAGAAATGCAGTTTTAACATCTATTTGATGTAATTCTAAGTCCAAACTGTTTACTATTGCTAGAATAATTCTTATAGAATTAAATCGTACCACAGGTGAGAAGGTATCTTCATAATCTATACTTTCTTGCTGTGTATACCCCTTTGCAACTAATCATGCCTTATACTTATCAATTGACCCATCCACCTTTCTTTTAATTTTGAGAACCCACTTGTTCCCAATAGCTTATCAATTGACCCATCCACCTTTCTTTTAATTTTGAGAACCCACTTGTTCCCACAGGTGAGAAGGTATCTTCATAATCTATACTTTCTTGCTGTGTATACCCCTTTGCAACTAATCGTGCCTTATACTTATCAATTGACCCATCCACCTTTCTTTTAATTTTGAGAACCCACTTGTTCCCAATGGCTTTTCTTCCTTTTGGTAGGTCAACCAATTCCCAAACTTTATTCTTTCTCATTGAGTTCATTTCTTCATCCATTACCTTTTTCCATTCATCTTTAGCAGAACTGGATAAGGCCTCTAGTATCGAACGTGGTTCATCATCCCCATCAGGAGTAACAATAAGTACTTCACTTTCTATTTGGAAGCATCTTTTAGGGATACTTTCCTTGTTACTCTTTCTTGTAGGAGCTTCTTGCCTTTGTCTTTTCTTTTGTCTAGGTCTTTGTGTTGACTTTTCTAGGCTCCCACATAGATCAAAATTTTCGGATAATTCAGGCATACCAACAGGTTTTATACTTATTTGTTCATGTGTCTTATAAAGAGATACAGTGCGGTCAATGTCTCCCCTTTTAGGGAATTCATTTTCTAGAAATGTAACATCTCTAGATTCAATTTCAGTTACCGTTCCATCTTTATTTTCACCTATGAAGACATATCCTTTGGATTGTTCAGAGTACCTTATAAAGATACATTTCTTTCCTCTAGGACCTAACTTGCCATACTTATGAGAATTATCATGAATGTATGCAGTTGACCCCTATGGTCTAAGGATACTAAGATCCGGCTTGCGTTTTGTCCATAACTCATAAGGTGTTGAAGTAACTAATTTTGAGATTATGCCATGTGTTCAAATGAGAGCCATTGGAGAGTATATGAATTCATAGAAGGAAGGATGAGATTGTGCCATGTGTTCAAATGAGAGCCATTGGATTTGAAGTCAAAAAGTCAAATGATTTTTCCCTCTCTCTTCCCTTGTCAAGTCGGTTGTGTGTGTGTATGTGTGAAGGGAAAATTTCATCATCATCTCTCATCTCTCTCCTCATTCTCCCTCCATTTCCTGCGAGCTAGGCAAGAAAGAGAAAAGAAGGGTTTGAAATTTATGTAGTAAATGACTTCATATGCCTAAACACTCTTTATTGATATTGTTCAAGAAGTTAAGAGTTTGACTTCTATGGTTTTAGAATTTTCATTGGTGGTGTTTAAGAGATTGTGAAGTTTGAGAAGTTGAGAAATCAAGGAAACCACATTTGGGAAAGAGAGAGGTAAACATTTAATGCATTTTGGTATAATTGTTTTGGCCATTGGTTTGATTTTGTAAATTCTAGATTTTTGCCCTGATTTCTTGTGATTTTAGAAGATATGAATTAAGTGATGTAATGTAGTGGAATAGATGCCAAATAGTGTATGGGAGTCAATGGTTTTGGTTTGGATTTGAAAAGAGGAAGTTGGCAAATTGTGGTTTTGGGTGATCTTGTGACCTAGAGATAGGAATGTGTTGCTTGAGTGGGAGTTTGGTTGTTTTGGGTTTACCAATGGGTTCCTTGTGTTAAAATGAGTGAGAATGAGTTTTAGAACAAGTCTTAGGACCATTGGTAGCAAATTGGTCAATTCTGGAAAATCATATCAGTTGCTGCGATTTGGCATCTGATAGGCATCACTCGAGTGAGGGAGGATCTTACTCGAGCATGATATGAACTTCTAGGAATATTGGTTAAGTCTTCAGGCAGAAACCGTGAGCACACTTCCTGACTTGCGAGTGAGATATGATTCCACTAAGTGAGCATGGGCATGTTCGAGTGAGGGAGTCAGTTAAGACCTGGGAGTTTATGGTTGCTCTTGGGTAGTCACTCGTTGGGCCTCACTTCTTGGTGCTCGAGTGCACTTGAGTTCATTGCTCGAGTACAGCTTCTTGTGCTCGAGTGAGTGTGAGAAATATTTTGAGGTTTGCTCTCGGGCAAACACTTTCTGTGTCTCACTCGCTAGTGCTCGAGTGCAGTTGGGGGTAACACTCAAGTGAGCTCTTCTTCACTCGAGTGAGCCAACCCAAAATTAGAAATTCTTCTAAGAAGGAGGATCTTTGGGGCAGATTCTCCAGACCCTTTAGGCATATGTTTAGATCTATAATAGTCACCTGAAGAGTTTAGATGATAACCAACTTAAAATATTATAGAATTAAGAATTTGGAAAAGAGACTGACGGGTTGTCCCTAATTTGGTTTATAGGATTCGACATCTGCCATCCTCGTGAGACCACTGTGCCAGTGAACATCAGGAAGGAACAAGGTAGTGACATTTCTTTTGTACCATATGTGATGCATTGTATGTGTGTGTTATCATTGATTTGTGATAGATTCATATGCTGCGACATTTATGGATATGTGTAAGCACTGTTATTCCAATAGTCCCTGAGTAGCTATCAACGGATCGGGGCAGGGTTGTATACCTTCCTGGCGGAGAAAGGGGATGAGGATGAGGTGTGGCTTTGTGATTATGTGAAAAGCCGAAAGGCTATTTGTGAGGGCCAACAGGCCAATTGTGTAAGCCGGATAGCTATATGAGCTATAAGGCTATGTATATGCACTGCCACGCCAATAGTCCCTGACTAGCTAACAATGGTTTGGGTTAGGACAGTGCACCTTCCCCGTGGAGAAAGGGGATGAGGGTGAAGTGTGACTTGTGCTGCAGCAGCAGCATGATGATTTACTTACATGCTGTGTGCTTATGTGTGGTATAAATGTCTCGTTACTACTGGGATTCTTTTGAATTTCATTCTTTCCTTTGACTAACCTTTTAGATAGGGCGAGTGGCTCCAAGGAGAAGCGAACGACCTGGAGCGGTTAAAACTTTATAGAGACATTTAGCTCAGGCCATGTTGGTCATTCATTTTGGATAGGGATTACTGTATGACGTTTTGAGTTGTAAAATAGTTTTGAACATCTGGTATTGTAATCCCCTAATCAGGATCTGAAACCCTATAGATATATATATAGATGAACCCGGGAGTTGTCGGGATTTATGTTATAAACTCTGATATGTATGAATGGGAACTAACTGCACATGTGATTATATTCGAATATTCGAAGTTGAGACCTAGATGGGGAAAGGTTTTGAAAAATTTTGTGAAAACCCTACGGTGATGTAGGAAGTAAAAAAAAGAGTTTCAAACTATCTGACGGTCTCTAAACCATTTTATTATATATTATCGAATCTTAATCACGCTAATTAAGGCAGGGGGTTACAAATTACCCTTTGAAGATCTTAGCTCAAACGTCACACTACAAAAAAGGCATATCTTAGTAGTGATTTTCTTGTATTTGTAGCAGTTTTAACTATTATGAAGGAAGTGTGAAATAGCTTTGAAAACCGCTACTAGCATATTTGTGCACAACTGGTTTTGTAAAAAATTTTAGAATAGTTACTCCTACAGTCAAACCGGCCACTACAAAACTTATAGCAGGGAAAGATAACTTCTACTGATTCTATTGCCTTATGTGGTTACAAAATGGAAGTCTTGGTAATGGTTTAGAACCGCTACCATTTTGGTGCCATAATTTAAAAACTGTTCGCCTTTGTAGCGGTTGTAGAATGGCTACAATATTTGGCAACTAAATTTAAATTTTCAGCTCCAACGATTTTGGTTGTCACTAAAAATTAAAGTTTTAATTTAAAATGTGGATAAGAGCTTATGTGTATATGTGTGATAATGTGGCATGATGAACTAAAATTTTGTAGCTGTAAAATTATTCAAGTGTGTTGTTTAATACTTTCCCATGTTTTTTTGTGCAATACTTCCCCATGTTAAATAGTTTCCCTAGCTATTTAAACCATGTTTAGAGATATATTAAATGATAGCTAGAAAGTTCATATAATAAGAGGAATGTATGTTATAAGAGTTAGTTGCATGGTTTACTGCTGGGTATATAATAATTTTCAAAACTAAGAGAGAAGTGAACGTACCCATTGTTTGGTGCATATATATTTAAAGGGTTGGCAAACATGCTCATTAACTTTTTTTAAATGTGCACCTCACACCACATACTTTTTTTTGGGCGCAAAAATGCTTATCAACATTCTAAAAGGGAAAAAATGCTACTTTTGCCAAGAGAAGGTAGTGTTGGTTAATTTTACCAAGTGGGACTTACTTTCTTGTCTAGATGTATACTGACTCTCTCTCCTAATCAACTTTCCTCTCTCTCTCTCTTCTCTCTTCTCTCTTCTCTACCTAATGGGAGACAACCAAATCTCTTTCTCCAACTCCAAGATTCTTGTAACACCTCAAATTTTATTCACCAATATGCCTACCTTATAATTATTTGTGGCATGTAATGAAATAGAAGGATGAATTTTGGAGAATTTGGTTATGCTGCTAGTGAAAAATTTCCTATGAGGCAGTGAGTTTGTCATGTGGTTTTGAATGATCAAATGATGTCCAAAAATTATGAAATTGTTCAAAATAAAGGTAAACTTCTCAAGCTTTAATTTGACAAGTCATATAGGTCATTTGGAATTGTACACAAAGAGTTATGAATTTTTGAAATTTATCTAATGAAACTGGCTTATTTCTGGAACAGTGTCCAAAGATTTAAATTTTGGGAATGCTTAGCTTCCAGTTGGCAAAGGCTCTATTTTTCCTTAAAACTAGCTCACTAAGGGTTAAGTAGGTTTTGGAAACACCTTAATTGAATGTCTACAAATAAAGATATAAATTTTCAAAGTTGAGTGAAAATGCTGTTAGTTTTGGGTGAAAATGACAAAATGTATGGGCAAAATGGTAATTTGTCAATAAAATAAGAGGCTGATTATTTTTCCTTCTGTAGAGCACCATTTCATCCAAACAAAGAGGAAAATATATACTTGGTCCAAATTAATCCAAAATCGAGCAATTATGGCTAAGTATAAAATGATGAAGAAAAGTCAAAATCTAACATGTGATAATTAGCAATTGAATATTATTATTTGAGGAGGTTAATTTGTGATATTTAAATGGATCATTATCATCTCCCAAAAGGCTATGATTTTCATCCAACATAAAGAAGGAAAGAGAAAGTGAATGTTTAAAACAAATGGTGACCTTTTGGAAGTCATTAGAGGAAAATGTAAAAAGATGAAGCAAGAAAGTAAAAAATCACATGGTAATTACAATTAAATATTATATTTTCATGGAGGTGCAAGAGGGAAAAATAATTTCTTGGATAATAATTATGCCAAGTGTCATTATTTCAAGTCAAAGGAATAAATAAGAATTTATTTAAGTTGTGAGCACATATGGAATTCTAGTAAAATAATATATTTGTGCTATTAGTTGGGATACTTGAAGAAAACCAAATTGGGTCATGAAGGACCCCTATATGGCGTGTTTTTGGGCCAAGAAGGGAGAAGGACAATTGATTCAAATTCAATAGAAATTTATGACACAAATTAAGAAGAGATAAGGTTAAATAAAAAAAATGTGTCATAAACCTATTGAATAAATATTTATTAAGGAAGGATGGAGATATTTTAAACACTTTATCATCTTTCTTGCTTCTCATTTTCACACCTAACACCAAGAAGAGAGAGAGAGAGAAGGGAGAGCTTTGTGAACTTAGAGCAAAGAGAGCACAAGAGGTAAAATCAAAGGTAAGACTTATGATTTCAAGAGCTCATGCCTTCTAACTTGTGTAGTTCCTCCTCTAAGCTCTTGTTCTTCATGAAAATCATGTGTAGGCAAGCAAACATCGAGGGAATAAAGAGAGAGGACGCCTAGAGAAAGAAAGAGGAGGATCAAGAGGTAACTTCAAGAATCACATTCCCTTTGGTGTGTTGTTGTTGTTGTTGAGGTTCTTGTCATGATTTGTGGTTTGGTTGATGATTTTGTACATTTGGAATATTGAAACCCTAAGGTGTTATGCTGCCCAAATTTCATCTAATCATATCTAATAGGTGTTTAAAAGGTTTAACAAGTGGTTAGGAGGGAAAAGGAGCAAGGTTTAAGGGTTAGATTGCAAGAATCACATTTTTCCCTTTTTCCTTGTTAAACTTTTGGCTAGAGTAGAATCAAGGGGTTAGGGCTGGAATTTCACTAATCTAATGGTTCCATTGTGTTCAGGAGGGAAAATTGTGTAGGGTTGATATTGATCACATTGTGAGAAAAGTCTTAGAAAGTGAGATGTCAAAAATAGCCTTAAAACTTTAAGTTAGGGGCTGCCAAGGGCATTTTCATCTTTTGGCAGTGAATTTGGAAATTCTTAGGTAAAAAATGGATTCTTTGGGTGAAATTATGTAAGAATAGCCCAGGTCAAAATTTTTGAAAAAGTACATTTAGATCGGGTCCCAGGGGCATTTTGGTAATTTTGCAGTTTTGAGCAAAGATAACGAGTAAAATGAGTTTAAAAGAGTTTAGAGTAGTACATGAATGGGTATTAATCTAATTCTTGTAAACTTGAAATTTTAGGACCGAACAGTTGTGGCCGAACCAAATCAAGACAGTTAGATGGTTAGGCGGGAAAGGGCTATTCCAGGTTGTAACTCTATCTTTCATACATTATGCCAATGTTTATATGTTTGTGTATGCCATCTTCTGTAATATAATTAATGAACATGTTTTGCCGAGGAGGGTAATTTGTGTGTGGAGGCATACTTACCTTGTTGTTAAGTAAGAACCCAACCGAGGTGTACAGATAATAGGGGAATGAGCCCCTAACTCATGTATACATACCGTGATATTGTTGTTAATTTGTTGTATAACATGGAGTATGACATATTTAATTTTTGCATTAATCGATTGTATGTTACTACTGAGATTCTCTTGAATCTCACCCTTTTTGCAAATGTAGAAAGTTTACAGTAGCAGAAAATGGCTCTAAGGGCATGATTGTGTTTATCGGCAATTGAAGGTTCCAGTTAAGATCGATTGAAGGCGTTGGTTATCTAAGGACCTTTTTATTATTGCAAGGGCTGTAATTGCTTTTCACACACCCTGTAGGGGATTTTTGTAAAATAATCATGTACATTTTATCAGTATATCTATGCTATTTTTTTTGTAGTCGCTAAACCGTGCCATACTACACTGATTAATTTCAATAATAAATGGTACATAAGATGGGGTCTTACAATTCCAAACACAAGAACTAGAGGTGAATGCATAGAAACTCGAGTTGATGGGTACATTACTGTTGTCAACCATCTTTGAAGGAGAAACATTGTTCATCATCTCCAACCACAAGTTTTGTGATGCGGTTGAGAGAGCGAAGATTACTATTCATGAATTCACTTTTCTCTCTCACAGCACTTGGATGAATAGATCATGGGTGAGATCAAATTTGCAAGAACAAAGCTTGGAGCGGAGTCCTGGCTTTGGCAAATTCGGTCACTGGTAGGGAATGGTGCACACTTAAAGCAGATGTTAGGGGTTCATTGTCATGATGGGGTTGCCGTGGTGGGCTTCCAAAATGGCGAGCAGAGGTGCTGATAGAGAAGATGATTGTTGGAGAGGAGGGTTGTTCTTGTTCAAAAAAGCATTCTTGAGTTGTATTTGGTAAGGATATGTTATTTGCTTTCTATTCCATTTTGGACACTCTTTTGTTTTTTGTTTGAAGTCTTTGAACACCAAACCCACCTAGATCCACCATACAATGAGAGAGAGAGAGAGAGAGGAAGGGTGAAAGGGAGAAAGAAAGCACACATACTAGTTGGAGTTGGAGAGAGAAAGTTGGTTGTCTCTCATTAGGAAAGAAAGAGAGAGAAGACAGAAATAAGGGAAGGGTGATATGGAGAGAGTTACAGCTCGTTTGGCTGAGGGGACTGGAGGGAAGGGAAAGGAACTTAACAAAGTTCCTTACCAAAAAACATGTTTGGTGGGCAAATTTACTAGGAACCCAAATTCCCGCCATCACCAAAATTTAATTAAAAGTGGGAAGATGGGTTCCCACAAAAAAAGGTGTAATCTCAAGTTCCCACTATGAATAGTAAAGATGAATTACATATTTACCCCTTGAAAAGTTGTTAAAAGCAGTGATTGAGTTTATCATTGTCGGAGGCATCCTTTTCAGGAAAAAAAGCCAGTTGGAAGAGGGACGTAGCAAGAAGTATGGATGTTGAAGTTGTAAGTAACCAAAATTGGAGGTGGGAATTGATGAAATCTGATTCCCCATTTATTTCATAAATATGTAGTGACAAATGTGTTTAGTTATGGTTTAGCTTATTTTTTCAAAACCTTGTGCATACAAACACACACACAAAATGCTTTTGGTATGTTTCCTTGTGGTAGCATTATTGTGCTTGCAAGTTGTGTTAATAGACAGCATGAGACATACACACACTAAAATAAGACATGACCAATTTGAAAATTATGGAGAAGGTAAAAGTATACTCTATTCAAAATATGACAATTGCTTAAATATGTTAAGCGGTGGTTTCAGTGGAGCACATTTAGTTGGTTGTAATGTTAAGGACATGGGTGCGAAAAAACTTTTCGAGGTATGGATGAGGAGTCGGAGGAAATGTTGTTGGAAATATTGGTTGGGTGTTTAGCTCTTCTTTTAGCAGTAAGGAGGTTGATTGTGAGCATTATAATTGCTGTCAGAGCAGGTAGACTGGCACATGTTAGATAAGTCATATAAATTAGATTTTCATGCTAAGAGAGCAACCTTAAGGGCTATGATATACAGTTGTGATAACTCTTGCTTCAACCAAATTAGAATGTATTGATCGACATTTAATAAATTGTGTCACATGTTAGACACAATTGGTGGGTTGAGACCAACGAGGCGTACGTTAGTTGATGAGCAAGTGGTAATGTTTCTACACATATTGAGCCATCATGTGAAGAACAAAGTGATCCAATTTGAGTTTGGGAGGTCAGGTGAAACTATTAGTAAATACTTTAAAGTTATTTTAAATGCAACAATTAGACTGCAATTAGTGCTTCTAAAGAATGCAGAGCCTATTCCAGAGGACTCTATTGATCAGCGAAAATGGTTCATGGTATATAAAAAGTGTACTACTATCTTACATTTAGATGACCATGAATGATAAATTACATTGTTGAGTAAAGGTGATAAGTTTGTCTAATGTTTCCAGGGCTCCCTTGGTGCATTAGATGGAACGCATGTACGTGTTCAAGTTCTAGCACATCAAAAGGGTAGATACCATAATAGAAAGGGAGATACAACAACGAATGTGCTAGGTGTTTGCTCACTTGATGCCTAATTCATGTTTGTGTTGCACAGTTGGGAGGATTTAGCTATAGACGGAAGGGTGTTGAGAGATGCTATAAGAAGTAGACATGGGCTAAGAGAACCTCATGGTATGTGTTTAATAAGTCTATTTGCCTGAGTACATTTGTGTTATTGGGATCTGTAGCGACATTATTTTTTGTTTGGGTATTTGTTTTGTATAGGGAAGTACTACTTGGTAGATGTTGGGTACACAAATTGCCAAGGTGTTTTGGCTCCTTATAGAGGTCAAAGGTATCACTTGAATGAGTAGCGACAAGGACAATAGCTGCAAACTGCTTACGGTGCTTCAACATGTAGCATGCTGCTACTTGTAATATAATTGAATGGTGCTTTTGCATACTGAAGTTAGGGTGGGCCATTCTCAAGAGTCTCTTATTTTACCTAGTGAAGATTCAAAATCAATACATCGTGGTATATTGTTTGATTCATAATCTAATTTGTCATGAGAATATACAAGATCCTCTAGATATGCAGATTGAGACTTATAAAGCAGCACCTTCCACAATTGAGAACACCCCAATGATGACAATGGAAACTTCTTATGTGTGGAACGAAATATTTTTTGCATATTTGGCTTCTAGAAAAAATTGATGATGTTAAAGTTCTTAGTTTTCAATTTTAGCAGTAACTATTTGTTATGTTTGTTTGTATGGAACCGATCAGTCATTATTGCAATTTAATAAATTGAACAAACTTTTATTTTTCTTTATAATTGATTACTGTGTCATTTCATATCATAGATTTGATGCAGTAACACTTTATTTGTCAATTGTAGTTAATTTTTCAGATAGAGCAGAGTAAAGAAAGTGGTAAGCGAAAGCTAAAAATGTGGTCTGCTAATGAGGACAGGTTCTTGTGGAATGCCTTGATGTGCTGAAAGAAGAGCAAAAATTTATGGTAGACAGTGGGTTTAAGCCCGAATATGCTAATGGTCTATACAGATTAGGATAGAAGCAAAATTGCTAGGATGTGGGAATAAAGTTGTTCCACACATTACCTCCCATATCAAGACCCTAAGACGTCAGTGGCAACTTGTGTATGACATGGTTTATGGCACTAATACCTCTGGTTTTGGGTAGAACCCTCACACAAAATTTGTCATTACAGAGAAAGAGGTTTGGGATGAGTATATTAAGGTATGTGTCATATGTGTTTTTATCAAGGTTATAGAGAGATTTGGCTGTATTCAATTTTTATTATTATCCAATCAAGACATGAACAGGTGTATAGCAAAGCTGGATAGTTCAGGATCAAGTCCTTCTATCATTTTGACAATGTGTCATATATGTGGACAAGGGATAGGGCAGTGGGTGACGAAGGCAAAGCCCTAGGTGTTATGGAGGAAGAAATAAATCTTGAAGATGATGAAATTGCTGATTCACCAAACAATGTTGAAGAAGTAGAGCTATCCCAGGCTTGTCATGCAAATAGTACTAATGAGGTCTCACAATCTTGTCATGTAAATGGCACTTATGAGGCCTTATTGCTGCAAGGAAGAGATATAGAACCAACCAATTTGAATTACTTGTTGAGGTCCTCTATGAGATAGTCACTTCTTTGGATAAGACAATCATTAATGTGTTTGAAAATCTTGGCAATCACATTTCAAGGCAAGGGAGACAAGCTGCACTTGTTGCCAAAGGATCTGACCTTTATATTGACCTTATGGGTGTTTTTGGGCTCATCATTGAGGAGTTAAATGCAACATATATCAAAATTATAGCATCTGAGTCATTATTGCTCCTTTTAAACCTTCTTGGATAAGGAGCCTTCTTCAAAAGTAGAGTATTACAGCCATTGAAAAAAGTACACATGTTTTTTGCTGTATGGAGTGTTCATAGAGATATGTTGGCATCTTTTTGGTTTATGCCCCTTGTTATAGACACTTCTTGGCTACATTTTGTTTATGACTAGGTCTTTATATGCCTACAAAAATGGCCTTCAAACTTCTAACCATGTTTATTACGAATGACAATTTGGACATGGTAGCCAGTTTGAAGTAATGACATGTAATGTATGTATATTTTTATTTATAATACAAGCACTCACTTGTATTATATAGGACTATGATTGCAATCAGGTCATAGGATCAACCATGTGATTTTTTGCAGTAATTCAATGTACTGACCTTATTAGTTTGGAAGTTGTTTAATGGCTGGTTTTGTATAATTTATTTCAATGATTTTTGAATATATTTATGACTAAAAGACTAACTTCAGCATTAAAGTATTTATTTATTTGTTTTAAGGATCCTCTGTATTTCCAATGAAAAATAGGGATAAACAGAAAAAAGGTAACTATCAGTTGGCAGCAAATCAAAGTTAGAGAGTTATTTTTATTCTCATAGCATTAGACAGGAATATGTTAGATATGATTAGTTTTGATAATGTCAAATATAGATGTCAAATGTTAAGAGTAAAAAATTTATATAATGTATTTATTTTATATTTTGACTAATTACTGTGTTTAATGTTGCATCAGGAAGCAACTCAATTTATATGATAGCAAGGTATTCTATGATATGAAGTAAATCAATTTACATGTGTTGTAAATCGATTTAACAAATATGGCCGAAAGCAACTAATGATTAGATATGAAATAAATTGATTTAGCTATGCTATAAATCGATTTACATAAGTTGACCAATTTTCAAATGTGAAGTAAATCAATTTATGGAAGTTGTAAATCGATTTACAAATCTGGCCGAAGGATATATGGTTTCCAAAACTCAAGTAAATCAATTAACTTCCATTCAAGTCAATTTACCATGGCATCTAAGTGTTATAAAATAAGGAAAATTGATTTAAGGCATAGGTAAATCGATTTATGTCATTGAGAAATCAAAGATAAATCGATTTACTAATAATGAAATTGATTTATCACTTGACTCTGCTTTTGTTCAACATGATAGAGCTTTAATAATTTCATCATATCTCTCAAACCACAACTTTGATTGAGGTGAAACTTAATTCATATGAAAATAGACTTCCAATGCGTCATTTTGACACCAAGAACAAGTTAAAAGGAGCTCAGATGAAGGAGATATGAATTGTGGAAGATGAAATTCAAATCACCGTCATATTTCAAAACAAGTTTTGTATTTAGGCCATAACTCTCAAACTGTACGTTCGATTGAGATAAAACAAGTGGCATATGACTTAAAGAGCTTTCCATGGATAGGTTATGGTCATATTTTAATCTATATACAAAGATATATGCCTTTGGAAGCTGACACTTGTGATTTCAAACACTATCTGGAACAGTAGTCTGTATTTGGATCATAACTTTCAGAATACAATGAGTTTAGAGTGTTAGTGCTTGGGTTTCACCCAAGAGGGAGGGTGAAGTGGGTGATACCAGAAATTTGGTTACGTATAAGAAAATTAATTGAATATTTAAAGCAATTAAGAGCAAAGAGAAATATCACCGAAGTGTACACTAGGAGTTATACTGGTTCGGCCACAACTACTTTGACCTACGTCAAGTCCTCAAAGCCTTTCTGAGAGTTTCACTATATTCTCTAAGATTTAGTGGGTACTTGGCACCTTAGTACACAGCAAGTTCTTTCACCTGGATACTCGCTCCCCCTTACATGGTGTAATCAAATTCAGTGGGTATTTGTAGTGTCCGTTGGAGGCAATTCAAACATGTCCATTAGAGTCGTGCAGCAACGGTGACTATTCTTTGAATTTGAAAACTATCTGTTTGCTGTAGGTGGCGGTAGGTGAGATCTTGAACACTTTATTTGACTTTGCTCTTCTTGCATGATCTCTTCATTGTTTCTCTACAAATGTACTTAGGATACTAGTGCAATGAAGAGTTAATCATATAGAAAACAATTTAATAAACATTCGATTAAAAACATGATTTCTGGACTTCATTAGTGGCTACTCGAGTGATCATGTTTGTTACTCGAGTAGTCCCTCGAGTAAACCTATCAAAAATATGGCAGTGAGTAATTCAAAAATTTGCATAAGATATTACTCGGGTAAGACATGGAGTGAGATATATCACAAACCTTGGAAATACCTGATTACTCGAGTGGCTACTCAAGTGGCCATGTCTTTACTTCACAAGTTACTCGGGTGCTTCCTCCAGTAAGCTAATTACTCGAATGATTACTCAAGTGGCCTTTACTTTTGTTCACATGTTACTCGAGTGAGCCCTCGAGTAAATTTCAAATAACTCGGCAGATTACTCGATAACTCCCTCGAGTAATTTCATCAAATTCTTGGCCGAGAGTTTTCTTACTGATTACTCGAGTGACCCCTTGAGTAATGCTCCAAATAACTCTACAGATTATTTGAGTGGTCCCTCGAGTAATGCCTTTTTCTCACCTGGTTACTCGAGTAAAGTGTTGCATTTCTTGGCCGAGAGCTACTGGAAGATTTTTGACCTAGTTACTCGAGTGGCTACTCGAGTGATGCCTTTGCAAATGATGTTACTCGAGTAGCTACTTGAGTGATGGTCTATATAACTTTGCAGGATTACTTGAGTTGTCTCTCGAGTAACTTCTTCCAAATTTTGGCAGTGTTTATCTGGATGAAATTCTCCACAATTACTCGAGTGCTTACTTGAGTAACAGCTTCCCTTACTCGAGTAGTCACTCAAGTAAGCCATCACAGAATTTGCCCATTACTGCAGTGCTTACTTCAAGTAATGCTTTTCCACTTTGTTCAAATTCATTTGTTTGTTATCAAATCCTATTATATCATTGATCCAATATTTGTTATCATTAAAACATATAGGATCTAACATTCTCCCATTTTTTGATGATGACAAAACTTGGTGATTTTGAACAAAGTTCTTTTAAAAATGAGTTTTCAAACATATACTTCTTGAATACTTTTCATATGAAATCTTTTGTTCAATTTAACCTTGAAAACTCTTTTGAAATAGCTTAATAAAGATCTTTTCAAAGTTTTTGTTCTTATTTACTTGTTCACCTTGCATACACAATCAAAAACTCATTAGTCCTATAATGCAATATAATTTCAATGAAATTTAACTTCAATGGCATAAAGAAACAAATTGCATAAAGAAGAATTCAATACATAATCAAACTTAGAATCCAAAAGTAAAAGCTTAAAAGCACCTTAAAGCCCCGTACACCCATATCCCAATACATTAACTCAACCATTCATCACAGAATCACTCAGGTTTTTTCTCCTCCTTTTTGTCTTCATCATAAAGGTAGAATCAATCATGAGGAGGAATAGGTGGCTTAGCTGCTGAAATAGGAGTGACAGGAAATGCCAATGATTCATATGAACCATCTAAACTTGAAGGATTTAAAGATGATGGTTCAGGGTCAGGACAGTTCACTTGCAGTGTCTGTAGATCCTTTAGAGGATTCACTGTTGATGAAGGGTAAGGAACCAAAGAAGTAATGTCTACTTCCTTTGTAGCAACCGGTAAAGACTCAAGCACCTCCTTAGTGCGTGTAGGTGATGCAACGAGAGTAGATATGGGCTCTGGCTAAACAGGCTGAGGTGGATCATCAGTGGTGATATGGATTGGCTCGGATGTGTCAGGGTCAGGCATAGAGAACAAGACATTACTGGGTCCAATCTCAGAGGGTCTATGCTCAGTAGGTATAGAGGGTCCAGGTTCAGAGACAGGTATGAGCTCAGGAGTAACAGAAGGAGCAGGAATAGAGGAGCCATATGCCATAGCATCAAATCTGGCAACAATGGATCTTAGAAGCTTACCCTGGGCATATTGTTCAGCTAGCAACTCTTTATGCCTCTTGTCCGTTCTCTCCACAAGTTGTCCCATATGCTTATTCATATAGGTCACCAACATCACATTGGTATTCACAATGTCGATATGAAAACTCTTCATAATATTCTCCATGAAAGTTTGCATTGCGGCACCAAAGAAGGATGGAGAAGATGTGTTGGCTGGAGCAAAAGACTGTGTGTCATCCATTCAACTAGTTGCTGTGTTAGTCTTCTTCTTCTTCTTAGGACTTGCTTCTAGAGGAGTCTTTAGAGGAATCTCAATATTCAACTTTCCAATTTAATTCCTCCCAACTAGTGTTATCCTCTCAATCGGCTCCATACTCTCCAAGTACCAAATCTTATTCTTCTTGAGGAACAAGGAAATAAGTTGAGGATAAGGCATTGGAGTAGTAGGTTTTCCTTCATACCTATATCTCTTGATCTCATTGAAGATATATTCTCCTAAATCCTTTTATTCTTTAAGGATTAATGAGGTTAATTTTCTGAAGTCCTTCTCAATGAAATGAGTGAAATTATTGGATTTGTTCACCATGGCTCTAGAATAGATATACCATAGGACTCCATGAAAATCACTCATATCACTCGGATTGAAATTGAGGGGTCCCACTATCTCACCAGGTCTTAGGATAGAAAACAACTGGTTTGAATCATAATTTGGATAATCATCATCAGGAGGGTTCTCTATTCCTAACCAGGTATTAATTCTAGAAGGTGAGATTAGAATTCTCTGTCCTCTGACCTTTGAAGTCATTTCTTCTTCTACAAACTTCCTAACGGGATCATTTATAGGTTCAAGGTTACAATAAAAATGCCTTATGACTTTGGTGCAAAATGGAAGTTTAACAGAGGGCCAGGGCATATAGGAATTAAGATAGGGACTCAGATAGAATTTCAATACCTCTTGAAGAACCTTATAGTCAATGTAATGCATCTTGCACACATTTCTTCTTGCAAAATGAATCAGGTACTTCTGAGATTCCTCAAGCTTGATTATGTTGAATCCCTTGAAAGGAAATGTGATTTTTTCATCCCTTTCTTCTGTTTGCCTTGAAGATTGCCTTTTCTTTGCTTCCTTAGATTGAAAAGCTTCCTCAAGCATGCCTACCATGACTTTGTAAGCTTATCATCAATCTTGGGCTTTTTCAGAGGTTTATGAGAAAAGGTGGGTGCGTCGGATGAATAAGAAGAAGGAGGAGATGGCTCTTTTGTTGCTTTGCCTCTTCCTGGAGGTGAACTCTTCTTGGTTTGAGCTCTTATGGTAATGGGCTCCATAATCACAACCCCTTTTACCTTAGGCTTAAGTTGCGGTTCGGCTTTGGTTTTAGATTTAGGAGAAATCTTTCTTTTCTTGGTAGGAGGAGATGAAAGAGAATAAGAGGGTTGATATGGTTCATATGACTCAAAAGGAGTGCTAAGATTAGGAGAATTTGTCCTCACCATTGTGATTTGAGAAAATCAATGATTCTTGGAAAAATAGAGACCGAGCGTCGTGAGATTAGGGTAGACGATTCAGTGCATTCTAAGAGATTTTTGTAAGCATAGATCACTGGGTTTTAACGGTTATGGGAAGAGAAAAATATTTTGAAAAGTTTTTGTGAGAGCACTAGGAGAATCACTCGAGGCGATTTTGTGAGAAATGATCAAGTATCGATTGAAATAACCTAGAGCCTAACATCACTCGAGGGCTTACTCGAGTGATCATCAGCATCACTCGAGTAGCTACTCGAGTGATCATACCAAAAATTTTAAAATACATTGAATTTGAGAGCGTAATTGGCATGAATAATATTGTAATTACCCATGTATGTTCCCTCGATCATTTGATGATTCTTTAAAACAAATTTGAGATGAAACTCAGCAGATTTGAGATCTGCACCCAGGTTCACTCGAGGCCTTACTCGAGTAACGTTGACGTTCACTTGAGGCCTGCCTCGGGTAATCTGTCTCTTCACCTTCTGACTATTCATTTCCAACCGTTGTGCCGTTTCATTTGAAATTAATGCTTTACTGGCACATTTCCAAGTTTATTACTCTAGTGGCTACTCGAGTAATTCATCCATTACTTCAAGGTGTCACTCCAGTAATGCTTATTACTTGAAGTTGTCCCTCCAATAATGTTATCCTCTGTTAACCTTTACTTTTCATAGTCCAAAACAGCATATCATGATCCTACAAAACAAATTGCTAGAAACTTCGATGCTTAAGTTAGTAATCATCAAAACATCAATAAATAATATCATCTAATATTTTGTAAACACTAAATAACTTACAATTCATTGGGATTTACCATTTCCAATTCTCATCTAATATACAAAAATTGATCTTTTGCAAGAGGTTTTGTGAAGATATCAACTAGTTGAAGATGAGTTGGAATGAATATCACTTTGACATCTTTCTTTTGGACATGATCTCTGATGAAGTGATGTCTAACATCAATATGCTTTGTTCTGGAATGTTGAACAGGATTCTTTGCCAAGCTTATCGTGCTAGTTTTGTCACAGTATATTAGTGTCTCTTTCAAATAAATTCCAAGATCCTGGAGTTGTTGCTTTAGCCATATTACTTGTGCACAACAACTTGATACTACAACATACTCAGCTTCCGTTGATGAAAGAGACACTGTAGTTTGTTTCTTGCTAAACTATGACACAAGTGAGCCTCCAAGAAATTGGCCTTGTCCACTTGTACTCTTTCTGTCTGTCTTGTATTCTCTATGATCAGAGTTTGAGTATGCAACTAGATATTCACTTCTTCTTTTGGGATACCAAAGACCCAATTCTGTAGTGTTAGCAAGATATCGGAAGATACGTTTGACAGTTTCAGCATGTAACTCTTTTGGTACTGATTGATATCTTGCACACATGCCCATATTGAATTGAATATCAGCCCTGCTTGTAGTGAGATAGAGTAATGATCCAATCATTCCTCTATATTTTGTGATGTTGTAATCTTTTCCCATCCGTATCAAGCAATGTGGTTAAGCTCATACGTGTGTCCGTTCCATTTGCTTTATCCAATCTATACTTCTTCAATAGCTCTTTCAAATATTTCATTTGAGATATGAAAATTCCATTCTTTCTTTGTTTGATTTGCAAACCGAAAAAGAAATTCAATTCTCCCATTATTGACATCTCAAAGTCCCCTTGCATTATCTCAGAAAATTCTTTGCACATAGTTTTGTTAGTAGCATCGAAAACTATATCATCAACATATATTTGCACAATTAATATATCATCATGTCTTCGTTTTGTAAAAAGTGTTGTATCAACTTTTTCTCGTACAAAACCTTAATCAATAAGAAATTTACTGAGCCTTTCGTACCATGATCTAGGAGCTTGTTTTAAAACGTACAAAGCCTTTTTGAGTTTGAAAACATGGTCAGGTTTGGTTACATCTTTGAAACTTGGACGTTGATCTACATATACTTATTCCATGATGTAGCCAATTAGAAATGCACTCTTTACATCCATTTAATAGAGTTTGAATCCTTTGATGCATGCAAAGGCTAAGAGTACTCGTATAGCTTCCAATCTAGCCACTGGAGCATACGTTTCCTTATAATCAATTCCTTCATCCTGATTATAGCCTTTGGCCACCAATCTTGCCTTGTTTCTGCAATAATTGTAGATTCATCAAGTTTGTTCTTGAATACTCATTTAGTGCCAATGATCGGATGATCCTTAGGTCGGGGGACCAAATCCCAAACTTGATTTCTTTCAAATTGGTTTAGTTCTTCTTGCATTGCTATAACCTAATTATTATCTGATAGGGCTTCATCAATGTTAAAAGGTTCAATCTCAGAAATAAATGTAGAAAAACTAACTTCATTGAAAATTTTATTTCTATTTTTGATTCCTTCATTCACATCTCCTATGACTTGATCTAGGGGATGACTCCTATTGTATTTCTAGGCTTTAGGTTGTCCTAGTGACTGATTTTCTTCCTTGGTTTCATCAACAATGACCAATAAGAGATTTAGAATATATTTTGACCATTTTCTTGATTTAAAACAACTTCTTGCTCATCATCAATGGTTTTGTCAAAGGATTCAAATTCATCAAATACAACGTGAATTATTTCTTCAACAACACATGTTTGTTTATTGAAAATTCAGTATGCTTTACTTCGGTTAGAATATCCTAGGAAAATTCCTTCATCTATTCTAGAATCAAATTTTCCTAAGTTATCTTTACCATTATTATGAATAAAACGATTACAACCAAAGATGTGTAAATGAGCAAGATTCGCCTTCCTTCCTTTGTATAGCTCGTATGGTGTCTTTCCAAGTTTTGTTCTAATGAGGCACTATTTGAAATATAGCATGCTGTGCTCATTGCATCGACCTAGAAAACTTGAGACACATTCTTTTTATTCAGTATTGCCTAGCCATTTCAGTGAGCACTCTATTCTTATGTTCCATGACTCCGTTTTGTTGTGGTGTCCTTGGAGCAGAGAAATTGTGATCAATGCCATTAGTATCACAATATTCTTCAAAGGCTTGATTTTCAAATTCTCCACCATGATCTATCATGATACCTACAATAGACATACCTTTCTCATTTTGCACTTTCTTGGCAAAAATAATGAATTCTGCAAAGGTTTCATCCTTTGATGACAAAAAAATAGTCCATGTAAATATAGAGAAATCATCAACAATGACCAATGAATATAAGTTGCCACCAAAGCTTTTAACTCTTGCTGGACCAACTAAATCCATATGTATCAATTGAAGTGGTCGATTTGTTGTAATCTCATTTTTCAATTTGAAAGATGATTTAGTTTGTTTATCTTTTTGACATACGTCACAAATCAAATCATTTTTAAAACTTACTTAGGGTAATCCAAGAACAAAATCCTTTTTTAGTAGTTTGCCTAGTTGGTGTATGTTGACATGAGCTAGTCTCTTATGCCATAACCAACTTTCATCGGCATTACTTAGAAAATACTTTTCAGAGTTATTTCTATTTATATCAAGTGTATAGCAGTTACCTCCCCTTTTTGCTCTGAGCTTTGCCTTGAATTTTTCTTATCGAGTTGTAAGTCTTTCTTGTTGACAATTAGACGGTCCTCTGAATCAAATATTATCCAATTGTCTTATACTTTGACTTATACTCAACAAATTATGACACAAGCCTTCAACGTAATATACATCTTTGACTTATATTCCTTTGTCATTTTTTATCTCACCAATTCCTGCTATTTTTCTAGATTGATTTCCTTCAAATTTTACCTTTCCACTTTCCTTAGGTTGCAATGTGGTAAGTTTTTCTTGTTGACAATTAGACGGTCCTCTGAATCAAATATTATCCAGTTGTCTTTATCTATACTTTGACTTATACTCAGCAAATTATGACACAAGCCTTCAACGTAATATACATCTTTGACTTATATTCCTTTGTCATTTTTTATCTCACCAATTCCTGCTATTTTTCTAGATTGATTTCCTTCAAATTTTACCTTTCCACTTGTAATATCCCAAAAAGTGATTAAGGGCTAATGACTTCAAAAGTGGATGTAATTATTGTTGAATAAACACTTTTGAAGAATGTGTGATGGGAATTTGGATATTTTAATGATTCCAATGGATTCCTTGTGAAAATTTATGTGGGAATGATGTTTGGTATGAAAATGGAACCGATGGAAGCAAAGATGCAAAATCTAAAATTCTGTCCAGTGAAATTCTATTCTGGGCAGTCCGTTTGTGTGAACGTTTTTAATGACCAAATGGTATCTAAAAATTCTGAAATTTTCCAGTCTTATAGTTCACATCTCAAGCTTCAAAATGGACATATAATTTGTGCCATTTCGTTTTTGGAATTGGGAGATATGACTGTCCAAAGGTTGAGGTCGAAAATGGACTCTGTTCTGGGGCAGTGATGAAATTTGTGTGATTCTGGAATTTTGTGGTGATTTCTAATAATGGTCCATATTTTTCCTATAAAGAGGACTTAAATACCTTTCATTTGGCTTTGGAATCACCTCATTTCAATTTTTCTAGAATTAGTTATGATTTTTCAAAGTTTGGGCAGAAAATCTGCCAGAAAATCCGAAAATGGGAATTATGACATCATCTCATTAAAAGATGATGTCAGCATGGAATTACATATGTTATCATCTTCCTCAGCTCATTTCTGTCGCACACAGCAGCTGAAGCAAGAAAAAAAACGTGGAGAGAGCTTGGAGAAAAGAGAGAAAAAGAGGAAGGAATCTCGCAAGGTAAGCCGATTTCTCCGACGATTTAGCTCCTAACGCGTATAACTCCGATCCTAAGCTACTCCTTTTTGTTCTTTAAGGTTTGGAAGCTCAAAATCTGTTGTTGAGCACTTAGGGTTTTCAGCAATATTTGGGAAAAGCTTGTGGGAGCTTGAGGTAACTTCCAAACTTTCGTATATTGCTTATTCTGGCTGTTGTGGGCAATTTAATCGGTGAAATTTCGCCGGATTGCCATTGGTTTTAAAGTTTGGAAATGAGGTGGCCTAGGGGTTATGCTGCCCAAATTGGGTCTTAATGTTAGTTGTAACCTAATGTAATGGTTAATAAAGTGGTTAGGAGTAGAAAGGAACGCGTTTACGGAGCCGAAATCGTAAAACCCCAATTTTTCCCGGAGAACATGTATATTTCGGCCAAGGCTGTAAATGGGTCTTAGAGTTGGATTTTCAATGATTTGATGATTCCATTGGATTCAGTGGGCGAAAATAGGTGGGGTTACAGTTGGGCACTTTTTCAAAAAAGGCCGAGAAAGCATAATTACGGAAACACCCCTAAAACCCTAAAAGTAGGGCTGCCAAGGGCAATTTCGTAATTTGATATTGAATTTGATAATTCTGAGTGCGGAAATGGATTCCTTGGGCGGAAATATGTTAGGATAGCCCATATTAGAATTTCGAGAAAAGTGCAACCGGTCCGGGTATGGCGGGCCCAGGCCGGGTCCCCGGGGGTATTTTTGTAAATTTTCATTATAGACTCATATAACCCTAAGTAACACTATGGAAGTGTCTAAATAGTGCATTTGGAATTGTAGGATTCGATATTTGCCGCCCTCGTGAGCCAACTACGCCAGCGAACGTCAGAAAGGAACGAGGTAGTGACTTTTCTTTTGTACCATATATGATGCATTGTATGTGTGTTATATCGTTGATTTGTAATGAATTCGTATGCTGCGACATCTGTGGATTTGTGTTAGCACTGTCATTCCAATAGTCCCTGAGTAGCTAACAACGGTTCGGGTTAGGGCGGTGTGCCTTCCCGGCGGAGAAAGGGGATGAGGATGAGGTGTGATATATGTGATTATGTGAGCCGAAAGGCTATTTGTGGAGGCCGACGGGCCATTTGTGAAAGCCGAATAGCTGTATGGGCTATAAGGCTATACGTATGCACTGCCACGCCAATAGTCCCTGAGTAGCTAACAACGGTTCGGGATAGGCGGTGTGCCTTCCCGGCGGAGAAAGGGGATGAGGGTGGAGTGTGATTTGTGGTGCTGCTACTGTATGATGATTTGCTTACATGCTGTGTGCTTATGTGTGGTATAAATGTTTTGTTACTACTGGGATTCTCTTGAATCTCATTCTTTCCTTTAACTAACCTTTCAGACAGGGCGAGTGGCTCTAAGGAGAAGCGTACGACCCGGAGCGGTTAGAATCCTGTAGGGACATTTATTTTGGTTATGTTGGTTAAACCTGTTGGACAGGGTGTCTGTATATTATGTTGGTTGTAAAGAATAGTTGAACGTAGTTGTGTAGTCCCCTATATGGAGGTTGTAAACCCTTTTTGTGTATGAATGGAACCCGGGGGTTGCCGGGATTGCTATTAGATATTCTGATATGAATGAATGTGAATTAACTGCACAGGTGATTATATTCGATAATTGAACTTGAGGCCGGAATAGGAAAGAAGTTTTGAAAATTTTATAAAGTCCCTACTTCACAGGGAGTTCTAAATGAGTTTTGAACTATTCGACGGTCTCTAAACCAATTTAATTACGTAATATCGAATTATAATTACGCTATTTAAGGCAGGGGGTTACATTTTGGTATCAGAGCTGTAGTTCCTGGCAAGGGTAGAGGTTGCTAGGATAGATCCCTTAGATAGTAGTAGGGATAGAAGATTATCTGTGAATGATTGTTGTGTATGCACATGTATGTTTTTTTTGATGTGGACATATATGGGTTTTATGACTATTGTGCATACTATTTCTGCTGAAGTAATGGGGCAAATTGTTTGTAGAATGAAGAAGACTAGAGGACGCCCCAAAATTCCGCGTGCGGACCCTGTGGTGGAGGTTGATAATGAAAATCCACCAGATCCAATGCATGAGCTAATGGGTCTAATCAAGGATCAGCGGGATATGATAACTGAGCTAAGAGAAGAGCTCAGAGCTGAGAAGGCAAAGAATAGGGAAGTTCCGGCTCAGTCTACTGCGGAAGAAACTCAAGAGGAGACCCGACCTGAAGATACTGCTGAGGGGTCAACACGACCTCAGGAGTCCCCACCCCATGTTGCTCTGAATCGAGAGTCACATGGAATGCCACTCAGAGAGGAAAGAGATTTGCAGTATTGGGTCACCAGATTCTGTAAGCATCTGCCTCCGGCATTCAGAGGAAGGTTTGACCCACAAGCGGCTGAAGACTGGTTGTACCGGCTGGAGAAAATATTTGAAGTACTTTGTTGTCCAGACGATGTAAAGCCACAGTTGGCAGTCTACAAACTAGAGGGTGATGCGGATCGTTGGTGGCGGAATATCGCCTCAACATTGAAGAGTAATAAGACGCCATTGACTTGGGAGCTGTTCCAACAAGAGTTCAACGAGAAGTACTTTCCCAAATCAGTGCGGCTGGAGAAGGAAACAGAATTCCTTAATATCAGGCAAGGGGACACAGAGAGCTTTGACGAGTATTTGTCCCGTTTTGTTCGGTTGGCTCGATACTCCTCCTATCTCCGGTTTAAGGATGATGAAGAATGGAGTTCTGATATGCTTATTCGCGGTCTGAGGCGGAAGTTGAGGAAGCGCCTGGCTACGCATCAATTCACTAAGTTCAACAAGGCGGTTGAACAGTGCAGGATTACGGAGAATAACTTGAGAGAGTTGTATCCTGCCGGAGTTACTAGCCACCGCAGTGAACCCAGTAAGGGTAATGCCGCTCAGAAGCGAAAAGGCCAGGGCTCGTCTTCATACAGGAGTGGTGACAAAAAGCCCTATCAGCCTAAGGGTCGCGAGTCTCAGAGATTTGTGACTGAGGAGAAATGTCGCCGTTGCAACAAATCGCATTATGGGAAGAACTGTCAGGGAGAGATGGTTTGTTTCAACTGCAAGCGGCCAGGACATCTTGCTAAGGATTGTCAGCAACCGAGAGCCGGACAGAGGCCGAAGACACAGGGTCGAGTGTTTGCAATGACCCACGAGGAGGCCCGTAAATCTCCTGAGTTGATACAAGGTAAAATCTCTATTAATGGCCATCTGTTGCAAGCATTGTTTGACTCAGGTGCAAGTCACTCCTTCATTGCTTATGATTGCGTGAAGCGCCTGGGATTGCATGTACATAAATTACCATTTGATTTGGTAGTGTCAACCCCGATGGGTGTTAAGGCTTTAACCACAGAAGCTTACTTGAATTGTGTCGTAACTGTGGAAGGGCACCAATCTGTTGTAGATTTGATATGTTTGCCGCTTTACCAATTGGAAGTCATTTTGGGTTTTGATTGGTTAACGGCAAATAATGTTTTGCTTGATTGTGGAAACAAGAGGATAGCATATCCTGTTTCTCAGAGGGTTGAAGCTGTGATTGCCGGTATGAATTTTCTTTCTACGGCTAAAGCTGAAAAGTATCTTAAAAAGGGTTGCCAGGGGTATGTAGTGTTTTTCTCAGTGCAAAGGGAAACTGGTGAAACTTTGAGTGATATACCCGTGGTAAATGAATTCCCTGAGGTATTTCCGGATGATCTAAATGGATTGCCTCCGGAGAGGGAAGTTCAATTTCCAATTGACATTATTCCTGGAGCTGGTTCTATATCTAAGGCCCCATACCGCATGGCCCCAAACGAAATGGCAGAGTTAAAGAAACAAATAGAAGACTTGCTTGAGAAAGGGTTCATTAGACCCAGTGTGTCGCCTTGGGGAGCTCCAGTGTTGTTCGTAAAGAAGAAAGATGGGAGTCTTCGATTGTGTATTGATTACAGAGAATTGAATAAGGTTACTATTAAGAACAAGTACCCTCTTCCCCGAATCGATGACCTATTAGATCAACTCTCTGGTTCGTGTGTGTTTTCAAAGATTGATCTAAGGTCAGGGTATCATCAGCTGCGAGTGAAAGCAGAGGATGTTCCGAAGACTGCTTTTCGGACCCGGTACGGTCATTATGAGTTCTTGGTGATGCCATTTGGGCTAACCAATGCGCCTGCGGTATTCATGGATTACATGAACCGTATCTTTCGACAATACCTGGATCAGTTTGTTGTTGTGTTTATCGATGACATTCTGATATACTCCAAGAGTATGGAAGACCATGAGCATCATTTGGGAGTTGTATTGAATATATTGCGTGAGAAACAATTATATGCTAAATTGAGCAAGTGCGAGTTTTGGCTATCAGAAGTGAAATTCTTAGGCCATGTTATCTCGCAAGAAGGGGTCTCTGTGGATCCTAGTAAAGTGGAAGCAGTACTGGACTGGAAGAGGCCAGAATCTGTGGCGGAAATACGCAGTTTTCTGGGTCTTGCTGGTTATTATCGGAGATTTATCCAAAATTTCTCCCGTATTGCGTTGCCGATGACCAAGCTCACGAGAAAGGATCAGCCGTTTGTGTGGGATGAGAAATGTGAAAACTGTTTTGTGGAGCTGAAGGAGAGGTTGACTACGGCACCTGTGTTGATTTTGCCCGATCCTAGTTTGACATATGTTGTGTATTCTGATGCCAGTGGGCAGGGATTAGGGTGTGTCCTTATGCAGCAGGGACGTGTGGTGGCCTACGCCTCTCGACAGCTCAGACCTCATGAATTGAACTATCCCACTCATGATCTGGAGCTTGCGGCCATTGTGTTTGCTTTGAAGATTTGGCGTCATTACCTGTATGGTGTGACTGTGGAACTGTACTGCGACTACAAGAGCCTTAAATACTTGTATGATCAAAAAGAACTGAACATGAGACAGCGTCGCTGGATGGAATTGCTTAAGGACTACGACCTGGAAATAAAATATCATCCGGGTAAGGCAAATGTAGTCGCTGATGCTCTGAGTCGAAAGACTGTGCTCGTTGCCGCTATGATGATACGAGAGAAGAAACTGATTGAAGACTTTCGTGATTTGAATTTGACAAACCAGATCATTTGTGCCAATAACACTGTTTCTCAAGAGGAAAGTGATCTGAGAACTGAGATTGAAGAAGCTCAGAGGCAAGATGACTGGATACAGCGCAATCTGACTCGAATTGAGCGGGGAGAAGTTCCAGGATATGACCTATCGCCTCGTGGATTAGTTTGCTATCAGAAGAGAATCTGTGTTCCACTTCAGGTGGAGTTGAGACAGAAGATTCTAGATGAGGCACACAAAAGCCGGTACACTCTTCATCCTGGTATGACCAAGATGTATCATAACCTGAAATCTGTGTATTGGTGGCCTGGATTGAAGAGTGATGTAACCAAATATGTTGCAAGGTGTCTCACTTGCCAGAAGGTAAAGATCGAGCACCAGAAACCGCCTGGGTTACTTCAGAGTCCTGAGATTCCGGAATGGAAATGGGAAAGCGTAACCATGGATTTGGTTGTGGAATTGCCCAGGATCAGAAACTATGACGCGATCTGGGTAATTGTGGATCGGTTAACGAAGTCGGCGCACTTCATACCAATCAATGCTGGTTATTCTCCTGATAAACTAGCGGAGATTTATATCCGAGAGATTGTGAAACTCCATGGTATACCAAAGAACATCATTTCCGACCGAGATCCACGATTTACTTCAAGATTCTGGAAAGCATTGCATAAAGCTTTAGGTACTCAACTGAGATTCAGTACGGCTTATCATCCTCAAACGGATGGACAATCTGAGAGAACAATCCAGACGTTGGAAGACATGTTGCGGGCATGTGTTCTCGACTTTAAAGGAAGTTGGGATCATTTCCTTCCACTTGCTGAGTTCGCCTACAACAATAGCTATCATGCGAGCATCCAAATGGCTCCGTATGAAGCATTGTATGGAAGACGGTGTCAATCACCAATATGTTGGAATGAGTTATCCGAAAGAAAGCTTTATGGGCCAGATTTGGTTGATCAAACCTCTACACAGATTCGGATTATTCGTAAGAGGTTACTTGCAGCGCAGAGTCGACAGAAAAGCTACGCTGACAAGAGAAGACGGCCTCTAGAGTTTGAAGTTGGTGACCATGTGCTTCTGAGAGTATCTCCTGTCACCGGCATTGGGCGAGCAATCAAACGAAAGAAGTTGAGCCCAAGATATATAGGTCCTTTTGAAATCCTTGAGAGGATTGGGCCTGTTGCTTATCGAGTAGCCCTACCCCCAAACTTGAGCAGACTCCACGATGTGTTTCATGTTTCCCAACTAAAGAAGTATCAACCGGATCCATCTCACATTGTTGAATACGAAGAAGTCGAGTTGCAAGACAACTTCACATATGCGATAGAGCCAGAACAGATCATTGATAGAGAAGAACGACGGCTCAGACACCGAAGCATTCCCTTTGTGAAGGTGATCTGGAAGGGAATGACTCAGAGGGAAGCAACTTGGGAAGCGGAGGCGGATATGCGAAGACGTTATCCAGAGTTTATGGCTCAAGTTGTGTGACAAATTTCGAGGACGAAATTTATTTTACGGGGGGAGAAATGTAATATCCCAAAAAGTGATTAAGGGCTAATGACTTCAAAAGTGGATGTAATTATTGTTGAATAAACACTTTTGAAGAATGTGTGATGGGAATTTGGATATTTTAATGATTCCAATGGATTCCTTGTGAAAATTTATGTGGGAATGATGTTTGGTATGAAAATGGAACCGATGGAAGCAAAGATGCAAAATCTAAAATTCTGTCCAGTGAAATTCTATTCTGGGCAGTCCGTTTGTGTGAACGTTTTTAATGACCAAATGGTATCTAAAAATTCTGAAATTTTCCAGTCTTATAGTTCACATCTCAAGCTTCAAAATGGACATATAATTTGTGCCATTTCGTTTTTGGAATTGGGAGATATGACTGTCCAAAGGTTGAGGTCGAAAATGGACTCTGTTCTGGGGCAGTGATGAAATTTGTGTGATTCTGGAATTTTGTGGTGATTTCTAATAATGGTCCATATTTTTCCTATAAAGAGGACTTAAATACCTTTCATTTGGCTTTGGAATCACCTCATTTCAATTTTTCTAGAATTAGTTATGATTTTTCAAAGTTTGGGCAGAAAATCTGCCAGAAAATCCGAAAATGGGAATTATGACATCATCTCATTAAAAGATGATGTCAGCATGGAATTACATATGTTATCATCTTCCTCAGCTCATTTCTGTCGCACACAGCAGCTGAAGCAAGAAAAAAAACGTGGAGAGAGCTTGGAGAAAAGAGAGAAAAAGAGGAAGGAATCTCGCAAGGTAAGCCGATTTCTCCGACGATTTAGCTCCTAACGCGTATAACTCCGATCCTAAGCTACTCCTTTTTGTTCTTTAAGGTTTGGAAGCTCAAAATCTGTTGTTGAGCACTTAGGGTTTTCAGCAATATTTGGGAAAAGCTTGTGGGAGCTTGAGGTAACTTCCAAACTTTCGTATATTGCTTATTCTGGCTGTTGTGGGCAATTTAATCGGTGAAATTTCGCCGGATTGCCATTGGTTTTAAAGTTTGGAAATGAGGTGGCCTAGGGGTTATGCTGCCCAAATTGGGTCTTAATGTTAGTTGTAACCTAATGTAATGGTTAATAAAGTGGTTAGGAGTAGAAAGGAACGCGTTTACGGAGCCGAAATCGTAAAACCCCAATTTTTCCCGGAGAACATGTATATTTCGGCCAAGGCTGTAAATGGGTCTTAGAGTTGGATTTTCAATGATTTGATGATTCCATTGGATTCAGTGGGCGAAAATAGGTGGGGTTACAGTTGGGCACTTTTTCAAAAAAGGCCGAGAAAGCATAATTACGGAAACACCCCTAAAACCCTAAAAGTAGGGCTGCCAAGGGCAATTTCGTAATTTGATATTGAATTTGATAATTCTGAGTGCGGAAATGGATTCCTTGGGCGGAAATATGTTAGGATAGCCCATATTAGAATTTCGAGAAAAGTGCAACCGGTCCGGGTATGGCGGGCCCAGGCCGGGTCCCCGGGGGTATTTTTGTAAATTTTCATTATAGACTCATATAACCCTAAGTAACACTATGGAAGTGTCTAAATAGTGCATTTGGAATTGTAGGATTCGATATTTGCCGCCCTCGTGAGCCAACTACGCCAGCGAACGTCAGAAAGGAACGAGGTAGTGACTTTTCTTTTGTACCATATATGATGCATTGTATGTGTGTTATATCGTTGATTTGTAATGAATTCGTATGCTGCGACATCTGTGGATTTGTGTTAGCA
The DNA here is from genome assembly GCA_963855925.1 of Inga laurina. Lineage (NCBI taxonomy): Eukaryota > Viridiplantae > Streptophyta > Magnoliopsida > Fabales > Fabaceae > Inga > Inga laurina. The sequence goes on along the minus strand of OY979706.1, from coordinate 28,860,170 downwards.
CTGTCATTCCAATAGTCCCTGAGTAGCTAACAACGGTTCGGGTTAGGGCGGTGTGCCTTCCCGGCGGAGAAAGGGGATGAGGATGAGGTGTGATATATGTGATTATGTGAGCCGAAAGGCTATTTGTGGAGGCCGACGGGCCATTTGTGAAAGCCGAATAGCTGTATGGGCTATAAGGCTATACGTATGCACTGCCACGCCAATAGTCCCTGAGTAGCTAACAACGGTTCGGGATAGGCGGTGTGCCTTCCCGGCGGAGAAAGGGGATGAGGGTGGAGTGTGATTTGTGGTGCTGCTACTGTATGATGATTTGCTTACATGCTGTGTGCTTATGTGTGGTATAAATGTTTTGTTACTACTGGGATTCTCTTGAATCTCATTCTTTCCTTTAACTAACCTTTCAGACAGGGCGAGTGGCTCTAAGGAGAAGCGTACGACCCGGAGCGGTTAGAATCCTGTAGGGACATTTATTTTGGTTATGTTGGTTAAACCTGTTGGACAGGGTGTCTGTATATTATGTTGGTTGTAAAGAATAGTTGAACGTAGTTGTGTAGTCCCCTATATGGAGGTTGTAAACCCTTTTTGTGTATGAATGGAACCCGGGGGTTGCCGGGATTGCTATTAGATATTCTGATATGAATGAATGTGAATTAACTGCACAGGTGATTATATTCGATAATTGAACTTGAGGCCGGAATAGGAAAGAAGTTTTGAAAATTTTATAAAGTCCCTACTTCACAGGGAGTTCTAAATGAGTTTTGAACTATTCGACGGTCTCTAAACCAATTTAATTACGTAATATCGAATTATAATTACGCTATTTAAGGCAGGGGGTTACACCACTTTCCTTAGGTTGCAATGTGGTAAAACATTTGAAATCACCGGTCATATGTCTAGAGCATCCACTGTCGATGTACCACTTGTTGTTTTTGGATGCTTTAAGACATATTTGCAATCAAATACGATTAAGTCTTAGGTACCCACATCTTTTTTGGTCCTTTTGGGTTAGTACAAATTTTTTTTGAAACATATGAACCTTTAGGTACTCATTTGTAGGTTCCTATATTTCCTTTCTTCCTATGAATGCATGATGAAGTATAATGACCTTTTCTATTACAATAATTACAATGTGCAAAAGGATTTGATGTATGCACAGAATGCTGAAAATAATTCAAGTATGATTTACCTCTAACTTTCTTTCTTCCTTTCCTTCTTCTAATTTTAGATCATATCCAATTCCAGAACGATCATTCACAAATCGTTGAGCTTTTAAAATTACATTTAGCATTTCACTTCCTTTAGTGAATTTTTGAAGAGATTTAGTACGATCAGTGTTTTTCTTTTTCAAAGAAGTATAGTTTTCACAATCCTTTTCAAAATTCTCTTTAAGTTCTACTTCAAGAGTTTTGTTTTTCTTTTTGAAAACAACTAGTTCTTTAACTACTTTGACAAATTTAGAATGTAAAGCATTATATTCAGAAAGTAATTCATCATAGGTAGGATCAGAATCAGTTACCTCTTCTTCTGTTTCCTCTTGAGCAACTAGATAGATATTGGCTACTTCCTCTTCATCGCTTTATTCGTCAGAAGAACTATCTCCCTATATGGTAGATACAAAGGCTTTCTTCTTGTTGTAGAATTTGCCTTTTCTCTTTTCTTTATTCTTTTAAATCAATTCTTGACATTCTGATTTGAAATGTCCTGGCTTTCCACATTCATAGCAGATGATGTGTTCTTTATTGCTTGTTCTTCCTTTCTGAAAGTTTTTGAATCCTTGGCCTTTCTTGTAAAACTTTCTAAATCATTTTATGATTAGGCCCATTTTGTCATCGTCAAGCTCTCATGTTCATGTTCTTCTTTTGCTTTCAATGCTAGACCTCTTTTCTTCTTGTCACCAATATCATCTAGTTCTCGTTTGAACTTTAATTTGCTTTCATATTCAGAAAGCCTTCCGAATAGAGAAGCAACCGATCGCATTGATTCACCTTTTGCTTCCTCAATTGTAGTGAGTTTTGCCTCCCAGTCTTTAGAAAGAATATTTAAAATCTTTCATACTTAGGTATATTGATCATAAACTTTTCCAAGTGTTGTAAGTTGATTAACAAGGTGAGTATATCTAAGTTCAAATTCAGCTATCGACTCACTTGATTTCATTTGAAGTAAATCAAACTCAGTAACCAGAGTATTGATCCAGTTTTCTCTTATTCTCAAAGTTCCTACGTGAGCTATTTCCAAGGCTTCCCACATTTCTTTAGCTGTTAGGAGTGTGCAGATTCTGAAGTACTCATTTTGACTCAAGGCTCTTTGAATCATTAGAATTGCTTTGCTATTGAGTGTAATGAGTTTCTTGTTATTCTCATCATATTTTGCCGGTGTCTTGGGAACTCTTTATGAATCTACAATCTTTCAAGGTTTATAGTTTCCACTCTCAATCACATCCCATAGCTCATATTCAGTAGCCATTACGAAGACTCTAGACTTCTCTTTCCATAATGAGAAGTGTTCGCCATTGAAACCCAGAGGTCTTGTGATAGAAGCTCCCTCGGGAAGAATGCCTTCACCCATGCTTGCCATTGGATCCTTCTTAGATTGTTAAACCTTAACAAGAAGACCTACACTCTGATACCAAATGTTAGTGCAAGTGTTTCACCTAAGAGGAGGTGAATTGGGTGATACTAGAAATTTCGTTGTAAATAAGAAAATTAACTGAATATTTAAAGATATTGAGAGAAAAGAAAAATATCACCAAAGTGTACACCAGGAGTTATACTGGTTCGACCACAACCACTTTGACCTACGTACAGTCCTCAGAGCCTCTCTGAGAGTTTTACTGTATTCTCTAAGATTCAGTGGGTTCTTGGCACCTCAGTACACAACAAGTTCCTTCACCTGGACACTCGCTCCCCCTTACACATTGTAATCAAATCCCCAACTAAAGGTTCCACAACCTTAAGTTGTCTTAATAATAAATATTGAGTTTGTAATGAAAAACTCTCTCACAGAGCAAATATATAATCACTAAAGTACAATGAATGAAAAGAAGAAAAAAAAGCACTAAGAGTGTGTTGATCAGTGTATGTTCGTGTGTTCTCAGTTCTTATTTTCTGCTCTTTAGAAGCTCTATATTTAGAGATGATTTGTAGTGTCCATTGGAAGCAATTCAAACATGTTCGCTATAGTCCCGCGGCAACAGTTGACTATTCTTCAAATTTGAAAACTATCCATTTGCGGTAGGTAGTAGTAGGTGAGATCACGGACAATTTATTTGACTTTGCTCTTCTTGCATGATCTCTTCATTGTTTCTCTGTAAATGTACTTAGGATACTAGTGCAATGAAGAGTTAATCATCTAGAAAATAATTTAATAAACATTTGATTAAAAACATGATTTCTGGACTTCATTACTCAAGCAGCTACTTAAGTGATCATGTTTGTTACTCGAGTAGTCCCTCAAGTAAACCTATAAAAAATATGGCAGTGAGTAATTCAACATTTTACATAAGATATTACTCGGGTAAGACATGGAGTGAGATATATCTCAAACCTTGGAAATACTTGATTACTCGAGTGGCCATGTCTTTACTTCACAAGTTACTCAGGTACTTTATCCAGTAAGCTAATTACTCGAGTGATTACTCGAGCGGCCTTCACTGTTCTTCACATGTTACTCGAGTGAGCCCTTGAGTAAATTTCAAATAACTCGGCAGATTACTCAATAACTTCCTCGAGTAATTTCATCAAATTTGTAGTTGAGAGTTTGCTTACTGTTTACTCGAGTGACCCCTCGAGTAATGCTCCAAATAACTCTGCAGATTACTCAAGTGGTCCCTAGAGTAATGCCTTTTCCTCACCAGGTTACTCGAGTGGCTACTCGAGTAAAGTGTTGCATTTCTTGGCTGAGAGCTACTGGAAAATTTTTGACCTGGTTACTGAGTGATGCCTTTGCAAATGATGTTACTCAAGTGGCTACTCGAGTAATGGTCTATATAACTTTGCAGATTACTTGAGTAGTCCCTCGAGTAACTTCTTCCAAATTTTGGCAGTACTTCTCTGGATGAAATTCTCCATGATTACTTGAGTGCTTACTCGAGTAATAGCTTCCCTTACTGAGTAGTCACTCGAGTAAGCCATCATAAAATTTGCCCATTACTCCAGTGCTTACTTCAAGTAATGCTTTACCACTTTGTTCAAATTCATTTGTTTGTTATTAAATCATTTTATATCATTGATCCAATCTTTGTTATCATCAAAACATATGGGATCTAACATGGAGTTCATTTTTTTTCTTTGGAATGTAGACTAGAAGTGCTTTCTAATGATAGGTCACAAAAACTTGTTACAAGCGTAAATGGTCTATTAGAAAGTACAAGTGTACACTGTCATAAACAAGTAATATAGAAGCGAGTAGAGTATCGTTCCCTTGAGGATTGATCAATAAGTACCAAAATGAGTAATTTTAACTCTATTTAGTCATCTATTAGTTGGTGATTGAGAGTAGGAAATATAAGATGAGTAAATATGAATGCAAATGATATGAAAGAACTATGAGAAAAAGTCATAAGGATTAGATTTCACTTAACAAATTCTTGATTGAATCACTTATCTATTTTAGCCCAATTTATTCCACATGATTGATAGTCGAGTTTCCCTAATTTAATTACTTGCCTCTTGCCTCTTCCAAGGTCAAAAAATTCTATAAGTAATTATTAATTCAATATATTCCTATATGAATTTAAGCAATTAATTATGCATTAAAATTTATGGAACTCTATAAGACTACACAACTCATATGAATATATTCTTATTTCATATACAAGTTATGGTTTTAATTATAGGTTCTACACACATGTATCTCCCTTCGGTTTCAACATATATATTGAAATCATTCAAAAGATGACCAATCAAATGAAATCATTAAAAATAATAATTAAAACTCAATCATGAAGGAAAAATTAAAACTAGATTTAATAAGTTACTATTTAATCTATTATTAGTAGGCTATGTCGTCACCCTAGGAAAATGAAAATTTAGCTCATGATAAAATTTAAAAAATATAAAAATAAATTGACATTATATAAAACTAGAATGAATTCCTCATAAATACTGCATAAAACTTGAATATTAAATTCTCAACAACCAAAAGATGCATGAAAAATGTAAAAATCAAGCCGTCCCTTTAGGAGGTAAAACCTTCCATGTAGGTGGAATACAAAAAGTAATACAATCATAAGCCTTCCAAGATGGAGGCATGTAAAAAGTAATACAATGCATAAAATTAATTCTAAGATGATGGAGTAAGTGGAGAAGATATGAGAGTAATGAAATGGTGTGTAAGTAGAGAAGAAAGGAGAGTAATGGAAATGAATTGGTGTGTGAAATGTGAAGGAGAGGGTGGCTATATATTGGAAAGAATGGAGTAGGGTATATGAAGTGGTAGATGAAATGTGGTAGGTGAAGTAGTAGATAGAGTATGGTAGATGAAGTAGTAGGTGAAAAGGAAGATGAAGAGGTAGATGAAGTAGTAGGTGAAAAGGAAGATGATTCCCGCTTTCAATTTCCAAGCAAAATTCAAAACCCTTGGAGATAGAACTGGATTTTGGTCTCAACATAAAAGTTGTAGAGCTTTTTCTTAGCTTTTTATCCATATAAAGAATGTCCCAATCCAACATCTAGAGCTCCAGATATTGCTTGAAAACTAAAAGAGGGTCTAATTTAGTATTTTTTAAGAAATTCTATTTTATGCCAAAATCATTATTTATTTATTAATTACACCCAAATTTATTAAATTGAGCTCAAATATCATCCATAAAATCATCATATAAGGGAAAATAAATATGAAAATATTTTACTTATCAAATTCCCCCACACTTAGCTCTTGGACATCTTTGGACAATAAGTGACCATTAAGTGCTTCCAACAAAATCAGAAGTGTCAAGTCATAAGCAATAATACAATTGAAAAATAAAGAGATCATAGTATTCATGAATCAACGAAAATATAAACTGTCAATTTCATTTAAAAATGAATAAACCGAGTTCGTGACTCATTCTTCCAATCTCTCAAGTGTTTAAGGGTAAGTGCTTCACTCGAATTCAACCAAAAAAATTGCACTACCATAGGCTTGCTAAAAATGTCAACCTCTACTACCTAATTCACATGCATAATTCGAATAAAAAGGATTTATTAAGGGTTATAATGGGGTTAAGGTAAAAGGAATGTAAAATGTGATATGAAAGGCTAAATATAAAAATTAATAGAACAATTAAAAAAAATGGGCCGGCTTCTGAATAAATCTATTTCATCACAACAACCCACTATTTGAATACTCTATGTTTTTTTGCTTGCAACTTTAAAGTTGATGATATATACACCCCCAGACTTGTCAAAAGCCCATTTCACAAAAATTTCAAATGCTCTGCTAATCTTCCGAATTAGGTAAAAGCACTTGATATATCATTAAAGCATATGTCAATGGGTTGAGAACAAAGAAATAGTCAACGAGGCTCAAAGGGGCTTATCAACGGTATAATTGCAAGGTTGTCTATTTGGCTCTGGCTAAACAAAATGAATGCCTTTATCATCTTTGAATGTGCATGTGAAATGTAATCTTAACCAGATTTAAAGCAAGTTCTAGAGTGACAACTTAATAGGTGAATATCACACATAAGAGAAATAATCATTATAGGCTCTAAAGCTCACGGTTATAGGCTTTCAAACTTAGCTTATTCAATCTCAAAATTCATCACCAATTGTAAGAATCGGTTGTTCATTCATGCTAATGAAATCTCTAAATTCAATTGATCCATACTCAAAACTTATATACTTCTTAAGATCATTACAAAGCACTTAAATAGGATTATTTTTTTTTTCACTTTTACTCTTTTTTTTGAAGAAGGAACAAAAACATGCAACTAATAAAATGCGTCTCAGGAGTTAAGAATAACTCCTTACTCGGCCATTTTTTTCCACACCCCATGCATCTAATGGTTTTAATAACTAACTAAAATTTTTTCTCCCCGACCTAAATCAGACTTTGTCCCCAATGTCTTCTAGAGCTTAGAGAAAGTTTTTTAACATAAACACATAATAAAGTAAAACCAAGAGATTGAAAGAAAGTTACAATCAAAGAGTGGTATCTGGGTTCTACTTTTGACTGTTATCTAAAGATTGCCCACCTATTTGCTTGACGAGTAGATCTGGTTTAGGTTCATAGGTTTGAAGTTGATCAAGCAACTGATCAACAATTGGTGTAGCAATTATGGAGTGGCGAGTGGCTTGGGGTATGAATCCTGTTTCCACAGCATGATAAAAAAAACATAACAAATTATCATATAAATCATTAATATTTAACAATCCTAATAGCTTTTTGTGATAGTTCAACTTAGCCCAATATGCAACGCTAAAGATCCCATCCAACGTCTCCAAACCACCGGGTAGAGCAATAAAAGCTTGAGCATGGTAGAATATTTGTCCCAAACGTTCAGGCAAGCTTAAAACCTGCAACTCTTGTCTCAAGGAGAAGAAGTGGTCTTCTAACTCCTTCACCCTTACACTCAAACCCTTGCTTCCATTCATGGATGCAGAAATGGCCACATTTCCCTTTAGGCCTTGGATGCCTCCCCTGTATACAAAATTGATCTTTCTACCAGCTAATGCACTTCCAAGTTCATTTGCTGCTATTATAAACTCTACATCCTTACCCATTTCAATTTCACCAAAAATGCAGCTAGATGTAAATCTACAACTTTGTATGATACCCTTTTTCTTTTCTTTTCTCTAGGATCGTTTATGCTTAGAAGTAGAAGACTACATATTTACAAGTAAAAGTGTGCATATTTACAAAGGAAAGAGTACATATATATAACACTAAAGCAGCGATAACAAAATAATACAAATCACACATTTTTCAAAAAATTTTGAAAAAATTCTGACACGAATGACTGGCATAATTTGTGCGAAGAAAAAGAGGGAAGAAAGTCAAAAGTTACTAAAAAGAAAAGACATATTAGACAAAAGCTACTGAAAAGATAAGATAGATTAGACAAAAGCTACGAAAAAGATAAGACAATTAGACAAAAGCATGATTATGTACAGTAGTTGTGATTTTGGCTCACATCTTTCTTTGGTTTTACGTCCAGTAACGGCTTAAACACTTTCTATGAATCGAGGATTTGCTTCCCATCATTGTTTTCTTATAAACTGGCAAATAGGGTCTTTTAACGTCATATTCCCAAGACAATAGTGAGTGCACCTTCATTGTATTCTTTGAGCCTTTGCCCATTCACTTTGAATTTTCGATCACCATCTTGAATCTCCATAGCTCTATATGCCATACTTGAATCATAGTAAAAGGACCTGACTACCTTGATCTCAGCTTTCCTGGAAAGAGGTTTAACCTTGAGTTATATAAAAGCACTTTTTGTCCCGGTGTAAACTCTCATCAAAATTCTTTTGTCATGCCACATTTTTGTCTTTTCCTTGTATAACTTTGCATTTTCATAAGCTTGTTGTCTGAATTCTTTAAGCTTATTGAGTTGGAGAAGCCTTTTCTCACCAGCTGCCTTTAAGTCAAAATTTAATGCTTTTACTGCCCAATATGCTTTATGTTCTATTTCTACTGGAATATGGCATGCTTTTCCGTAGACCAATTGATATGGGGATGTAACAATTGGTGTCTTAAAGGTAGTTCTATAAGCCTAAAGTGCATCATCTAACTTTTGAGCCCAGTCCTTCCGGTTGGAATTCACTGTCTTAACTAATATCCTCTTTAGTTCTCTGTTTGAGATTTCCACCTGCCCACTAGTTTGTGGATGATATGGAGTTGCAACCTTTTGAGTTATTCCATATTTAGCTAAGACAAACTGAAGTTGCTGATTACAAAAATGCCTTCCTCCATCGCTGATAATTGCTCTAGGCACTCCAAATCTTGTAAGAATATTTTTCCTCAGAAACTTTACAACCACCAGAGAATCGTTTATAGGAAAAGCAGCTGCTTCTACCCACTTGGAGACATAATCAACAGCTACTAAAATGAATTGATTGCTAAATGAGGATGGAAAAGGCCCCATACCCATACATCAAAAAGTTCAAATTCTAAGATGTTGGTTAACAGGGCTTCATGTCTCCTTGAGATATTTCCCGTTCTTTGACATCTATCACAGGTTGCCACAATTCTGTGAGCGTCCTTGAAGAGTGTAGGCTAGTAAAATCTTGATTGAAAGACTTTAGTAGCTATTCTATTTGCTCTAAAATGACCACCATATGGGGATGAATGGTAGTGATTTAAGATACTGTCCATTTCTTCTTCAGAAACACATCGCCTCATAATTCGATCTGGACATTATTTGTATAAGAACGGATCCTCCTAAAAGTAAGCCTTACATCAGCTAGAAACTTCTTCTTTTACACTTTAGAAAGTTCATAAGGCATTACTCCACTTTCCAAATAATTCACAAAATCAGCATACCAAGGAGTAGGTTGTGACTGCATGATAAAAAGTTGCTCAACTGGGAAATTCTCCTGGATTGGTGATTCCTTCTTTCGTTCAGGTGGTTCTAATCGAGAAAGATGATCTGTAATGAGATTCTCGGTCCCTTTTTTGTCTTTGATCTCCAAGTCAAATTCTTGTAGTAAAAGAACCCATCTAATCAGTCTTGGCCTAGCATCTTTCTTCTCAATCAGGTATTTGATTGCTGAGTAGTCCGTTTAGACAATGACCTTTGACCTGATCAAGTATGCTCTGAATTTTTCGAATGCAAACACTCCTGCTAGGAGCTCTTTTTCTGTTGTTGCATAATCCTGCTGTGCTTCTGAGAGTGTTATGCTAGCATAATAGATAGCATGAAAGATCTTGTCTCTTCTTTGGCCTAAAACAGCTCCAACTGCATAATCACTTGCATCGCACATCTTTTCGAATGGAAGATTCCAATCTGGAGCTATGATAATTGTTGTAGTGGTCAAGGCACTTTTTAGAGTTTGGAAGGCTGATAGACACTCCTTATTAAACATAAAGGGAGTGTTTTTCTCCAACAGCATACAAAGGGGCTTTGTGATTTTTTGAGAAGTCCTTGATGAATCTTTTATAAAAGCCAGCATGTCCCAAAAAACTCTGAATGCCCTTGATTGAGGAAGGAAGTGGTAGCTTTTGAATTGTTTCAATCTTAGCTTGGTCCACTTCAATACCTCGATCAGATACCTTGTGACCCAGCACAATTCCTTCTTTCACCATAAAATGGCATTTCTCCCGATTTATAACCAAGTTTGTCTCCATACAACGTTACAAGACTTTTGCCAAATTTGAAAGACAATGATCAAATGATTCTCCAAAAACTGAAAAATCATCCATGAATACCTCAATAAACCTTTCCACCATGTCTGAGAAGATAACCATCATACTCCTTTGAAATGTTGTTGGTGCATTATATAGACCAAATGGCATCTTTTGGAAGGCAAAGGTACATATAAACATATAAAAGTTGTTTTCTCTTGATCCTTTGGTGCAATTGTAATTTGATTATATCCTGTGTACCTGTCCAGGAAACAAAAATAGGCTTTCCCTGCTAGTCTGTCAAGCATCTGGTCTATAAATGGCAGAGGGAAGTGATCTTTTCTGGTGGCTTTATTGAGCTTTCTGTAGTCGATGCATACTCTCTATCCAGTCACTATTCGTTGTGGAATCAGTTCATTTTTCTCATTGGGTACTTCTGTCATTCCACCTTTCTTTGGCATAACCTGAACTGGACTTACCCATTGACTATCGGAGATTGGGTAGATTATACCAGCATCCATCCACTTTATTACCTCCTTTCTCACCACCTCCTTCATGTTTGTATTAAGTCTTCTCTGGTGCTCAACTGCTGGCTTATATTTGCCTCCATCAAGATCTTATACATACAAATTGAAGGAATAATCCCTCTTATATCATCCATTGACCATCCAAATGTTGTTTTATGCTCTCTTAGAACTCTTAATAACTTTTCTTCTTCATCAGGAGTAAGAGTGGCTCAGACGATTACTGGTAGTGTTGAATTTCCTCCAAGATAAGCATACTTCAAATGGGATGGTAGTACTTTCAACTCCAGTACTGGTGGTTTCTTTGTTGATGGCATCAGCTTACTCGGCCTTTCCCCCAAATCTTCAAATGGTTTCTTGATAAAAATTGGGGAATTTGCTTCAAGATACCTATCTACTCCAAGACTTCTGGATTAGTAGATTTTGATACACATCTACCATTCCCATTGCTAATAGCTGATCCATGCATATTTCATTCACCATGTCTTTTGTGTAGCTGGTCAATGGATCGACTCTGTAGTAAGTGTCACCTTCATCTAGAAAGGATAAACCCTTGAAAATGTTGAAGGATACTTGATTATCTTGAACTCGTAAGGTTAACTTTCCCTGTTGCACATCTATTAACGTTATCCCAGTTGCTAGGAATCGCCTCTCAAGAATGATAGGAATTTCTTGGTCTTCTTCTATGTCGGGTATTATGAAATCAGCTAGGAATATGAGTTTGTCCACCTTCACCAGAACATCTTCTAAAACACCCCTCAGATGTTTTATTGATCGGTCAGCCAGAAGTAATAAAACTGTAGTCGGTTTCACCTTTCCAAGACTGAGTTTGTTGTAGACAGATAGAGGCATGAGGTTTACACTTGCTCCAAGGTCACAAAGTACTCTTTCAAAGTGACATTGACCTATGGTGCAAGGTATATAGAAGCTTCTTGGATCTTTCAGCTTAGGAGGTAATTTCTTTTGGAGAATAGCGTTGCACTCCTCAATAAGTGTAACTGTTTCAAATTCCTCAAGCTTACGCTTATTTGAAAGAATATCCTTCATGAATTTTGCATAATTGGGCATTTGGGCAAGAGCGTCTGTAAAAGAAATATTGATATGTAGCTTTTTGAAAACCTCCAAAAACTTTGCAAACTTCTTGTCTAGCTCTACCTTTGCAAGTCTTTGAGGGTATGGAACAGGTGGTACATATGCAGGAGGATTGTTTGGAAAGCTGATTCTTCCTGGTATCATATCCTCCTCCTTCTATTCTTCTCTGCTTTCTTTCTTTTCTCTGTCATCCTTCTTCTTAATTACAAGATCTTTCAATTCTTTACCACTTCTTAGTGCAACTGCCTTCACATGCTCTTTTAGGTTTCTTTTGGTGTCACTTGGTAGAGTTCCTGGTTACCTGGAATTCAACATATTTGCAATTTGCCCCATATGGATCTCCAAGTTTTTTATTGAAGCTTCTTGGTTTTTTATTGTTGTTTCAGTCCTAGCTATAAATTGAGATGTATTTATGGTTAGTTGAGCCAGTGCATCCTCCAAATTCACCTTCTGTTGTGGTAGATTTGGTTGTTGAAAAGCTTGTTGCTGGTAGTTCCCTTATGGCTTGAATGTATTTTGATTATTCCTCTAACTAAAGTTTGCAAGATTTTGCCAACCTGGATTGTAGGTGTTTGAGAATGGATCATTCCTTTGATTTTCGATGAAATGAGCTTGATCCAGCATGAAGGAGTGTCTTTATTGACATTGCATGCTCACATGAGGTCCTCCACATTGATCACAAGTTTCAGTAGGAGTGCTGATTACATTTGCTTGGGTTGTCAATGATCCTACTTGCTTGGATATAGATGCAACTTGAGAAGACAAAGTTGTAAGGACATCCAGCTCGTATACTCCAAGTGCTTTCTTTGAATTGCTACGTTCAGAAGGCCATTGATATGCATTGGTTGCCATCTCCTTAAGTAGATTGTAAGTATCATCTATATTTTTTCCCATTAAGGATCCTCTAACTGCAGCATCTACAAGAATTCTGGAGATGTGCGTCATCCCACTATAGAAAGTTTCCGGTTGCCACCAATTTGGTAACCTATGATGAGAACATCTCCTTAGCAACTCCTTATATCTTTCCCATGCTTCATAGAGGCTTTCTTGCTTATGCTGGGTAAATGAGGCAATTTCATTCCTTAATTTAGTGGTTTTTGCTGAAGGAAAGTATTTCTCCAAAAATTTCTGCACCATGATCTCCTATGTAGTTATGCTTCCTACTGGTAGTGATTGTAACCAATTCTTAGCCATATCCCTGAGTGAGAAAGGGAAAAGTCTAAGTCTAATGGTATCATCAGTAACACCATTATACTTGAATGTGTCATAGACTTCTAGGAAGTTGGTTATATGTGTATTAGGATCTTCTGTTGGTAAACCACCGAACTGATTTGCTTGCATCATCTGGATAATTGCATGCTTGATTTTAAAGTTGTTAGCTGCTACTGGTGGTCTCCTGATTCCAGAGTTTGTCTCCATGACTGTTAGTGTTGCATAGTCACAGAGTGTTTTAGTATCTGTTGTTTCTCCCCCCAGATTTGCCATCAGATTGCTTAGGATTGAAGTAGACTGCTTCCGAACTCTTCGATTTCTTTGACAAGTTCTTTCGATCTCAGAATCAAGAGGTTGTAGTTCATTCTTCTTCGATCTGGTCATACACTAAGCAAAAGCCTGAAAGGAAACACAAAACACCTAAAAGAAAAACAAATATAATATAAAGACCAAATTAGTATTAAAATTACTGGGTATTGATATTAATGACTACAATCCCTGGTAACGGCGCCAAAAAACTTGTTACAAGTGTAAATAGTCTATTAGAAAGTGCAAGTGTACACTATCATAAATAAGTAATGTAGAAGTGAGTAGAGTATCGTTCCCTCGAGGATTGATCACTAAGTACCAAAATAAGTAATTTTAACTTTATTTAGTCGATCGATTAGTTGGTGATTGAGAGTACGAAATAAAAGATGAGTAAATATGAATGCAAATGATATGAAAGAACTATGAGAAAAAGTCCTAGGGATTAGCTTTCACTTAACAAATTCTGGATTGAATCACTTATTTATTCTAGCCCAATTAATTCCACATGATTGATAGTCGAGTTTCCCTAATTTAATTACTAGCCCTTTCCAAGGTCAAGCAATTCTATAATTAATTGCTAATCCAATATATTCCCATATAAATTTAAGCAATTAATTATGCATTAAAATTTATGGAAATCTATAAGACTACACAATTCATATGAATATGTTCATATTTCATATGCAAGTTATGGTTTTAATTATAGGGTCTACACACATGTATCTCCCTCCGGTCTCAACATATATATTGAAATCATTCAAAAGATAGCCAATCAAATGAAAGCATTAAGAATAATAATTAAAACTCAATCATGAAGGAAAAATTAAAACTAGATTTAATAAGTTAAGATTCAATCCGTTATTAGTAGGCTACATCATCACCCTAGGGAAATGAAAATTTAGCTCAAGATAAAATTTAAAAACATAAAAATAAGTTGACATTATATAAAAATAGAATTAATTCCTCATAAATACTGCATAAAACTTGAATATTAAATTCTCAAACATAAGTATACAACCAAAAGATGCATGAAAAATGTAAAAATCAAGCCGTCCCTTTAAGAGGTAAAATCTTCCATGTAGGTGGAATACAAAAAGTAATGCAATCATAAGCCTTCCAAGATGGAGGCATGTAAAAAGTAATACAATGCATAAAATTAATTCTAAGATGATGGAGTAAGTGGAGAAGGGATGAGAGTAATGAAATGGTGTGTAAGTAGAGAAGAAAGGCGGTAATGGAAATGAATTGGTATGTGACATGTGAAGGAGAGGGTGGCTATATATAAGGAAGAATGAAGTAGGGTAGATGAAGTGGTAGATGAAATATGGTAGGTATAATAGTAGATAGAATGTGGTAGGTGAAGTAGTTGGTGGAAAGGAAGATGAAGAGGTAGATGAAATGGTTGGTAGAAAGGTAGATGATTCCTGCTTTCAACTTCCAAGCAAAATTCGAAACCCTTGGAGATAGAACTGGATTTTGGTCTCAACATCAAAGTTTAGAGATCTTTCTTAGCTTTTTATCCATATAAAGAATGTCCCAATCCAACATCTAGATCTCCAGATATTGCCTGAAAACTGAAAGATGGTCTAATTTAGTATTTTTCAAGAAATTCTATTTTATGCCAAAATTATTATTTATTTATTAATTACACTCAAATTTATTAAATTGAGTTCAAATATCGTCCATAAAATCATCATATAAGGGAAAATAAATATGCAAATATTTTACTTACCAATAGGTCATTTGACAATTTGAAGTTATATCCAACTAATTATGGTTATTAGATTTAGAGGCTTATTCGAACATCTTCGTCCTCCAGAAAACTAGAAATTTCAGAAAATCATTGGAATGATTCTGTAATTCATTCTTCTTGCTTCTAATCACTCTAACACTTTAATATGGGTTATTATTTTCATACTTATTATTTTCACTAAGATGCGCAAAGTTTTTCAAAAATTTTAAGATTTATCGTACACCCAATTCACCCCTTCTTGGGTGTCAGCCAGTTCTAACAGAATAAATCTTTCAAAGCACACAATATGCAAAATGTGAAATAAAATGAAAGAAAACTAAACTCACTATTGAAACCAGAATCAAATACACAGAGGAAGGGTTAGTCACAATATCACTCGAGTGACTCCCTAAGCACCCCCCACTATAGGGTAACCAGATAGTAATCTAGCTGAAACTCCATAAGCATAGATATCACTTGAGTGATTTTAAGGTTCACCCGAGTAAGGTCAATCTACCAGCATAATTTATTTCCACCATAGCACTCGAGTGACGATAAGAGAAACTCAAGTGATGTTCAGAACTATATGGTAACTGGAAGGTGTTTAATGGAAGGATGGTAATAACTCTAGAGATTATATGACTCACTCAAGTCAGGTCAGTTTTCAGCGATATAAAGCCTAAATATCACTTAGGGATAGAGCACTTGAGTGTTAATTGATCACTCAAGCTGAACCCTAAACCCTGCAAACTAAAACAATCAGTCGAGCTCAGATGACCTACAAGACTCGATCCATGCTAAAAATCCCTCGAGTGACCTAAATCAAAAGTTGCTCTTATTTGATTGAACTCACTCTGACTATAAAAACCCACAAACATATCCCAGTATTAATCCAAAAAATAGCACATAATCCTCATTTTCTTTGTTCGTCGAGTCCTAGCCATTGATATCTTGAATTCATTTCTCTAGTTCAATGGTTTGCTCTAAAACTGCAAACTTTAGGAAGAAAGAGTCCCCTTCGACTAAGTAGCCTCGTGGGAAAGCAACCAAGAGTTTTAAGAGGTCAAAGCATTCTCATCCAAAATTTCATGACTGGGGCCACTTGAACATGCTCCTAAGTTTAAAGGAATTGTGATCTCAGAACCAAAGGAGACACGATCAAAGGTTTCTTCTCTACTCTCCAAAGGAAGAGCAAAAGATGTTGCTAGAGTTTCTTCTTTGTCCACTTCCACTAATAAAACTGAAGAAGATATGAACAGGAAGGTGTTAAAGATTTTGGATGAACTTGTACACTAAACTTTGAGTGCCAATATGCCCAAAAAATCCAAATATAGGGGTCCCTCTAATTCTCTACATTAGCCAAGCTCAAGTGGAAGGATACAATTGGAACCTTTAGCCTCAAATAAGAAGTCATAGTCTCAACTACCTCCTGAATTAAGGATGAGCTATTAGAACCTCCAGCAGACTTCAACTCAAAATCACTCAAGCCTAATGACAAGTAAAGGTATGAAGAAGATTTTGTTCATAGATCCTTGTGTTCTATGGTGTATCTTGACTCAACATCTAAAGGACAAATATAACCTGAATCTATATTCTTATTTTGAGCAATATTAACCATGGCTAAAGATCAATACTTCATATAGTCCCTCTGTAGTTCGTAATTTCTATTGTAATTTGGAATTGGTTGAAATCTGTGATTATATAGGAGAATTGATAAAAGAAAGGCTAGAATCAACTGTCAGATGCCAAAAGAATCAACTATCACCTGATTTGATCAATACATATCATGGCCTTGACAATTCTCCTAATGGTCCTCCCATAAAATTCATTAGATTAGAAATCTTTCAAATTTTGAAACCAGAAGGTGACAGTAGGATATTAAATTTCTAACCTAGCACTGTAAGTGATCTACATAGGATTGTTTGGTACATTTACACACAAGCTATGGTCAACAAAGCCAACAATTTCACACACTTTGTTGGAAAATATTATCACCTAATGGCTTCAATTTTGTCACAAGAACAGAGGAATATTGGTGACCTCATTTATAGTAAAATCAAAAGATACAGACTTTCATCCACAAGAAGTACCCCTCTGCCATACCCTTAACTGATCTCCCATTTTCTAAAGCTTCACAATATTTGGTATTTGGAGCCAAACGATCATATCACCGTATTCCCAAGTTTGACAAAATTCACCTGACAAGAATGAAGATTGAATTGCCACTGGGTGCTTCTGCCAATGAAATAAATAAACAGAGAAAGAGAAAGGATGCTGAGATATCTCAAGCTAATGAAGCTTAATCATCAAGAGCTGCTTCTCCTGGACCATCATTTATTAGAGCCACACTTTAAACTACATCCATAATGCCTTAAAGATAGCAACAGATCACATCAAGATGTCTAATGCTTATCTGGTTGAAATGGTTGATTATCAAGTGAAGCTCTTGGTTGCTAGGATTAATCAAAACTTTAAAGAGTTATGTCATATGCAAGCTTCCCATACTCAACAATTGAAGGAATTTGGTAAGCAACTGGACACCTATGAGGTAGTTCTTAGAACTCATTTTCCCTTTACTTCTTTTGAGATAACTACAGAACCTACCTCTCGGCTTGCTTCTTCTAAACCATCTAGTACACCTCCTATAAATACTGCCACTGACCCTTCTCTATCTCATAAACCTTATACTTCCCCCACTAATGTCCTATTTACCATTCCTGATCCTACGACATTCTCTCAAGTCCATATCACTCTTCACTCTGAACTTGTACCAGAATCCACTTCTCTGTCTTTAGTTGCCAATCCCTCACGAGAGCTTCCTTAAGACACTCCTTTTACACACCATTTTGTCCTTCCAATGATCCTATTTCAGACTCTACTTCCCTTCTTAAACCAGACACAGTTAACCCATATCCTACTTCACTCTATACACTTCCATCCTCTCTAACTTTTGTACATCACTCTCCTTCTTACTCTTCCTCCTCTGATCATACATCTGCCCCCATTGATCCTATCACTAGTGTTGTCTTATATACACCACCTTCTTCTAGTCATGAGACATATCCTATCCCACCTCCATCACCTCTTCGTGTCCTACCATCTTCCTCCTCTACCTTCACCTTACCCACTCCCTTTACCCTTTTTAGTGAGGACAAAAAGGGGGAGACATGATGCATACTTTTATTTTGCAATGGTCTATGAAAACTTATATTGTGTTATTATGTCAAAATGATCTACGTATATCTTTATTTTGTCATAATTTGATTCTGTCATTTATGCAATTATAATTTTTATTCTCTCTTTTTGTTTCTGTTGTTATAATTGGTACTTTCACATACTACCTCTCATTCTGTTTTCAACTGATCTCCCACTAACTTGGTAGTTATGAAGTTATTTTTAGGAATGTTGATGCACTCAAGTGAGTTTCTACCACTCGAGTGAAATCTTAAACACATAACATCACTATCAAGGTACCCTTTGAAAGTGAAGGAATGTGGGCAAAATTTCCCATTCACATGATTATTGAATCTGTTTCTCAAGTGATTAAGTCAAAAATCATGTGTCACCTGCAAGGTACCTGATGGTGATTCTTTGGAAATGTTCTTTACACTCAAGTGACAAGTATGCACTCGAGTGATATCTACAAGTTACATGATAGTAACTCCCTGAGTATGTTTATCACTTGAGTTGTAGAATGATACTTGAGTGATAGCCAAAAGCCTTGAGTTACCTGATGGTAACTTCTTATTTTAATGAGGAAAATATAATGAATTACTTCAGTGGCTACGTTGACACTCGAGTGACATTTAAATGCCTCTTCCTAACTAGAAGGAGAAAAGGATGGAAATTTCAAAAAAACATAAAAATCACCAGAGTGAAAATTGTTCACTTCAGTGACACACATGAAATAATGTTATCACTCTTCAGTGACATATAAAATCATTTATTCACTCATTCTTCTATAATTTTTTTTAAAACAAACACACTTTTCATTTTAAGTTTTCATTCATTACTCTGAAGGGAAAATTGGCTATTTCACTTTTACTTCTATTTTACCGCCACTCAATTTTCTTAGAACCAAATAGCCCATCATCCAGGGGGCCCATCTTTCCTCTCCCCTCATGATCTTTATTTCCCTTTCCTCCCCATCAATTAAGTTCCTTTCCCTCTTTAGATTTTTCTCCAACCAAACAGGCTGTTAGTGTACACTTAGACAAGAAAGTAGGTCTCACTTGATAAAACTAACGGACATCACTATCCTTATAAACTTGGCATTTTTGAACCCTTTCAGAATGTTATAGCCACTTTTACGCCTAAGAAGAGTATATGGTGCTAGGTGCTTATTAGGAAAAATTCATGGACATTTTTGCCCGTGAACCCTATATTTAAATGCCAAACTACATTCATATAGAAGTTAACATATTGAAGAAACTTACAAAAATTCATTATATATATATGGAATACATGGCTCCTTTATGTTACTGAATATACATATTCATCGTTAGCTACATACCAAGTGCGTGGACTAATTACAGAAGCTCTACAATGCATAAAAAGAGAAAACCAACATACAAGAGAACAAAAGCAAGCACTAACATACTAAGATGTAGCAATTGACAAAAGAAATAGCAAATAAATAACATAAAAATGGAAAATATAATAATGGCAAAGGGGAAAAGCTGAGAAAATATCAGAGAGCATCTTCAAAATCCCCTTACTATTTGTACTATCTTTGTCCCCTTCTTACACTGAATTTTCTCTCACCTTTTATGGGCTCATACGAATTATTCAAACAACCTGAAGATACCAAACTAAACAAGATCAAACTCATGATGTTCCACTTATCGAGAAGCTTCATGCTACTAGGTTACAAGGTTATTGACTTAAAGTCCTATATGGCTATATATAAAACTTTCCACTTGTCTTTGCCCTTGAATTTGAGTTAGCAAGAGCATTTTAGGAGCTCATGACTTTAAAAGCAATATGTATGGAAACCAAAGTAGCAAGTCTTGTACATCTTTGGATTTTCTTGTATATGTTGAACATATTTTCTAGTTCCACAACCTTGGCCATTCTTGTATATGAACGTATAGAATTTGCTACCAATATAATAATCCCAAATATGTGAATCCATAAGACTTGTTTAAATCTATATATAAATTTAACAGTAACATCAAACTTGTATAAATAAAACTATACTAGGAAAGTCATCTCTATTTTGACACCTTACCATGCTCGAACTTCAATTATTAGTTGCAATAAATTAAAGTAGATAGTTTTATTATTGAAACAATTGCATATATATATATATATATATATATAAATCAATCCTTCGTGTTTATGAATTATGTACCTGGGGTGTGATGAATTATGGATTTTTTTCTCACCATATTTTCTCCATTCATGAAAATCTTTTGCACTCGCTAAAACCATTGTCCATGTAATTGGTTGAACATTTGTATAGTAAATTCATTGTACAATTACATTATGCTTTAATACATTAAGAAAACCAATAGGAAGATCTACAAATGATTTCGAGTAATACCTAAAAAAATACAACACTTACCTAAGGTTTGTGTGCTCATTTTTTTCCAGAATCAGCTTATTTATAAGACTCTATAACTTGGACTCCAAAATCTCCAGTTTTAACATCATTTAGGAAATCCATCATGAAATACTCATATGCAGGCAAAAAAATTTTCCTCAATTAACTTGTAACGGAATTTCTAAGGTAATCATCAAAGATAATCAAAGAAGATTGGGTTTCAAAAATCTATCCAACTGCAACTTAAACAGTTGAAGCTTCTCTCTAGCATGATGATGATGGGATTGAGCAAGTGACTCATCACAATGCATACTAATGTTTAACCATTCAAGCACTCTAACCCATGGACTTCTCTTTGTAGCTCACAAGGAATTGTCTCACTTTTAAAACCTATTTTTGAATCCAATCGCAGCCTAACATGTTAGCAAGTTCATTACTTTTGGCCTCGTGAACCGTGTAACTTATATTGTTCATCATAAAAAAAGAGCACAAGGTTGATGATGAGTCATTATTATTGTAGATCTTAAAGTTATCCTCTAGATTAGTTTCCAGTAAATCCACAATTAGAGGTATTTACTCAGATAAAGAAGAAGATAAGGAAGATGACAACCATGAAACAAGTGTGTGCTCAAAAGCTCTTTCGAGTTTGTTCCGACATGGACAAGTAGCTATTAGGAAGTTCATCATGTAATGGTTGGTTCGATGGAACCCATCATTGCCGTAAACTACTAGCTTTTATAGAAGAAAAACTGTTATTAGATTGATACTCTTCTGGTCCTTGAGGTAAGGCCTAACTGAGAAGCTGATCTTAGTCTGAATTTATCGTTTCTTGCTCTCTCTGTTCTTATTGCACTCCCTGGGTCATTTAATGACTCCAAAAGAGCAATAATGATAACCAATTAAGCATTATAAAGTGACTTAAGTCTTGGAATAGAGAATAACTCTTCGTCCCTAATTGTGAAAATAGGATTTGATATTTGCCTTCCTCGGGAGAGATCGGTGCTAGGACACGCCTGGAAGAACTCAGGTAGTGACTTTTCTCTCATATCTTGTATGATGTTTTGGCATGCATAACTTATCGTTGAAATTGTGAAATGTGTGCCATGGTCCATTACGGTGCGAGCAGGTCAGCGTGAGCCGTATAGGGAGTGACAGTGGTCATTCTAGGTCAGCCGTTGGACTACCGTCGTAATCGACATGGATCTTTGTGAATCCGACCCATGGGGCGGTGTTTGTGAAACCAGCTGTGGGCTGTGTGTGCGTATCTTGCCTATGTGGCTTGTGATTATGACATGCTTTATATGGATCCCAGCTGTGGTGAATTATACTGTGTTGATTGTTGTGATGCAATACAACGTGAGCAATTCAGCGTGAGCAATCGTCAGGGATGACATGTGTCATACTAACCATTTCCGTTGTAGTTGCTTGTTGTTGATAGTGATTTGCTTACATGCACTATCATTGTACATTATGTGATTGACTTGTTACTACGGGGATTCTTTAGAATCTCACTCTCCCAAAATTAACCATTTTAGACAGGGCCGAAGGATCTAAAGGCAAGCAGGCGACGAAGAGTAGTTAGAGCTCCTGTTTAGGAGTATATTTTGGAGTTAATGGTTATCATTGTATATTTTGGAATTGTATATAGTAGATTTTGTGTAATCCCCAAGAAAAGGGTATGAATAGTAGGCTTTGTGCATTGTGTAAATCCCTTTTACTTATGAATGGAACCCGAGTGAGTCGGGAACTTATTTGCACTTTGATATTTGTAAATGGAATTCACCTGTTCAGGCCATTATTGATTTGTATTGTGAATATGAGACCATTGTGAATAAGTTTGAAAAAGTTTTTGCAAATCTGATTTTTGGGCAAAAGATTTCTTTGATAAGTCCCAACTCGAATTATGGTCCCTAATTACAACTTAAG
The DNA here is from genome assembly GCA_963855925.1 of Inga laurina. Classification (NCBI taxonomy): domain Eukaryota; kingdom Viridiplantae; phylum Streptophyta; class Magnoliopsida; order Fabales; family Fabaceae; genus Inga; species Inga laurina. Next base: position 28,837,564 of record OY979706.1, on the reverse strand, counting down.
TATGAGTTTAAGAACTTAATCTCGGCCTAAGGTGGGAAGGGGGTTACACCAACAGTCCCTGAGTAGCTAACAACGGTTCAGGTTAGGACGGTGTGCCTTTCCGGCGGAGAAAAGGGATGAGGGTGGAGTGTGATTTGTGCTGCTGCTGCTGTATGATGATTTGCTTACATGCTATGTGCTTATGTGTAGTATAAATGTTTTGTTACTACTGGATTCTCTTGAATCTCATTCTTTCCTTTAAACTAACCTTTCAGACAGGGTGAGTGGCTCATAGGAGAAGCACACAACTTGGAGTGGTTAGAACCCTGTAGGGACATTTTCTTTTGGAAATATTGGTTATTCATGTTGAACAGAGTTCTTGTAAATTATTTTTGGGTTGTAATTAGTAGTCGAATGAAGTAGTGTAATCCCCTATATGGGAATGGTAAACCTTGGAGTGATTGAATGGAACCCGGGGGTTGCTGGGATTGCTATTAGATATGCTGATATTAATGAATGTAAATTAACTGTACAGGTGATTATGTTCGATAATTGAACTTGAGACCGGAATAGAAAATAAGTTTTGAAATCTTTGTAAAGTCCCTACTATTTAGTGGGTGTTTTAATGAGCTTTGAACTATTTGACGGTCTCTAACCCCTTTTTACTATGTGTTATCGAATCTTAATTACGCTAATTAAGGTAAGGGGTTACACTAGGTACTAGAACTTCCTTTGCTTGTGATGATTCCATTATCCTTTGATACCGTTGGCACCACTCTGATGCCGCTGGTACCATCCTGATACCATTATCACGGGTGCTGGTATCATTGCTGTGTGCACTGGTGTCACTAATACCACCAACTAGAAACTGGTATCACCTTTGAGTGCACTAATACCCCTGTTCCCTGATATTGCTGATACCATCCTCATATCGGTATTGTAATACTTATTGCCATTCAGGTATTCATTATTTCTCTGGGGCTGATTATCAGACTGGGAGGATTCACACTTTTAGTATTGCCGTTTGTGCATATTTTCTATCATTGTATAATCATGACCATGTCAATATACTATCCTGTTACAAGAACCACCACACTACTAGAATCGCTTGGGCCTCTTTCAAAATTGTTGTGGGCTCTGATACCAAAATGTCACACCTTTATCATATTTTCACGTTTTCCAGAGTGCTTGCGCACAATTCGGTGAGCAATACAAGAATAGCGTAAATATACTGCTATATTGATACAATGTACTTGATTACATTACTGGTTTTCCCCACAGGGTTTGATAATATATAAAACATTATCCCAAAATATTCAAAAATAGACTACATATTACCAAACAGCTCCGATCTCAGGATCCACACCCTTCAATTGCGCATATTTACTGCTTTGCCCTTAGAGCCAGTAGTTTCTGCTGGAATATTTATTTATTTGAAAATGGTGAGATTCAAAAGAATTTCGGTAGTAACATACAATCAATCATATCAAATGCGAAATTAAATATGTCATGTTCCATGTTATGCAACAAATTAATAACAATACCACGTCATGTTTACATAAGTTACGGGCTCAATCCCCCACTATCTGTGTAACCTTGGTAGGGATATTAATTAACAACCACGTTAGTGTGCCCCAATACACACAAATTGCCCTCCTCGGCAAAACCAAATTTATTAATTAAATCACTAAACATGATATACACAAACATATAATAATGGCATAGTGTATGAAGGATCGAGTTACTACCTTGTATCCCTTTTTGTAACAGAAAACAATTCCTAATTTGGTTTGGCTCGGGTGTAACAGACTGATTTTAAAAATCCAAGTTTACAAGAATTAGGCTAAAACCCATTCATGTATCACTTTAGACTCTTTCAAAGTATTTTTGTTGGTTATATTAGTCTAAAAATACAAAATTACCAAAATGCCCCCGGGACCCGGTCCAGCCCCGATTTACCCTGTCCGACTGTACTTTTCTAGAAATTTTGATCTGGGTTATTCCTACACAGTTTTGCATGTAGAACCCATTTTTTACCTTGATTATCATAGAATCACTGCCAAATGACAGTTTTGCCCTTGACAACCCCTATTTAGGGTTTTAGGGGTATTTTCGTAATTTCACATTCTAGGGCTTATCTCACAAAGTGTTCAACATCTACCCTACACAATTTTCCCTCTTGAATACCATGGAAGTGTTAGATATATGAAATTCCAGCTCTAACCCCTCCATATAGCTCTAGCTGAAACATACATATACAAAGAAAAAAATGTGTTTTTGAGTTCTAACACCAAAAGCTTGCTCCTTTCCACTCTAATCCACTTGATTAACCATTTAAACACTTAATATACAAGATTTGAGGAAATTTGGGTAGCATAACCCCTTAGGGTTTCAATTTCCCAAATTTACAAATTCACCAAACAATCCACAACTCAAATTAAGAATCACAACAACAACCTCAATACACCAAGTATTTGAGATTTTTGAAGTTACCTCTTGATTCTTGGTCTTTCTCTCTCTAGGGCGTCACCTTCCTCTCTCCTTAACCTTGAGATTTTGCTTGCTACACAATGGTTTCATGAAGAATAAGATTTTGCTTACTCCAACTTTAACAATTATAATTTAATCTCTTGCCTTTAGATTATTGACATTTGGCATATTTATGACTCCAATTAATTATTTCCCTTCCTCTTTTCTCTTGTTCCACAATTTACACAATTGTCATTACATTGTTTTCTTCAATTTTGTAACAATTGGCAATTTTGGCAGATTTTCTGGCCAAACTTGAAAAATCATAACTTTATTTATAGAACTTTAATTAGAGTGATTTCAAAGGCTATGTAACCCTTATTAAGTCTAGTTTCAAGGAAAAATATAGCCTTTAACCAACAAGAACCTCAAAATTCCCAGAATTTAAATCTTTGGGCTCTATACCAGAAAATAGCCAGTTTCACTGAGTAAACTTCAAAAATTCATAAATCTTAGTCTACAAGTTTGAAAGTTACTCATTTCCTAGTAAATTAAAGTTTAGGATTGATGAACCTATGTCATGTGAGTTCACAAAATAAAACTAGGTTTCAAAATGTAGCGTAGTAGCTCAACCTAGGTTATTCTTGTGAGGAGATTAATTTCCAGGTTTCTAAATAATAAAGTGATAAAAACCTTAAAGTCATGAGAAATACTTTTGAGAATTTAATTTTAAAACTATGAAGTAATCTAAGCTAAAACAATATTTTTGTATTTTTCAGTTTTTAAAATAAAGAAGCAAAAGGAATTGAAATTAATACTAATAACAAGATAAATTCAATTAACTAATATAATGATGAGATGAGATTCCCTTGAGTTGAGGCTTTAGTCTTCCTCGCTTGCTAATAATATTAATTCCATAATATGAGTCAAGAGGATGGAACTAAGTTATCACTGGCTCCATACTTGCAATAATCATTTAATTCATTCTACCGAAGCAATTAAATGAAGACCACCAAATAATTCAAACTTAAGGAGATGAATAATCAACTTCCAATTCTAGCTTGTAATTACCATTACAAAAGTTCAAAACATTCAGTTTAGTCATTTACAATCCACTTAACCAAGTTGGAATAAACAACTTAACTTACTCCTAATATGAATCATACAAAGCTTAATTAATCAACTCCTAACTCAACCACCAAGTTTATTCACTTGGCATAGAACAATCTAAATCACACTTACATACTTAACCAATCCATATAATTATGAAATAGAAAGAGAACTTAAGGAATTCCATTAAAGTTTAGAAGATCAAACCATTACCCAACTCAAGGAAATCACCAAGACTTAACTACTCATGAAGGGAGAAAATGAAGCTTGAAGAAAGGAAAGGAGAATAGCCATGGAAATAAGATGCAACAACCACCTTCACGTCTTCAATTCTGCACACAACAGCTGCGCCTCCTTCCATTCAGTCAACTCTCTCACGCCCTTCTTTCCATTATTTCGACTCCTTCACGTTTCCCTTTCACATTCGGTGCTCACCTCTCCTCCTTCCATAATAGCCACCAAACCGCTCTCTTCCTTTATTATTCGATGCCTTCTTTCACACCAGCCGCCAAACCCTTTATTCTATTTCATGTTTCTTCACCATTTCTCCTTCCATGTGGTCCCGCGTATTCTCTCTATTCTTCATATTTCCCCTTTCTTTATTCAACTCGGTCCACCTCCTAATTCTGTCTACTCTTCTCCTTCATTCAATTCGGTCAGCTCCTCCTTTTAATATTTTGGTCCAACTCTTCCACGTCATTCCCCTTTTTGATTCTACACGTCTCTACCTCCTTGTCTTTTATTAACCATTTCAGTCAACTCCTCTTTTTTTCTTCAATTCTTCCCTTTCCAATTGTCGGCTGAAGCTCCCTTTCTTATTCATTTCGTGCTCTTTTTTCTCCTCTCCCCTTTTCATTTCATTTTGGCTCTTGCTCTATATATTCTTCACAGCCGCTTTCCTCCTCTTTATTCTATTGGTCCAGCTGTTCTCTTTTTCCCTCAATAAATCTCATTCAGTCCAGCAGTTCTTTCATGTTTTAGTTGGGTTAGCTCCTCCTTTTATTCTTCAATTCGGTTCAACAGTCCCTAAATAATTCAGTCGCCACCTCCTTCAACTCTTCAATTGTCTTTAGGTTAAAAGTGAGTTAAGGTATGTTTGGATAAGAGGTGAAAATCTGTTTTGGCATTAGGCACAAAATTGCAACCACCAAACATGGCCCTTACTCATTTAACCTCTTTTTAGGAAAAATTTGAAAATAAATTCTACAAATGTGATGTCCCACTCTTGTTCTTCATTAAGCTCCAAAATAACATCTTTGACATTAACCACTCAAGTTGTGCCACATTATCACCTACAAAATTAGTTTCATAAAGGTAATATCTTTTGCTCACAATTAAAGAATAATGGGAATAACAAATACTAATTAAAAATATAACAATTTAACCACTATAATTTTCAAATTATTATTTCACTAAAATCTCACATTTACACTTGATTATACCCAAAATATTCAATTAAATGCCACAAAAGCCTAAGATTAATTAATAAAATTATATAAATATTGACCTCTATCAAGGATGTCTACTTTCATCTTATAAAATTTCACAATTTTTGAACATCATTTGAATAACCCAAACCTTATGACAAACTTACTGCCTCAAAGGAAATTTAACCGGTAGCACTGTTTACATTCCAATCTTCAGTTTTAATTCCTATGATCAAAATTTATAGCCAGAGGCTGTTAAAAGTATATCAATACTCACCGTTTTATTCCTTTAAATAGAAGGAATTTTGGTGACTGAAATTTGCGATGTTATATTTCTCCCTCCGTTCAATAAATTTTGTCTTCAAAATTTGAACATCGTATAGATTCACCTATACCTTGGAGAATCCCTTTTTATCACTTCATCCATCCTTTTATCATGTGCAAGCTCACCAGCAATGCAATATGATGATCATATTCAATCTATCCTTTTCATTTGCAAGCTCATAGAGCAATGCAACACAACCATCGTATTCTCATAAAAAATCTCAGATAGTATTCAACATTCATCACTCGTTCAGTTCATAGTATAAAGCATGTAATTAAACACAGGACCTACTGGTCTATTCCCACAACGCTTGGTTCCTTAGGCCACACAACCTCTTTGGGACTCCGCCCAGATCGCACAATCATCTTCCTTTTTGTGTAACGGTACCTTTTGACCCCTCAACTTTAAGGCCATAGGCCTTAAGTATCGGCTTGCTAATCGTTCAAGGGCAACACCATACAGGACTCTCACCAAGCAGGGATTGTCCCATCCTTCACACCGAGGGCCTCTGCCACACATGTGCTTACGGATTTATTTGGTAACAAACATAACAAGAACTGGACCTCACTCGCCCAGGCCATTCAAAAGCACTTGGTCTTACTGGTCTTACTGCCTTAAGCCTCTGCTAGGTACAACTCCCAAACATATCATATTCTGCCGGCCTAAGGACTTGTCCATCAGGTCTTATGGCCTAAGCACATACAGTTATCATCCTTGCTGAATACATATTGAGACTGACAACCTCAGGACATATAGCCTATTAGGTATTAATGCTCTATACAAACATGTGGGTTGGGGCTTACGGCCAACATGAGTGGGTATTTGATTTTGAGAGGCTACAGTGTGGAGAGTATTCACCCCCATTTTACCCTACTAACCTAGAACTCGTCCCAATCTCTATTTATACGTGTCATCACAAACCATATAGGTTGTGTGACTATCAACCATACAGGTCATTTCACTGTTGACCACACTTCCACTGCCCACTTTAAAGTCTATCTCCTCATATGAACTTTGATAATGTCGAGATGATTTAATAGGAGTCCCATAGGAATCTACTATAATACCTGACTACACCCACAATACCAAAATGTCAATTCTTGGCCTGTTTTAACTCAAATCATTCTGGGTCAATATCGGTCCAACTCTGACATATTCACAAACTCTACTTCCCTCATCAGGGTACTCTACCCACATTGTACAGGTAATCTAAAAGCCACTCGTATATTCTATTCTTTGCCTCAACCTTAAGACCATATCTTGTGGCTACTTTTTTTTCAAGAACTATTCTCATTCAAAAGGGAATATTCTATTATCAAAATCTCCCCATGCTATATTAGCAACTAGTAACCTCGAGAAACCTCATACATATTTCAATACATTCTAGTACCATGTTCTAGTACCTCAGACCATCCAAGTCAATTCAAATTCCTAAAGAATCAGTTCAACTATTGAGTCTGATTCTTAGATCACAATTCAACTCTTAGAATCTCAAAATTAGCTAAGCTAGGAAATCACTTTCCTCAATTCCCTGGATCATCACTAGCCCAACACATTTCTAAATAAATTTGCCAGCCTAAGGACACACTGGTCTACTAGGTTTTAGGGCCTTTAGACACACAAGTCCATTACAACATATCTGGCATGTAAGATTTTACAGTCTAGGGTCCCTAGAGTTAGGATCGGCAGGTACAGTGGAAGAATTTAAAAAAACATTTCACCGATCCTAATCGAGGATCTATCAATGACGTTTAAACCAAGTTGGAAGGATTCATACCTTTTATGAATCTGGGTTTTCATGATCTTTAGGAGCCAACATGTCAGGTCCGCTCCCTCTACCGGTATCCACACGAATGCTCTCCAACTGAGACTGCGTGCTAGCGCCTCTAATTCTCCTAAGGTTTCCCTTGCGGCTCTTAATTCTAATGTGTATCTCAGTATATCTGCTCTATCAAGTTTATAACCTATGAGGGCTATTTTCAAATTTTAAAATTAATCATCATTAATTTCAAAATTAATTAACTATTAATTATCTTGATAAGCTAATTAAATAAATTCAGTTTAAATTAAATCTGTCCAACAGTTTTAATTCAACCTATTTATTTAATCCAAATAAAGAGCTATTAGATTTAAGTTATCTTCATAAATTAAATCTGAGATACCATATCTCTATCATGTTAGTTACTAGTTTAATTTATCTTAATAAATTAAATTTAAAACTAACACAGTATAATAATATAATATAATATAATATAATATAATATAATATAATATAATATATATATATAATATGTATTTCGAAAATACACATCTATATAATATTATTAATGATTTTTTATATTACATATATACATATATGTATAAATATAAAATTCATCCACCCTAATCAAACATTATCTCGTGTTAGGCCATTCTTGTGTGCGACCCTATAGGCCCATATGAAGTTGGCAGTGGGCAAATAACTATATTAATCCCCAAGTCGCAAGCGACCTCTAGCAAGACATCACGACTACCCAATTCATATAAGGATCGTTAACACGATGCATCTTGTCATACAACCATATCACGTCCCTTTTGTCACACGATATATCGATCAAGGATGAGGCATGGATAATGTCATCCTCTTATTGCTGACTATTACTTTCTTAATTCTTGAGTAGTCCGACAATAGAAATGGAAACTCCTTTCCATTGTAATATGGCCATACATTTCTCAGACTTACTCATCGAGGGGCCTAGTAATATCTCTCTACTAATGTGAGAGACAAATTCCATCTTGATCATTCATTTTCCTCAGCATGAAAAATTACCAAGCCTGATTATAGCCTTTGTCATCACCCGGTCAAAGGTGACTTTTGACGAGTTAAAGCTTAGCAACTCTCATGTAAGAATCCATTATGACCTCAGGTCAAAGGGCATTGTGACGTGGTTATACATGAGAAATGCTTATGACTTGATCCATGTAGCTTTCTCATAGTGGGTCGGTCCAGCACCTTGTACTCTTACAAGTGCCTAAGACTTTGAATCGTATCTCCATATCTTATCAAAGTCATATTGATCTTGTTTCATCTTTGCTCTAGCATAGATTACCAACCAGGGACATTTTAGGACAATCTTTATGAATTAACCAAGGATACAATTATCACAGTTAACATGCAAGTAATATGATAATAGAATGGAGAAATTTCATTAAATTAAAAATGTTCAAAGTACAATGATTGGCCCTTTGGGCACAATTTCCAACATCCTCCCACTTGCCCTAGGTACAATCATTAATTTGCCTAATTCCCATTATCCTAACATGACGCTCATGCTCTGCCTGTGCAAGAGGCTTAGTAAGAGGATCAGCAATATTATCTTCTCCTGCTACTTTGCATATCTTTATATCACCTCTATCATTGATTTCTCTAATAAGATGAAATCGCCTGAGTATATGCTTGGTCCTTTGATGTAACCTAGGCTCCTTAGCTTGGCAATAGTACCGCTATTGTCAAAGAACAAATCTATTGGATTTGAGATGGTAGGCACCACCACTAGTTCAGTATTGAACTTTCTGATCCAAATGACTTCTTTAGCTGCATCCGATACTACTATATACTCAGCTTCTGTTGCAGAATCATCTACAGTGCTCCGCTTGGAGCTCTTCCAGTTTATTGCTCCACCATTTAAGAGGAATACGTATCCAAATTGTGATTTAAGGTTGTCTTGGTCAGTCTGGAAACTTGCATCTGTGTAACGGGTTACGCAGAGCTCATCATCCAATCCACCATAGACCAAAAATAAGTCCTTAGTCCTTATTAAGTACTTTAGGATATTCTTGACCGCAGTCCAATGACCCTCACCAGGATCTTATTGGCATCTGCTGGTCATACTTAAGGCAAATGAGACATCCAGTCGAGTACATAACATGGCATACATGATGGATCCAATGGCCGAGGCATATGGAACCTTACTCATGCGATCTCGCTGATCAAGTGTGATAGGACATAGATCCTTGCTAAGATGGATGCCATGAGAATGGGCATGTAACCCCTTTTTGAATCCTGCATACTGAACCTATGCAATATCTTGTCTTTGTATGTACTCTGACTTAGGCCTATTAGTCTTTTGGATCTATCCCTATAGATCCTAATCCCTAAGATATAGGTGGCTTCACCTAAATTTTTCATTGAAAAGGACTTTCCTAACCAAGACTTGACACTCTGCAAGGTAGGAATATCATTCCCAATGAGTAGGATCTCATCTACGTAAAGCACTAGAAATACAACTTTTCTCCCACTAACCTTCTTGTAAACACAAGGTTCATCGATGTTTTGAATGAATCCAAACTCTTTGACTACTTCATCAAAATGATGATTCCAACTCCAAGATGCTTGCTTCAATCCATAAATGGATCTTTGAAGGTTGTAAATTTTACCAGAGTCCTCTAGACGCACAAAACCTTCAGGTTGTGTTATGTACACATCCTCAAGAAGCTTTCCATTAAGGAAGGCTCTTTTGACATCCATCTGTCATATTTCATAGTCATAATATGCTGCAATGGCGAGAAGGATTCTGATTGATTTGGCCATTGCAACAGGGAAAAGGTTTCATCACAGTTTATAATATGAGTTTGAGTGAATCCTTTTGCAACTAGTCGTGCCTTGAAGACATTTGCATTACCATCCATGTCAGTTTTCTCCTTGAAAACCCATTTGCACCCTATGGTTTTTACACCATCAGGTGGATTGACTAAGGTCCATACCTGATTGTCGAACATGGATTGCATTTCAGACTTCATGGCATTTAACCATTTCTCAGAGTTTGGTCCCACTTTGGCTTCTTGATAAGTGGTGGGCTCATTTTGCTCAATGAGCAACACATCACGGCCTTCAGTAATCAAAAATCCATATCTTTGAGGCTGATGTCGTGTCCTATTAGATCTTCATGGACCTTGTGTTACTTGAGGAGGCTCAGCAACTTGTTGTGAGTCTTCTCTAATTTCCATCTGTGGTTCTGTACTATCTTGTGACTCTCGAATTTCTTCGAGATGTACCTCGCTCCCACTGATTGTTTTAGAGACAAACTCTCTTTCTAGAAACTTACCATTTCGAATAACAAACACTTTGTTATCGGTGGGATTGTAGACATAGTATCCTTTCATTTCTTTAGGATACCCCACGAAAAGGCACTTTGTGGATCTGGGCATTAATTTATTAGAGGCTTGTTGCTTGACATATACCTCACATCCCCAGATTTTGAGAAAAGATAAACTTGGTTTCTTTCCAGTCCACATCTCATATTGTGTCTTTTCAATTGCCTTAGATGGAACACAATTTAGTGTGAACGCAACTGTCTCTAAGGTATATCCCCAACAGGACGGTGGACGATCTGTTTGACTCATCATAGATCAAACCATATCTAATAATGTTCGATTCCTCCGTTCAGAAACGCCATTCCATTGTGGTGTTCCTGGAGGAGTCAATTGTGAGATTATCCCACAACTCCTAAGATGGTCAATGAATTCTTGGCTCAAATATTCAACACCTCGATCAGATCGAAGTGCTTTAATTGTTTTACCAAGTTGGTTTTGTACTTCATTTTGAAATATTTTGAACATTTCAAAAGATTCAGATTTATGTTTTATTAGATAGATATAGCCATATCTACTAAAGTCATCTATAAATGTAATGAAGTAGACATAACCTCCTCTGGCAGCTATATATATATATAAATATTAAATTCGTCCACCCTAATTAAACATTATCTCGTGTTGGGCCATTCTTGTGTACAACCCTGTAGGCCCATATGAAGTTGGCAGTGGGCCAATAACTGTATTAACCCATAAGTCGCAAGCGGCCTCTAGCAAGACATCACGACTACCTAATCATATGAGGATCGTTAACACAATGCAACCTGTCATACAACCATGTCATGTCCCTTTTGTCACATGATATATCGATCAAGGATGAGGCATGCATAATGTCATCCTCTTATTCCTGACTATTACTTTCTCGATTCCTAAGTAGTCTGACAATAGAAATGGAAACTCCTTTCCATTGTAGCATGGCCATACATTTCTCAAACTTACTCATCGAGGGGCCCAGTAATATCTCTCTACTAATGTGAGGGACAAATTCCATCTTGATCATTCATATTCCTCTGCATGAAAAACCACCAAGCCTGATTGTAGCCTTTATCATCACCCGACAAAGGTGACTTTTGACTAGCTCAAAGCTTAGCAAATCTCATGTAGGAATCCATGATGACCTCAGGTCAAAGGGCATTGTGACGTGGTTATACATGAGATAAGCTTATGACTTTATCCATGTAGCTTTCTCATAGTGGGTCGGTCTAGCACCTTGTACTCTTACAAGTGCCTAAGACTTTGAATCATATCTCCATATCTTATCAAAGTCATACTGATCTTGTTTCATCTCTGCTCCCACATAGATGACCAACCAGGGACATTTTAGGACAATCTTTATGAATTATCCAAGGATACAGTTATCACAGTTAACATGTAAATAATTTGATAACAGAATGGAGAAATTTCATTAAATTAATAATGTTCAAAGACAATGATTGGCTCTTTGGGCAAAATTTCCAACACCTAGCCCAACTTTTAGGTTCATCATAAAATCTAGAACCTCTACATTAAACAGATTAGAAATCATTTCTCTCAATTATACTCAATAGGTATGCTAAGAATCAGGATCAATAGCACCTATTTTAACCTTCACAGTATTTGGGTAATATCCTTAAAACATTACTGAAGGTTCAATGTCATGCCCAGGGTTCACAAGATAGTACAACCTGGATCATATCTTGACCTAAGCACAATTTTAGCTTAGATCTGATTCAAACCTATCCTTAATCCTTTAGTATCATTAGTTCGGATCCTCTAGGATCGATATACAATATAATCATCACACATCATGAATTAACATATATCTTGTCTACATTCCTTTAACATTACAATATTACTACGGATTATTGCTTAGCATGGAGAAACCTTAAACATTTACTGCATCTCAAGTTTCCTATCACCTTATCAAATGAACTTTTCTGTGCAGTAATTACTGCAATAGAAATGGTTCGGATTGAGATTAATACTTACATCATCATCATCTCCTTGCTTATAAACCTCATTTGAATAATCTAACTAAAATGATTATTAGTCATGGAGAAACCTCAAGATAATAATCATTCCTCAAGTCTCCATGACCTTGCCAACTCAACTTCCCAGGTTCACCCATCCTAAGATTTTCCCGAGTTGAGAACGCTTAACTTTTGTGTGCCTATGCCCAAATGTAGACACCGGCTCTATCTGCTCTTGACCACCAATACCCTAAGACTACCCTTATCTCAAAAATTGTTCCCATTGCCTCCGGGCATCAAAATACTGCTTAGGGACTGCATTTCAGTGCTAGTAAATGTATAACATCAATTCTGATACCATTATCAGAACCCATACTATTAGTGTTCTGAAACCATCATTGCGTGTATTGATACCTCTATCTAGTGCACTAGTCCCACTGGTACCGTCGACTGGGTATTGACATTTCCTCTGCATGTGATAATTCCATTGTCTTTTAATACCATTGACACCACTCTGATGATGCTGATACCATCCTGATACCATTATCACGGGTGTTGTTATCATTGTTGTGTGTACTGGTATCACTAATACCACCAACTAGGTACTGGTATCACCTTTTAGTGCACTAATACCCCTGATACCACTACTACTATCCTTAGATCGGTATCCTAATACTTACTGCCCTTTGGGTATTTGTTATTTCTCCATGGTTGTTTATCAGATTGGGAGGATTCACTCTTTTAGTACTCCCGTCTGTGCATATTTTCAATCATTTTATAATGAAAACCATATCAGTATACTATTATGTTGCAAGGACTGCCACTTTGCCAGAACCGCTTGGGGCTCTTCCAAAACCGCTATGGCTCTGATACCAAAATGTACACCCTTATCTTATTTTCACATATTTCAGAGTGCTTGTACACAGTTCACAGAGCAACACATGAATAGCGTAAATATATTGATTTATTGATACAATGTACTTGATTACATTATCGGTTTTCCCTACAAGGTTTGAAAATATATACAAAATTATCCCAAAATATTCAAAAACAGACTACATATAACCAAACAACTTGAATCTTGGGATCCACACCTTTCAATTGTGCGTATTTACTACTTTACCCTTGGAGCCACTAGCTTCTACTGAAATATTTATTTATTTGAAAAAGGGTGAGATTCAAAAGAATCTCAGTAGTAATATATAATCGTTCATATAAAATGAGATATTAAATATGTCATGTTCCATGTTATGCAACAAATTAATAACAATACTATAGCATATATACATAAGATAGAGGCTTAATCCTCCACTATCTGTATAACCTTTGTTAGGATATTACTCAATAACCAGATTAGTGTGTCTCAATACACACAAATTGCCCTCCTCGACAAAACCACATTTATTAATTAAATCACTAAAGATGGCATACATAAACATATAATAATGGCATAGTGTATGTGTTAGGATTTTACCGATCCTAATCGAGGATCTATCAATGGTGTTTAAATCGAGTTAGAAAAATTCGTACCTTTTTCAATTTAGGGTTTTCACGATCTCTAGGAGCCAACACCTCAGGTCCGCTCCCTCTACCGGTATCCACAAGAATACGTGCTAGCGCCTCCAATGTTTTTAGGGTTTCCCTTGCGGCTCTCAATTCTCATGCATGTATGAGTATATCTGCTCTATCAAGTTTATAATCTATGATGGCTATATTCAAAATTTAAAATTAATCATCATTAATTTCGAAATTAATCAATTATCTTGATGAGCTAATTAAATAAATTCAGTTTAAATTAAATATGTCCAACAGTTTTAATTTAACCTATTTATTTAATCCAAATAAAGAGCCATTAGATTTAATTTATCTTCATAAATTAAATCTGAGATACTATATTTCTATCATGTTAGTTATTAAATTTAATATATCTTAATAAATTAAATTTAAAACTAACACAATATAATAATATCATATAATATATATATAATATAATATAAGATATGTATTTCGAAAATATATATATCTATATAATATTATTAACGAATTTTATATTATATATATAAATATAAAATTCGTCCACCCAAATTTAAACATTATCTCGTGTTGGGCCATTCTTATGTGCGACCCCGTAGACCCATATGAAGTTGGCAGTGGGCCAACAACTGTACTAACCCAAAAGTCGCAAGCAGCCTCTAGCAAGACATTATGACTACCCAATTCATATGAGGATCATTATCATGATGCAACTTGTCATACAACCATGTCACGTCCCTTTTGTCACACAATACATCGATCAAGGATAAGGTATGGATAATGGCATCCTCTTGTTCCTAACCATTACTTTCTCAATTCCTGAGTAGCCTGACAATAGAAATGGAAACTCCTTTCCATGAGTATGGCCATACATTTCTCAGACTCACTCATCGAGGGGCCCAATAATATCTCTTTACTAATGTGAGGGACAAATTCCATCTTGATCATTCATATTCCTCTGCATGAAAAACCACTAAGCCTGATCGTAGCCTTTATCATCACTCGGTCAAAAGTGACTTTTGACTAGTTCAAAGCTTAGCAACTCTCATGTAGGAATCCATGATGACCTCAGGTTTAAGGGCATTGTGATGTGGTTATACATGAGAAAAACTTATGACTTGATCCATGTAGCTTTATCATAGTGGGTCGGTCTAGTACCTGTACTCTTACAAGTGCCTAAGACTTTGATTCGTATCTCCATATCTTATCAAAGTCATACATGTCTTATTTTATCTCTGCCCCCACATAGATGACCGACCAGGGACATTTTAGGACAATCTTCATGAATTATCCAAGGATACAATTATCACAGTTAATATGCAAATAATATGATAACAGAATGGGGAAATTAAAGTAATAATGTTCAAAGTATAATGATTGGCCCTTAGGGTACAATTTCCAACATCCTCCCACTTGCCCTAGGTACAATAATTAATTTTCCTAATTCCCATTGCCCTAATATGACGCACATGCTTTGCTTGTACAAGTAGCTTAGTAAGAGGATCAGCAACATTATCTTCTCCTGCTACTTTGCATATCTTTATATCACCTATATCATTGATTTCTCTAACAAGATGAAATCGCCTGAGTATATGCTTGGTCCTTTGATGTGACCTAGGCTCCTTAGCTTGGCAATAGCACCGCTATTGTCAAAGAACAAATCTATTGGATTTGAGATGGTAGGCACTACGCCTAGTTCAGTAATGAAATTCCTGATCCAAATGGCTTCTTTAGCTACATCTGATGCTACTATATACTCAACTTTTGTTGCGGAATATTCTAAAGTGCTCTGCTTGGAGGTCTTCCTGCTTACTGCTCCACCATTCAGGAGGAATACATAGCTAGATTGCAATTTAAGGTCCTATTGGTTAGTGTGGAAACTTGCATCTGTGTAACCGGTTACACAGAGCTCATCATCCAATCTACCATAGACCAAAAATAAGTCCTTAGTCCTTCTTAAGTACTTTAGAATATTCTTGATCGTAGTCCAATGACCCTCACCAGGATCTTGTTGATAACTGCTAGTCATACTTAAGGCAAACGAGACATCCGGTCAAGTACATAACATGGCATACATGATGGATCCAATGGCCGAGGCATATGGAACCTTACTCATGCGATCTCGCTGATCAGGTGTGTTAGGACACAGATCCTTTCTAAGATGGATGCCATAAGACATGGGTATGTAACCCCTTTTTGAATCCTGCATACTAAACCTATGCAGTATCTTGTCTATGTATGTGTTCTGACTTAGGCCTATTAGTCTTGTAGATCTATCCCTATAGATCCTAATCCCTAGGATGTAGGTGGCTTCACCTAAGTCTTTCATTGAAAAGGACTTTCCTAACTAAGAGTTGACACTCTGCAAGGTAGGAATGTCATTCCCAATGAGTAGGATGTCATCTACATAAAGCACTAGAAATACAACTATGCTCTTACTAACCTTCTTGTAAGAACAAGGTTCATCGATGTTTTGAATGAATCCAAACTCTTTGACTACTTCATCAAATTGATGATTCTAGCTTTGAGATGCTTGCTTGAATCCATAAATGGATCTTTGAAGCTTGTAAACTTTACCAGAGTCCTCTGGACGCACAAAACCTTCAGGTTGTGTCATGTACATATCCTCAAGTAGCTTTCCATTAAGAAAGGTTGTTTTGACGTCCATCTACCATATTTCATAGTCATAATATCCTGCAATAGCAAGAAGGATTTTGATTGATTTGGCCATTGCAACTGGGGAAAAGGTTTCATCATAGTCTACACCATAAGTTTGAGTAAATCCTTTTGCAACCAGTCATGCCTTGAAGACATTTAAATTGCCATCCATGTCAGTTTTCTCCTTGAAAACCCATTTGCACTTGATGGTTTTTACACCTTTAGGAGGATCGACTAAGGTCCATACCTGATTATGGTACATGGATTGCATTTCAGACTTTAAGGCTTTTAGCCATTTCTCAGAGTTTGGTCCCACTATGGCATCTTGATAGGTGGTTAGCTCATTTTGCTCAATGAGCAACACATCACGGCCTTCAGTAACCAGAAATCCATATCTCTGAGGCTGATGCCGTGTCCTATCAGATCTTCGTGGACCTTGAGTTTCTTGAGGAGTCTCAGCAACTAGTTGTGAGTCTTCTCTAATATCTATCTGTGGTTTAGTACTATCTTGTGACTCTCAAACTTCTTCGAGATGTACCTTGCTCCTTCATACATTATAGTATGGCCATACATTTCTCAAACTCACTCATCGAGGGGTCCAGAAATATCTCTCTACTAATGTGAGGCACAAATTCCATCTTGATCATTCATATTCCTTTGCATGAAAAACCACCAAGCCCGATCGTAGCCTTTATCTTCAGTCGGTGAAAAGTGACTTTTGACTAGTTCAAAGCTTAGCAACTCTCATAGAGGAATCCATGATGACCTCAACTCTAAGGGCATTGTGACGTGGTTATACATGAGAAAAAGTTATGACTTGATCCATGTAGCTTTCTCATAGTGGGTTGATCCAGCACCTTGTACTCTTACAAGTGCCTAAGACTTTGATTCGTATCTCCATATCTTATCAAAGTCATACTGGTCTTGTTTCATCTTTGCTCCGGCATAGATGACTGACCAGAGACATTTTAGACAATCTTTATGAATTATCTAAGGATACAATTATCACAGTTAACATGCAAATAATATGATAACAGAATGGAGAAATTAAAATAATAATGTTCAAAGTATAATGATTGGCCCTTAGGGCACAATTTCCAATAGTATGAAGGATCGAGTTACTACCTTGTATCCCTTTTTACAACAAAAAACAATTATGAATTTGGTTCTGCTCGGGCGTAACAAACTAATCCTAAAAATCCAAGTTTACAAGAATTAGGTTAAAACCCATTCATGTATCACTTTAGACTCTTCTAAAGTATTTTTGTTGGTTATATTAGTCTCAAAACTGCAAAAGTACCAAAATTCCCCTGGGGACCCGGTCCAGCCCTTATTTACTCTGTCTGACCGTACTTTTCTAGAAATTTTGACCCTGGCTAAACTTGAAAAATTATAACTTTATTTGTAGAACTTCAATTGGAGTGATTCTAAAGGCTATGTAACCCTTATTGAGTCTAGTTTCAAGAAAAAAGATAGGATTTAGCCAACTAGAAGCTCCAAATTCCTAGAATTTAAATCTTTGGATGCTGTCGTAGAAAATAACTAGATTCAATATGTGAACTTCAAAAATTCATAACTCTTAGTATACAAGTCCAAAAATTATCTATTACCTATAAAATTAAAGCTTAAGATATCTACTTTCTTCCTATAAAATTTTACAATTTTTGAACATTATGTGATCATCCAAAACCAAATGACAAACTTACTGCCTTGCAGGAAATTTCACCGATAGCACCGTTTACATTCCAATCTTTAGTGTTTAATTCCTATGATCAAAATTTATAGCCAGAAGCTATTCAAAGTATATCAATACTCACCATTTTATTCCTTTAAATATAAAAATTTTGGTGACCAAAATTTAGGATGTTAAATTGAACACCTTGTGCTTTTTCTTTGTGGTTTTGTGTTTTAAGCTCTCTCTCTCTCTCTCTTCTCTTGAGTTTGGACATCACTTATGGCCTTTGGGAGTTGATGACAAACTTTAAAAATATCATCATCCACCTCCTTAAAGATATAATATTTTAATGCAATTATCACATGCCAAAATATTAAGCTTTATCTCTTTCTAACTTGATCATAATTATTTCTCTTTCCTCTTGGCTAAAAGTGACGCAGATGAAGGCTTAAAGGAACCAAATAGGTTTCTTCAATTTGCTTCATCCATTTCCTCTCAATAAGTGGCAAGAAGACCATTTATTACAAACTCAACTTTTGACTTTTCAAACTTTAAATTTTTGCTCATTTCATTCCTTCAACTTAGCCATTACATTAAATCATTTATTCCTTTTGCCTCATGCAAAAAAGTGACGTAAATGGAGGCCCCAAAATAACTAAATTGGCTTCTTGAAATATCATAATATTGCCTCGTCAAATGTTACAACATTAGCTTACAATTATTTACTTTTCAACTTCTTTTATTTGGCTAAGAATTTTTCTCTTCTTAAGTTAATATGAGCCAAAAATTATGCTTTCCTTTCTTGCTCCCTACTTCAACCAAAATTCATCCCAATTAAAGGAAAAAATAAATGGCTGCTTGCTTTATTGGTCAAATGACTATTTTGCCCTTTCATTTATTTCCATTTTTCCACTTGCTGGAAAATTGAGCAGAATTTTCATCAAACTTTGAAAATTCAAATCTTTACTTGTAGAGATTCAATTGGGGTGATTCCAAAGACTATGTAACCCTTATTAAGTCTATTTTGAAGAAAAAATATAGCCTTTAGCCAACTGGAAGTTCAAAATTCCCTCAATTATTATTTTTGGATGTTTCCACTAAAACTCTCCAGATTTACTGGGTTAAATTTAAAAATTCATAAATCCTTGTGTACAGCTCTAAATGACCTATATAACCATCATATTAAAGCTTGATAAGTCTACGTTTATCCTGTAAATTATCATAGGCATTGGTCATCGTTTTCCTAATTAAAAATGTCACATAACAAGAGTAGTTGTTTACACTTTGTGTTTTAAATATACTCATATTATGTGTGACCACTAATTGGAGTATTTATCCTTTTTTGTACATTACCATTCACCATTTTATCCCACTAAATATCTCATTACATAAAGAGAATATTGGTGATCAAAATTGGAGTGTCTAAAGTGATACATGAATGATTATTAATCTAATTCTTGTAAACTTGGAATTTTAGGACCAGACTGTTAAGCCCGAGCCAATTTACATACACTATGTGAATATTTTATGTTTGTGTTTGCCATCTTCTGTGATATATTTAATGAATGTGGCTTTTACCGTGGAGGGCATTTTGTGTGTGGAGGCACACTTACCTGGTTGTTAAGTAAGAATCCAACTAAGGTTTTATAGATAGTGGGTGATTGAGCCCCTATCTCATATACATCCATAATGACTTTTTGTGTGGTTAATATGTTGCATAACATGGAGCATCACATATTTAATTTTGTATTTTATATGATCGATTGTATGTTACTATTGATATTTGTTTGTATCTCACCCTTTTTTAAATTAAAAATCTTCCAGCAGAAGCTAGCGGCTTTAGGGGAAAATGGTAGATATCGCAACTGAGATGTCCGGGTCATGAGAATGGAGATGTTTATTTTAATATTTTGGACAAAATTTATATATATATATATATTATTAAAACCTATAGGGAGACTTTTGTATGTAAGCAAGCAGTTAATGTCAGTATGTTTTCGTTATTTCTGTATGCCTTATAGAACTATGAGCAAGTGGTGCAATATCAGATTGAGGTTGATCTAAATACATTTTGAAACTCGAGGAAGTGGGTATGGCCAAGGTTGGTGTTCAGACCACACACAATATTTAGTCAGTCGAAGGCAGCTAGTATGGTATTTGAGACAAGAGTAGTCTCAAGGTACTAGAGGTTAGAGTAGATAGGCCGGTATCTATATTCTGGCACGGGCACACAAAAGTTAAGTGTACTCAACCTAGAAAAATCTTAGGATGGGGGATCCCCTGGGAAGTTAAGTTGGCAAGGTCATAGAGACTTGAGGAATAATTATTGTCTTAAGGTTTCTCCATCACTAATGATCATCTTAATTAGATGATTTAAATGATGTTTTGAAGCATGGAGATGATGACAATGTAAGTAACAATCTTAATTTGAACTGTTTCTATTGCAATAATTATTGTGCAGAAAAGTTCATTTGATAAGGTGATGGAAAACTTGAGGTATAATAAATGTTTGAGGTTTCTCCATGATGTTAAAGGAATACAGACATGATATATGATGTTATAGGATGAATAGTGATTATACCGTATATTGATCCCAAAGGATCCAATTTAATGATACTGAAGGTTGAGGATAGGCTTGAATTTGATCAAAGCTGAAATAATGCTTAGGTCGGAATGTGAATTTGTTGCACTATGGTTCTGTTCCATGATAGAAGTTTGAACCTTGTGAATAGTATTGAACCTTCAGTAATATTTTGAGGATAATGATTTCCAATATGTGTGATGTAGAGTTTCTAGATTTCTTGATGAACCTAAAAGTTAGGTTAGAGACCCTAGGCTGTAAACATCTACATGCCAGATATATTGTAATGGACTAGTGTGTCCAAAAGCCCTAAGCCCTAGCAGACTAGTGTGTCCTTAGGCTGGCAGATGTATTCAGAATTGTGTTGAGCTAGTGATGCTCTGTGGAATTAAGGAACAAGATTCTTATGGATACAAATCCTTGCAGAAAGGGATTTTGAAAACTAGCTAGCTGCTAAGTCTAGCATAAGGTAAGATTATGATTATAAAATATTTCTTTAAAGGATTGATTGAGGTGATAGCTCTCTAATGAAATGAGAGACATAATTGATCTACCTGCTATTCTACTAACTTAAGGTTATATTAGGAGTCGATTGGCGGTTGGAAAATAATGTGATTAAAGGTATGAGTAGAAGGGTTACCAAGTAAATCGTAACCTAGGAATCAACTATTAAGTTTTAATTCTTTGAAAATTTGAAATGGCCTAGAATGATTTAAATTGAAATGGGCTAGGAACTGGCACAAATAAATGCATATTTCTAGTGCAATCAGGTGTTACAGGAGGTTCCAGTGGGACTCCTACTAAATCATCTTAACATTATTAAAGCTCATATAAGGAGATAAACATCAGAGTACGCATTGGAAGTCAAGAACCCACTTCTTGGAATATATGATTTGCTCGATCAATTGTCTGGTTCCTATGTGTTTTCCAAAGAACAAAAACTGAGTTGAGATCTAGGTATCATTAGCTTGAGGTAAAAGTAGAGGACGTATCGAAAACTGCTTTTAGGACCAAATATGGCCATAGCAAGTTTCTTGTAATGCCATTTGGGCTGACCAATACACCTACTATGTTTATAGACTACATAAATCAAATTTTTCATCTGTACTTGGACCAATTCATAGTAGTTTTTATTGATAATATATTGGTATATTCATGGAGTAGACTAGAACACAAGCAACATTTGAAAATCAAATTAAACATATTGAAATTTAAGAAACTCCATGCCAAGCTGATGTACGTAAATGTAAGTTCTGGCTTCTAAAAGTTAGATTTCTGGGCCATATAGTCTCACAGTAAGGAGTCTTGGTGGATCCTTGCAAGATGGAAGCAATACTAAACTAAAAGAGGCCAGAGACTATTTCTGAAATACTCAGTTTTCTGGGTCTTACCGAATATTACTAAAGATCATATTGAATTCCTCCAGAATAGCTTTGCCTTTGATAAAGTTAAAGTGAAAAAGAAAACTCATCAACATTATCTATAGGACCATAATTGTGAAGGGAACTTTATTGAACTAAAACATAAATTAATGTCAGCACTGATATTGATAATCCCAGATCTACTATAGACCTTCTTTGTCCTTATTGATGCTAGTAGGCATGAATTGGGAAGTGTTTTAATGCAGCATGGCCATATATTGGTTTATGCAACTAGAGAATGGAAGCCTCACTGAAATTTAATTATTATCCCACACATGATCTTGAGTTAGCAGCAATTGTGCTGATACTGAAATTTGGAGATGCTATCTCTATGGTGCGACCATAGAACTGTACTATGACCATAAGAGTTTAAAATATTTATATAATTAAAAAGAGCTGAATCTGAAAAATCACAGGTGAATAGAGCTACTTAATATTACAGTCTAGAGGTAAAAGATTACCCAAGAAAGGCTAATATCATTGCTGATGCATTAAGCCGAAAAACAACACAGGTGGCAGCCATGATGATTCATGAGCAAAAACTGATTGAGAATTCCAGAGATCTTGGTTTTTTTAAGCAAATTTTGATTAGTGGTAATGATGTTAGTGAGACATATGTAGAAGCGTTACCCAAAATTTATGGCTATCTAGGTATAGCAAATTCAGGAACGAAATTTATTTAAGGGGGAAAGCAAGCTATAACAACCCAATTTTTATCACCAATATTCCCTTTATGTAATGAGATATTTAATGGGATAAAATGGTGAATGGTGATGTACAAAAAAAGGATAAATACTTCAATTGGTGGTCACACACAACATGAGTATGTTTAAAACACAAAGTGTAAACAATTGTATTTACTGCCAGTGAGTTTCCTTATGTAGCAGTCTTGTTGTGTGACATTTTTAATTAGGAAAATGATGACCAAGGCCTATGGAATTTTACAGGCTAAAAGTAGACTTATCAAGATTTTATATGATAGGTCATATAGGTCATTTGGAGCTGTATACAATGAGTCATATAGGTCATTTGGACTTGGTCATCATTGGGCTAACAATTGTATTTGCTGTCAGTGAGTTTCCTTATGTAGTAGTCTTGCTGTGTGACATTTTTTATTAGGAAAATGATGACCAAGGCTTATGGATTTTAAAAGCTAAGAGTAGACTTATCAAGCTTTAATTTCATAGTGTTAGATCCCATATGTTTTGATGATAACAAAGTTTGGATAAATGATATAGAAAGATTTGATAACAAATAAATGAATTTTAAACAAAGTAGCAAAGCATTACTTGGAGTAAGCACTGGAGTAATGAACCAATTCTGTTAAGGCTTACTCGAGTAGCCACCCGGGTAGGGGAAGCAATTACTCAAATAGCCGCTTGAGTAACCAAGGAAAATTTCATCAGTGAAGTACTGCTAAAAGTTGGACAACAGTACTTGAGGGAGTACTCGAGTAATCTGTAAAGTTATATAGACCATTACTCAAGTAGCCACTCGAGTAACATGAATTACAAAGGCATCACTCGAGTAACAAGGTCAAAAATCTTCCAGTAGCTCTCAGCCAAGAAATGCAACACTTCACTCGAGTAACCAGGTGAGAAAAAAGATTTACTCGAGGGACCACCCGAGTAATCTGCGGAGTTATTTGAGGCATTACTTGAGTAGCCACTCGAGTAATTAGAAAGCAAACTCTCGGCCAAGAATTTGATGCAATTACTTGAGGGAGTAATCCAGTAATATGCCATGTTATTTGAAATCCACTCGAGGGACCACTCAAGTAAGATGTGAAGAAAATTGAAGGCCACTTGAGTAACCATATTACCACAGTCAGCACCTGAGTAACTAGTAAAGGTAAAGATAAGGCCACTCGAGTAATAATGTATTGTTAAGGTTTGTGATATATCTCACTCAATGTCTTACCCGAGTAATATCTCATGTAAATTGTTAACTTGTTTACTGCCAGATTTTTGAGAGATTTACCCGAGGCACCACTCGAGTAACAAACTTGATCACTCGAGTAGCCCCTCGAGTAAGGCAGTTCAGATATTATGTTTTTGATCGAATGCTTTTTAAATTGTTATCTATATGATTAACTCTTCATTGCATTAGTATCCTAAGTACAGTTGCAGAGAAACAATGAAGAGATCTTGCCAGAAAGGAAAAGTCAAATAAAAGTCCGATATGTCACCTACCGCTACCTACCGCAAACGGATAGTTTTCAAAATTTGAAGAATAGTCAACCGTTGCTACGCGACTCTAACAGACATGTTTGAATTGCTTCCAACGGGCATTATAAATCATCTATATATATAAAGCATTCAAAGAGAAGAAAACATGACATAAGAATTGAGAATACACTGATCAACACACTCTTAGTGCTGTGTTTTCTTATACTTATTCATTCTACTTCAGTGATTATATATTTGCTCTATGAGAGAGTTTTTCATTACAAACTCAATATTTGTTATTGAGATAACTTAAGGTTGTGGAACATTGAGTTGGGGATTTGATTACAACGTGCAAGGGGGAGTAAGTGTTCAAGTGAAGGAACTTGCTGTGTACTAAGGTGCCAAGAACCCACTGAATCTTGGAGAGTATAGTGAAATTCTCAGAGACATTCTGAGGACTGGGCGTAGGTCAAAGTGGTTGTGGTCAAACCAGTATAACTCCCAGTGTACACTTTGGTGATATTTTTCTTTACTCCCAACTGGTTTAAATATTCTGTCAATTTTCTCATACGCAACAAAATTTCTAGTATCACCCAATTCACCCCTCTCTTAGGTGAAACGCTTGCACTAACATTTGGTATCAGAACGTAGGTCTTCTTGTTAAGGTTTAACAGCCTAAGAAGGATCCAATGGCGAGCATGGGTGAAGGCATTCTGCCCGACGGAGCTTCTATCACAAGACCTCCGGGTTTCAATGGCAAGCACTTCTCATTCTGGAAAACAAAGTTCAAAGTTTTCGTAATGGCTACTGAATATGGGCTATGAGATGTGTTTGAGAGTGGAAACTACAAACCTAAAAAGATTGTAGATTTACAAAGAGTTCCCAAGACACCAGCAAAATATGATGAGAATGACAAGAAACTCATTACACTCAACAACAAAGAAATTTTAATGATTCAAAGTGCCTTGAGTCAAAATGAGTACTTCAGAATCTGCATGCTCCCAACAGCTAAATAAATATGGGAAGCCTTGGAAATAGCTCATGAGGGAACTTCAGGAATAAAAGAAAACCGAATCAATACTCTGGTTACTAAGTTTGATTTACTTTGAATGAAATCAGGTGAGTCGATAGCTGAATTTGAACTTAGAAATACTCACCTTGTTAATCAACTTGCAGTACTTGGAAAAGTCTATGATCAACATACCCAAGTATAAAAGATTCTGAGTATTCTTTCTAAAGACTGGGAGGCCAAAGCCACTGCGATTGAGGAAGCAAAAGGTGAATCAATGCGATCGGTTGCTTCTCTATTCAAAAGTCTTTCTGAATATGAAAGTAAATTAAAGTTCAAATGAGAGCTAAATGATATTGGTGACAAGAAGAAGAAAGGTCTAGCACTAAAAGCAAAAGAAGAAGATTAAGATGAAGATGAAAAGTTTGATGATGATGAAATAGGTCTAATGATAAAACGATTTAGAAATTTTTATAAGAAAGGCAAAGGATTCAAAAACTTCCATAAAGGAGGAACAAGCAGTAAAGAACACATTATCTGCTATGAATATGGAAAGCCAGGACATATCAAATCAGAATGTTAGGAACTGGCTCAGAAGAATAAAGAAAAGAGAAAAGGAAAATTCTACAATAAGAAGAAAGCCTTTGTATCTGCCATATGGGGAGATAGTTCTTCTGACAAAGAAAGCGATGAAGAGGAAGTAGCCAATATATGTCTAGTTGCTCAAGAGAAAACAAAAGAAGAGGTAACTGATTCTGATCCTACCTATGATGAATTACTTTCTGAATATAATACTTTGCATTCTGAATTCATCAAAGTAGTCAAAGAACTAGTTGTTATCAAAAAGGAAAACAAAGCTCTTGAAGTAGAACTTAAAGAGAATTTTGAAAAGGATTGTGAAAATTGTACTTCTTTGAAAAATAAAAACACTGATCTTACTAAATCTCTTGAAAAGTTCACTAAAAGAAGTGAAATGCTAAATGTAATTATAAAAGCTCAACGATTTGTGAATGATCGATCTGGAATTGGATATGATCCAAAATTAGACAGAAGGAAAGGAAGAAAGAAAGCTGGAGGAAAATCATACTTGAATTATTTTCAACGTTATTTGCATACAGCAGTTATTGTAATAGAAAAGTTCATTATACTTCATCATGTATTCATAAGAAGAAAGGAACGATAGGAACCTACAAATGGGTACCTAAAGGTTCATATGTTCCGAAAATCTATTGTACTAACCCAAAAGGACCCAAAAAGAAGTGGGTACCTAAAACTTAATCGTATATGATTGCAGATATCTCTTAAAGCATACAAAAACAACAAGTGGTACAAAGACAGTGGATGCTCTAGACATACGACCAAAGATTTCGAAAGTTTTACCATATTGCAACCTAAGGAAAGTGGAAAGGTAAAATTTGGAGGAAATCAATCTGAAAAGATAGTAGGAATTGGTGAAATAAAAAATGACAAAGGAATACAAGTCAAAGATGTATATTACATTGAAGGCTTGTGTCATAATTTGCTGAGCGTAAGTCAAAGTGCAGATAAAGACAACTGGATAATATTTGATTCAGAAGAATGTCTAATTGTCAACAAGAAAGACTTACAACTTGATAAGAAAAATATCATGCCAAAGCTTAGAGAAAAAAGGGAAGGTAACTACTATACACTTGATATCAATAGAAATAACTCCGAAAATTGTTATTTGAGTAATGCCGATAAAAGTTGGTTATGGCATAAGAGACTAGCACATGTCAACATACACCAACTAGGAAAACTACTCAAAAAGGATTTAGTTCTTGGATTACCCAAAGTAAGTTTTAAAAATGATTTGATTTGTGATACATGGCAAAAGGGTAAACAAACTAAATCATCTTTCAAATCGAAAAATGAGATTACAACAAATCGACTACTTTAATTGATACATATGGATTTAGTTGGTCCAACAAGAGTTAAAAGCCTCGGTGGGAACTTATATTCATTGGTCATTGTTGATGATTTCTCTAGATTTACATGGACTATTTTTCTATCATCGCAGGATGAAACCTTTGCAGAATTCATTGTTTTTGCCAAGAAAGTGCAAAATGAGAAAGGTATGTCCATTGCAAGTATCAAGATAGATCACAGTGGAGAATTTGAAAATCAAGACTTTAAAGAATATAGTGATACTAATGGCATTGATCACAATTTTTCTACTCCAAGGACACCACAACAAAACAGAGTTGTGGAACGTAAGAATAGAGTGCTCACTGAAATGGCTAGAGCAATACTAAATGAAAAGAATGTGTCTCAAGTTTTATAGGCCGTTGCAACGAGCACAACATGCTATATTTCAAACAGAGTCTACATTAGAACAAAACTTGGAAAGACACCATATGAGCTATACAAAGGAAGGAAGCTGAACCTTGCTCATTTACACTTCTTTGGTTGTAAGTATTTCATTCATAATAATGATAAAGATAACTTCAGAAAATTTGATTCTAGAACAGATGAAGGAATTTTCCTAGGATATTCTAACCGAAGTAAAGCATACATAATTTTTAATAAACGAACATGTGTTGTTAAATAATCAATTCACGTTGTATTTAATGAACTTGAATCCTCTGACAAAATCATTGATGATGAGCAGGAAGTTGTTTTAAATCAAGAAAATGGTAAATCTATTTCTACATCTCTTATTCCAGAAGTTGATCAAAGTAAGGGAGAACATTAGTCTCTAGAACAACCTAAAGCCTAGAGATATATAGGAGTCATCCCCTAGATCAAGTCATAGGAGATGTGAATGAAGGAGTCAAAACTTGAAATAGAATTTTCAATGAAGTTAGTTTTTCTACATTCATTTCTAAGATTGAACCTTCTAACATTGACGAAGCCTTATCAGACAATGATTGGGTTATAGCAATGCAAGAAGAACTAAACCAATTTGAAAGAAATCAAGTTTGGGATTTGGTACCTCGACTTAAGGATCATTGATCATAGGCACTAAATGGGTATTCAAGAACAAACTTGATGAATCTACAATTATTGTCAAAAATAAGGCAAGATTGGTGGCCAAAGGCTATAATCAAGAAGAACGAATTGATTGTGAGGAAACGTATGCTCCAGTAGTTAGATTGGAAGCTATACGAGTACTCTTAGCCTTTGCATGCATCAAAGGATTTAAACTCTATCAAATGGATGTAAAGAGTGCATTTCTAAATGGCTACATCATGCAAGAAGTATATGTAGAGCAACCTCCAGGTTTTGATGATGTAACCCAACCTGACTATGTTTTCAAACTCAAAAAGGCTTTATATGGTTTAAAACAAGCTCCTAAAGCATGGTACAAAAGGCTCAGTAAATTTCTTATTGATCAAGGTTTTGTGCGAGGAAAAGTTGATACAACACTTTTTACAAAACGAAAACGTGATAATATATTATTTTTGCAAGTATATGTTGATGATATAATTTTCGGTTCTACTAACAAAACTATGTGCAAAGAATTTTCTAAGATAATGTAGGGGGAGTTTGAGATGTCAATGATGGGAGAATTAAATTTCTTTCTCAGTTTGCAAATCAAACAAAGAAAGAATGGAATTTTTATATCTCAAACAAAATATTTGAAAGAGCTATTGAAGAAGTATGGATTGGATGAAGCAAATGGAATGGACACACCTATGAACTCAACCACGTTGCTTTATGCTTTTGTCAAGGGAAAAGATTACATCATCATAAAATATAGAGGAATGATTGGATCATTACTCTATCTCACTGCAAGTAGACCTGACATTCAATTCAGTGTGGGTATGTGTGTAAGATATGAATCAGCACTAAAAGAGTTACATGCTGAAACCGTCAAACAAATCTTCCGATATCTTGCTGACACACAAGAATTGGGTCTCTGGTATCCGAAAGGAAGAAGTGAATATCTAGTTGCATACTCAGACTTTGATCATGGAGGATACAAGACTAACAGAAAGAGTACGAGTAGACAAGGCCAATTTCTTAGAGGTTCACTTGTAACATGGTGTAGCAAGAAGCAAACTATAGTGTCTCTTTTGTCAACGAAAGTAGAGTATGTTGCAGTATCAAGCTGTTGTGCACAAGTAATATGGCTAAAGCAACAACTCTAGGATCTTGGTATTTATTTGAAAGAGATACCAATTTACAGTGACAACACTAGCACTGTAATATCCCAAAAAGTGATTAAGGGCTAATGACTTCAAAAGTGGATGTAATTATTGTTGAATAAACACTTTTGGAGAATGTGTGATGGGAATTTGGATATTTTAATGATTCCAATGGCTTCCTTGTGAAAATTCATGTGGGGAGAGTGTTTATTGTGAAGTTGGAACCATTGGGAACAATTGTGCAAAAGTTGAAAACTCTGTCCATTGAAACTCTGTACAGGGCAGCCAATTTGTATGGACGTTTCAAATAGAAAAATGGTGTCTAAAAATTCTGAAATTTTCCAGTATTAAAGTTCACATGTCAAGCTTCAAAATGAACATATAATTTGTATCATTTTGATTTGTGACCTAAGAGTTTTGGATTTTTGAAGTTTGCCCAGCGAAATTAATTATTTTCTGGAACAGTATGCAAAGATTGAAAGTCTGGGAATTTTGTGGTGATTTTCAGTAATGGCCAATATTCTTCCTATGAATAGGACTTAAATATATTTCATTTGGCTTTGGAATCACCTCATTTCAATTTTTCTAGAATTAGTTATGATTTTTTAAAGTTTGGGCAGAAAAACTGTCATAAAATCCGAAAATGGGATTTATGACATCAGCATAATAAAACATGACATCATCCTAATGTTAAAACACTTTTTATTCATCATCTTCATCAGCTATTCCCGACGCCATTCTGCAGCCAAAGTAAAGAAAAAGAGTTGAGAGGGTTTTGGGAGAAAAGGAGAAGAGAACTCGCAAGGTAAGCCGATTTCTCCGACGATCTAGCTCCTAACGCGTATAACTCCGATCCTAAGCTACTCCTTTATGTTCTTTAAGGTTTGGAAGCTCCTCTTTTGGTGTTAAAACACCTAGGGTTTTCATTCAAGTCAAGGAAAATCTATTGGGAGCTTGAGGTAACTTCCAAACTCTTGTATATTGACTATTCTGGCTGCTGTGGGCAATTTAATCGGTGAAATTTCGCCGGATTGCCATTGGTTTTAATTCTTGGAAATGGGTTTTTCTAGGGGTTATGCTGCCCAAATTGATACTAAATGGTAGTTGTAACTTAATGAAATAGTCAATAAAGTGGTTAGGAGTAGAAAGGAACGTGTTTACGGAGCCGAAATCGTAAAACCCCGATTTTCTCCGAAGAGCTCATATATTTCGGTCAGGGGTCTAAATGGGTCTTAGAGTTGGATTTTCAATGATTTGATGGTTCCATTGAGTTCAAGGGCGAAAATTAGGTGGGGTTACAGTTGGGCACTTTTTCAAAAAAGGCCGAGAAAGCATAATTACGGAAACACCCCTAAAACCCTAAAAGTAGGGCTGCCAAGGGCAATTTCGTAATTTGACATTGAATTTGATAATTCTGAGTACGGAAATGGATTCCTTGGGCGGAAATATGTTAGGATAGCCCAGATTAGAATTTCGGGAAAAGTGCAACCAGACCGGGTACGGCGGGCCCGGGCCGGGTCCCCGGGGGTAGTTTTGTAAATTTTCATTATAGACTAATATAACCCCAAGTAACACTATAGAAGTGTCTAAATGGTGCATTTGGAATTGTAGGATTCGATATTTGCCGCCCTCGGGAGCCCGCAGTGCCAAGAAACGTCGGGAAAGGATCAGGTAGTGACTCTCTCTCTTATACTATGTATAAAGCTCTGTATGTGTGTGTTATCATTGTTATGTGATGATTCTTTGATGCTGCTGCGATTACAGCTGGTGATAGCTGTCGTTTACAGCGCAAGCTGTCGTTTACAGCGCAAGCTGTCGTTTACAGCGTAAGCTGTCGTTATTGTGATTACAGCGTAAGCTGTCGTGATTATTATTACAGCGAGAGCTGTCGTATTATGCATACAGCCGTGAGTGCTGTCGTTTGTGGTGAAAACCATGTATCTTTGAGATTACTGCTGCTGTTGCTGGTTGTGATTTATATACATGCTTTGTGTTATGCATTGTGTGAGTGGTTTGTTACTACTGGGATTCGCTCGAATCTCATTCTTTCCTATGACTAACATTTCAGACAGGGCATGTGGCTCAAAGGAGAAGCGGCCAACCCGAAGCACTTAGGATCTTTAGTGATACTAAGGATTTTTGAGATGTTGGTTATCTACTTTAAACTCGGGATTACTGTATATCCTGAATCAGGAACACTACATTCGATTTTGGTTGTGTAATCCCCTAGTAGATACTTGTAACCTCTAGATTATATAAGTATAGGACCCGGGAGTTGCCGGGGATTTAGTTATACATCTGTTATACATGAATGTAGATAAACTGCACAGGTAATTATATTCGAATTTTGAAATGGAGACCAAGAACAGGAAGAGATTTTGAATGTTTTGTGAAAACCCTACTACAAAGTAGGAGATTGAAATGAGTTTAAGTTATCCGATGGTCTCTAATCCGAATTAAATGTGCATTATCGAATTATAATTACATGATTAAAGGCAGGGTGTTACATTTTGGTATCAGAGCTGTAGTTCCTGGCAAGGGTAGAGGTTGCTAGGATAGATCCCTTAGATAGGAGTAGGGATAGAAGATTTTCTGTGAATGATTGTTGTGTATGCACATGTATGTTGTATTGAAATGGATTTGTATATTAGTGTTGTGACTATATGTGCATACTATTTCTGTTGAATTAATGGGGCAAGTTGTCTGTAGAATGAAGAAAACTAGAGGACGCCCCAATGTTCCGCGTGCAGACCCAGAGGTGGAAGTCGTCAATGATAATCCACCAGATCCAATGCAAGAATTAATGGGTCTAATCAAAGATCAGCGGGATATGATAACTGAGTTAAGAGAGGAGCTCAGAGCAGAGAAGGCAAAGAACAAGGAAGGTCCGGTTCAGTCTACTCCGGAAGAAACTCAAGAAGAAACTCAATATGAAGACACTGCTGAGGGATCAACACGACCATTAGAGTCTATACCTCGTGCTATTCCGAAACAAGAATCACATGGGATGCCGCTTAGAGAAGAAAAAGATCTGCAGTATTGGGTCACCAGATTCTGCAAGCATCTGCCTCCGGCGTTCAGAGGGAGGTTTGACCCTCAAGCAGCCGAAGATTGGTTGAATAGGCTGGAGAAAATATTTGAAGTGCTTTGTTGTCCGGATGAGGTGAAGCCGCGGTTAGCTGTTTACAAGCTCGAAGGGGATGCAGATCGTTGGTGGCGGAATATCGCCCTAACATTGAAGAGCAAAGAAGTGCCATTGACTTGGGAACTGTTTCAACAAGAGTTCAACGAGAAGTATTTTCCCAAATCAGTGAGACTCGAGAAGGAGACAGAATTCCTGAATATCCGACAAGGGGACACGGAAAGCTTTGATGATTATTTGTCCCGTTTTGTTCGATTGGCTCGGTACTCCTCCTACCTCCGGTTCAAGGATGACGAAGAATGGAGTTCTGATATGCTCATTCGCGGTTTGAGGCGAGAGTTGAGGAAACGCCTAGCTACTCACCAGTTTACCAAGTTCAATAAGGCGGTTGAACAGTGCAGGATTACGGAGAATAACTTGAGAGAATTGTATCCTGCCCGAGCTATTAGCCACCGCAATGAACCTAATAAGGGTGCTACCTCACAAAAGCGAAAGGGGCAAGGATCTTCGTCTGGAAGTGGTAAGAAGCCCTACCAGTCTGGGAGTCGTGACCAGCAAAGAACATATTCTGCACCATGGATTTGTCGTCGGTGTAACCAACCACATCAAGGCAAAACTTGTGATGGCAAAATAATATGCTTCAATTGTAAGCGTGTGGGGCATACTTCTGCTGAATGCAAAGAGCCACGACCAGACCATAGACCGAGGACACAGGGCCGAGTATTCACTATGACCCATGAGGAGGCCCGCAAATCTCCTGAGCTAATACAAGGTAAACTTCTACTTCATGGCCATCTGTTGCAAGTTTTATTTGACTCAGGTGCAAGTCACTCCTTCATTGCCTATGATTGCGTGAAGCGCCTGGGATTGCATGTGCACAAACTGCCATTTGAATTAGTAGTGTCAACTCCAATGGGTATTAAGGCCTTGACCACAGAAGCTTGTTTGAGTTGTGTCATAACTGTGGAAGGGCATCAATCTATTGTAGATTTGATATGTTTGCCTCTTAGTCAATTAGAAGTCATTTTGGGTTTTGATTGGTTAATGGCAAATAATATATTGCTTGATTGTGGAAACAAGAGGATAGTATATCCTGTATCTCAGAGGGTTAAAGATGTGGATGCTAGTATGAATTTTCTTTCAGCAGCCAAAGCTGAAAAGTATCTTGAAAAGGGTTGCCAGGGGTATGTAGTGTTTTTCTCTGTGCAAGGGGAAAATGGCGAAACCTTGAATAATATACCCGTGGTAAATGAATTCCCTGAGGTGTTTCCGGACGATCTGAGCGGACTACCTCCAGAAAGGGAAGTTCAGTTCCCAATTGACATTGTACCTGGAGCTGGTTCTATATCCAAGGCCCCATACCTCATGGCCCCAAACGAAATGGTGGAGTTAAAGAAACAAATAGAAGATTTGCTTGAGAAAGGGTTTATTAGACCCAGTGTGTCGCCTTGGGGAGCTCCAGTGTTGTTTGTAAAGAAGAAAGATGGGAGTCTTCGCTTGTGTATCGACTACAGAGAGCTGAATAAAGTTACTATAAAAAACAAGTACCCTCTTCCCCGAATTGATGACCTATTAGATCAACTCTCTGGTTCGTGTGTGTTTTCAAAGATTGATCTAAGGTCAGGGTATCATCAGCTGCGAGTGAAAGCAGAAGATATTCCAAAGACTGC
Organism: Inga laurina; assembly: GCA_963855925.1. Lineage (NCBI taxonomy): Eukaryota > Viridiplantae > Streptophyta > Magnoliopsida > Fabales > Fabaceae > Inga > Inga laurina. The sequence continues at coordinate 28,803,209 of OY979706.1, read as the reverse complement.
TTTCAGGACCCGATATGGTCATTATGAGTTCTTGGTGATGCCATTTGGGCTAACCAATGCGCCTGCGGTTTTCATGGATTACATGAACCGTATCTTTCGGCAATATCTGGATCAGTTTGTTGTTGTGTTTATTGATGACATTTTGATATATTCCAAGAATAAGGATGAGCATGAGCATCATTTGAGAATCGTATTGAATATCTTGTGCGAGAAGCAATTATATGCTAAATTGAGCAAGTGCGAGTTTTGGCTATTAGAAGTGAAATTCTTAGGCCATGTTATCTCGCAAGAAGGGGTCTTTGTGGATCCCAGCAAAGTGGAAGCAGTACTGAACTGGAAGAGGCCAGAATCTGTGGCGGAAATACGCAGTTTTCTGGGTCTTGCTGGTTATTATCGGAGATTTATCCAAAATTTCTCCCGTATTGCGTTGCTGATGACCAAGCTCACGAGAAAAGATCAGCCGTTTGTGTGGGACGAGAAATGTGAAAACTGCTTTGTGGAGCTGAAGGAGAGGTTGACGTCGGCACCTGTATTGATTTTACCCGATCCCAGTGTGACATATGTTGTGTATTCTGATGCCAGTGGGCAGGGATTAGGGTGTGTCCTTATGCAGCAGGGACGTGTGGTGGCCTACGCCTCTCGACAGCTCAGACCTCATGAATTGAATTATCCCACTCATGATCTGGAGCTTGCAGCCATTGTATTTGCTTTGAAGATTTGGCGTCATTACCTGTATGGTGTGACTGTGGAATTGTACTGCGACCACAAGAGTCTCAAATATCTGTATAATCAAAAAGAATTGAATATGAGACAGCGCCGCTGGATGGAATTGCTTAAGGACTACGACCTGGAAATAAAATATCATCCGGGTAAGGCAAATGTAGTCGCTGATGCTCGTAGCCGAAAGACTGTGCTCGTTGCAGCTATGATGATACAAGAAAGGAAATTGATTGAAGATTTCCGTGATTTAAATTTGACAAATCAGATCATCTGTGCCAATTACACTGTTTCTCAAGAGGAGAGTGATCTAAGGGTGGAAATTGAAGAAGCTCAGAGTCAAGATGACTGGATACAGCGCAATCTGACTCGAATCAAACAGGGAGAAGTTTCAGGCTACGACATATCGCCTCGTGGATTGGTTCGTTACCAGAAAAGAGTCTGCGTTCCACTTAAGGCAGAGTTGAGGCAGAAGATTCTGGATGAGGCACACAAGAGCCGATATACTCTTCATCCTGGTATGACCAAGATGTATCAGAATCTGAAATCGGTGTATTGGTGGCCGGGTTTGAAGAGTGACGTGACCAAATATGTTGCAAGGTGTCTCACTTGTCAGAAAGTGAAGATCGAGCACCAGAGACCGCCTGGTTTACTTCAGAGTCCTGAGATTCCGGAATGGAAATGGGAAAGCGTGACCATGGATTTGGTTGTGGGATTACCCAGGATCAGAAACTATGATGCGATCTGGGTAATTGTGGACCGATTAACAAAGTCAGCCCACTTCATACCAATCGATGCTGGTTACTCTCCGGATAAGCTAGCAGAGATTTATATCCGAGAAATTGTGAAACTCCATGGTGTACCGAAGAATATCATTTCCGATCGAGATCCACGATTTACTTCGAAGTTTTGGAAAGCATTGAATGAAGCCTTAGGTACTCAACTGAGATTCAGTACGGCCTATCATCCTCAAACGGATGGACAATCTGAGAGAACAATTCAGACGCTGGAAGATATGTTGCGAGCTTGTGTTCTCGACTTTAAAGGAAGTTGGGATCGTTTCCTTCCACTGGCTGAGTTCGCTTACAACAATAGCTATCATGCGAGCATCCAAATGGCTCCGTATGAAGCGTTGTATGGAAGACGGTGTCAATCACCTTTATGCTGGAATGAATTATCCGAAAGGAAGCTTTATGGGCCAGATTTGGTTGATCAAACCTCAGCATAGATTCGGATCATTCGTAAGAGGCTCCTTGCAGCGCAGAGTCGACAGAAAAGTTACGCTGACAAGAGGAGAAGGCCTCTAGAATTTGAGGTTGGTGATCACATATTCCTAAGAGTATCACCAATTACGGGCATTGGGCGAGCCATCAAGAGGAAGAAGCTGAGCCCGAGATATATAGGTCCTTTTGAAATCCTTGAGAGGATTGGGCCTGTTGCTTATCGAGTAGCCCTACCCCCAAACTTGAGTAGACTCCACGATGTGTTTCATGTTTCCCAACTGAAGAAGTATCAACCGGATCCATCTCATATTGTTGAATATGAAGAAGTTGAGTTACAAGACAACTTCACATATGTGATAGAGCCAGAACAGATCATTGATAGAGAAGAACGACGGCTCAGACACCGAAGCATTCCATTTGTGAAGGTGATATGGAAGGGAATGACTCAGAGGGAAGCAACTTGGGAAGCGGAAGCGGATATGCGAAGACGTTATCCTGAGTTTATGGCTCAAGTTGTGTGACAAATTTCGAGGACGAAATTTATTTTACGGGGGGAGAAATGTAATATCCCAAAAAGTGATTAAGGGCTAATGACTTCAAAAGTGGATGTAATTATTGTTGAATAAACACTTTTGGAGAATGTGTGATGGGAATTTGGATATTTTAATGATTCCAATGGCTTCCTTGTGAAAATTCATGTGGGGAGAGTGTTTATTGTGAAGTTGGAACCATTGGGAACAATTGTGCAAAAGTTGAAAACTCTGTCCATTGAAACTCTGTACAGGGCAGCCAATTTGTATGGACGTTTCAAATAGGCAAATGGTGTCTAAAAATTCTGAAATTTTCCAGTATTAAAGTTCACATGTCAAGCTTCAAAATGAACATATAATTTGTATCATTTTGATTTGTGACCTAAGAGTTTTGAATTTTTGAAGTTTGCCCAGCGAAATTAATTATTTTCTGGAACAGTATGCAAAGATTGAAAGTCTGGGAATTTTGTGGTGATTTTCAGTAATGGCCAATATTTTTCCTATGAATAGGACTTAAATATATTTCATTTGGATTTGGAATCACCTCATTTCGATTTTTCTAGAATTAGTTATGATTTTTTAACGTTTGGGCAGAAAAACTGTCATAAAATCCGAAAATGGGATTTATGACATCAGCATAATAAAACATGACATCATCCTAATGTTAAAACACTTTTTATTCATCATCTTCATCAGCTATTCCTGACGCCATTCTGCAGCCAAAGTAAAGAAAAAGAGTTGAGAGGGTTTTGGGAGAAAAGGAGAAGAGAACTCGCAAGGTAAGCCGATTTCTCCGACGATCTAGCTCCTAACGCGTATAACTCCGATCCTAAGCTACTCCTTTATGTTCTTTAAGGTTTGGAAGCTCCTCTTTTGGTGTTAAAACACCTAGGGTTTTCATTCAAGTCAAGGAAAATCTATTGGGAGCTTGAGGTAACTTCCAAACTCTTGTATATTGACTATTCTGGCTGCTGTGGGCAATTTAATCGGTGAAATTTCGCCGGATTGCCATTGGTTTTAATTCTTGGAAATGGGTTTTTCTAGGGGTTATGCTGCCCAAATTGATACTAAATGGTAGTTGTAACTTAATGAAATAGTCAATAAAGTGGTTAGGAGTAGAAAGGAACGTGTTTACGGAGCCGAAATCGTAAAACCCCGATTTTCTCCGAAGAGCTCATATATTTCGGTCAGGGGTCTAAATGGGTCTTAGAGTTGGATTTTCAATGATTTGATGGTTCCATTGAGTTCAAGGGCGAAAATTAGGTGGGGTTACAGTTGGGCACTTTTTCAAAAAAGGCCGAGAAAGCATAATTACGGAAACACCCCTAAAACCCTAAAAGTAGGGCTGCCAAGGGCAATTTCGTAATTTGACATTGAATTTGATAATTCTGAGTACGGAAATGGATTCCTTGGGCGGAAATATGTTAGGATAGCCCAGATTAGAATTTCGGGAAAAGTGCAACCAGACCGGGTACGGCGGGCCCGGGCCGGGTCCCCGGGGGTAGTTTTGTAAATTTTCATTATAGACTAATATAACCCCAAGTAACACTATAGAAGTGTCTAAATGGTGCATTTGGAATTGTAGGATTCGATATTTGCCGCCCTCGGGAGCCCGCAGTGCCAAGAAACGTCGGGAAAGGATCAGGTAGTGACTCTCTCTCTTATACTATGTATAAAGCTCTGTATGTGTGTGTTATCATTGTTATGTGATGATTCTTTGATGCTGCTGCGATTACAGCTGGTGATAGCTGTCGTTTACAGCGCAAGCTGTCGTTTACAGCGCAAGCTGTCGTTTACAGCGTAAGCTGTCGTTATTGTGATTACAGCGTAAGCTGTCGTGATTATTATTACAGCGAGAGCTGTCGTATTATGCATACAGCCGTGAGTGCTGTCGTTTGTGGTGAAAACCATGTATCTTTGAGATTACTGCTGCTGTTGCTGGTTGTGATTTATATACATGCTTTGTGTTATGCATTGTGTGAGTGGTTTGTTACTACTGGGATTCGCTCGAATCTCATTCTTTCCTATGACTAACATTTCAGACAGGGCATGTGGCTCAAAGGAGAAGCGGCCAACCCGAAGCACTTAGGATCTTTAGTGATACTAAGGATTTTTGAGATGTTGGTTATCTACTTTAAACTCGGGATTACTGTATATCCTGAATCAGGAACACTACATTCGATTTTGGTTGTGTAATCCCCTAGTAGATACTTGTAACCTCTAGATTATATAAGTATAGGACCCGGGAGTTGCCGGGGATTTGGTTATACACTCTGTTATACATGAATGTAGATAAACTGCACAGGTAATTATATTCGAATTTTGAAATGGAGACCAAGAACAGGAAGAGATTTTGAATGTTTTGTGAAAACCCTACTACAAAGTAGGAGATTGAAATGAGTTTAAGTTATCCGATGGTCTCTAATCCGAATTAAATGTGCATTATCGAATTATAATTACATGATTAAAGGCAGGGTGTTACAAGCACGATAAGCTTGGCAAAGAATCCCGTTCAACATTCCAGAACCAAGCATATTGATGTTAGACATCACTTCATCAGAGATCATGTCCAAAAGAAAGATGTCAAAGTGATATTCATTCTAACTCATCTTTAACTAGCTGATATCTTTACAAAACCTCTTGCTAAAGATTAATTTTTATATATTAGACGAGAATTGGGAATGGTAAATCCCAATGAATTGTAAGTTATTTAGTGTTTAAAAAAATGTTAGATGATGTTTTGATTATTACTAACTTAAGCATCGAAGTTTCTACCAATTTATTTTGTAGGATCATAATAATCCGTTTTGGAGTATGAATAGCAAATGTTAACAGAGGACAACATTACTTGAGTGCCAACTTCAAGTAATGAGCATTACTGGAGTAATAACTTGAAGTAATGCATTACTCAAGTAGCCACTCGAGTAATGAATTTGGAAATATGCCAGTGAAGCATTAATTTCAAATGAAACGGCACAACGGTTGGAAATGAACAGTCAGAAGGTGAAGAGATAGCTTACCTGAGGGAGGCCTCGAGTGAACTTCATCGTTACTCGAGTAAGGCCTCGAGTAAACCTGGGTATAGATTTCAAATCTAATGATTTTAAGCTTAAATCTATTCTAAAGAGTCATCAAATGATCGAGGGAATATACATGGATAATTACAATATTATTCATGCTAGGTACGCTCTCAAATTTGCTGTATTTGAAAATTTTTTAGTATGATTACTCGAGTAGCTACCTGAGTGGAGCTGATGATCACTCGAGTAGGTCCTCGAGTGATGTCGGGTTCTAGGTTATTTCAACTTGATAGTCGGTCATTTCTCACAAAATCTCCTCGAGTGATTCTCCTAGTGCTCTCACAAAAACTTTTCAAAATCTCTTTCTCTTCCTATAATCGTCAAAACCCAGTGATTTACACCTTAAAAAACTTTTCAAATTGCACTGAATCATCTACCCTACTCACAACACTCGTCTTTGTTTGTCTGAGACTTTCATTTTTCTAAAATCACAATGGCGAGGACAAAATCTCCAAATCTTAGCACTCCTTCTGAGTCTTCTGAACCATATCAACCCTCTGATTCACATTCCTCTCCTTCTACCAAGAAAAGGAAAATTTCTCCTAAACCAAAATCCAAGACCAAGCCGCAAGCCAAACCTAACGTGAAAGGGGTTGTGATCAAGGAACCCATTACCACAAGAGCTCAATCTAAGAAGAGTTCACCCCTTGGAAAAGGGACAACTATAAAAGAGCCATCTCCTCTTTCCTCTGATTTATCTGACACACCTACCTTTACTCCTAAGCCTATGAAAAAGCCTAAGGTTAGTGAGAAGCTTACCAAAGTCATGGTAGGCATGCTTGAGGAAGCTTTCCAATCTAAGGAAGTAAAGAAAGGGCAAACTTCAAAACAAATAGAAGAGAGGGATGAAGAAATTACATTCCCTCCAAAGGGATTCAACGTAAGAAAGCTTGAGGAATCACAGAAGTACCTGAGTCATTTTGCAAGAAGAAATGTGTGCAAGATGCACTATATTGACTACAAGGTGCTTTAAGAGGTATTGAAATTCGATCTAAGACCCTACCTTGATTCCTATATTCTCTGGTTATCTGTGAAGCTTCCTTTTTGCACCAAAATAGTAAGACATTTTTATTGTAACCTCGAACTGATTAATGATCCCGTTAGGAAGTCTGTGGAAGAAGAGATGACTTCTGAGGTTAGAGGACAAAGAATTCTAATTTCTCCTTCCAGAATCAATACCTGGTTAGGAATAGAAAATCCTCCTGATGATGATTACCCTAATATTAATTCAAACCAGATATTTTATATCCTTAGACCTGGTGAGATAGTGGGACCTCTCAACTTCAATCCAAGTGATATGAGTGATTTTCATAAAGTCCTATGGTATATCTACTCTAGAGCCATGGTGAATAAGTTTAACACTTCACTCATTTCATTGAGAGGAACTTCAGAAAATTCGCCTCCGTGATCCTCAAAGAGCAAAAAGACTTGGGAGAGTATATCTTTAATGAGATCAAGAGGTATAGGTACGAAGGAAAACCAACTACTCTAATGCCTTATCCTTAACTTATTTCCTTGTTTCTCAAGAAGAACAAGATTTGGTATTTGGAGAGTATGGAGCCGGTTGAGAGGTTAGCATCAGTGGGAAGGAATCAAATTGGAAAGTTGAATATTGAGATTTCTTTAAAGACACCTCTAGAAGCAAGTCCTAAGAAAAATAAGAAGACTGACACAGCAACAAGCCGAATGGATGACACACAGTCTTCTGCTCCAGCCAACACATCTTCTCCATCCTTCTTTGGTACCACAATACAAACGTTCAGAAGAACATCCTGAGGAGTTTCCATATTGATATTGCGAATACCAATGTGAAATTGGTAACTCATATAAATGAGAAGATGGGACAACTTATGGAAAAGATGGATAAGAGGCACGAAGAGTTGCTTACTAAACAACATGCCCAGGGTGAGCTTTTGAGATCCATTGTTGCTAAACTTGATGCTATGGCATCTGGATCCTCTACTCCTAGTCCTCCTGGTATTCCTGAACCCATATCTGTCCCTGAACCAGGACCCTCTATACCCACTGAGCATAGACCCTCTGAGAGTGGACCTAGCAATGTGTTGTTCTCTATGCCTGAACCAGACACATCTGAGCCTATCCATATCACCACTGATGATCCACCTCAGCCTTTTCAGCCAAAGCCCATATCTACTCCTATTGCTTCATCTGCACATATTGAGAAGGTGCTTGAGTCTTCACCAGTTGCTACAGAGGAAGTAGAAATTACTTCTCTGGTTCCTTATCCTTAATCTCCGGTGAATCCTCCAAAGGATCTTCAGACACCGCCAGTGAACCTTCTTGATCCTGAACCATCATCTTTAGATCCTTCCAGTTCAGATGGTTCATATGAATCATTGGCATTTCCTGTCACTCCTATCTCAGCAGCCAAGTCACCTACTCCTTCTCATGATTGATTCCACCTTTATGATGAAGACAAAATGGGGGAGAAGAGCCTGAGTGATTTTGTGTGATAAATGCTGAGTTGATTGGGATTTGGGTGTATGGGGCTTTTGGGTTTTGGGCATTTTTAAGTTTTTAAGCTTTGAATTCTAAGTTATGTATTGAATTCTTCTTTATGCAATTTGCTATGCCATTAAAGTTAAACGTCATTTTGAAATTATATTTCATTGTGGGACTAATGTGTTTCAATTGTGTATGTAAGGTAAACAAGTAAATATAAGAACAAAAACTTTAAAAAAATCTTTAACAAGCTATTTCAAAAGAGTTTTCAAGTTTACATTAAGCAAAAGATTTCACATGAAAAGTATTTGAGAAGCATATGTTAGAAAACTCAATTTTAAAGAAAAACTTTATTCAAAATCACCAAGTTTTGTCATCATTAAAAAGGGGGAGAATGTTAGAACCCATATGTTTTGAAGATAACAAAGGTTGGATCAATGATATAGAAAGATTTGATAATAAACAAATGAATTTTGAACAAAGTAGCAAAGAATTACTTGGAGTAAGCACTGGAGTGATGAACTAATTCTATGAAAGCTTACTCGAGTAGCCACCCGGGTAAGGGAAGCAATTACTTGAGAAGCCGTTCGAGTAACCAAGGAAAATTTCATCCAATGAAGCATTGCAAAAGTTGGACAACGTTACTCGAGGGAGTACTCGAGTAATCTGCAAAGTTATATAGACCATTACTCGAGTAGCCACTCGAGTAACATGAATTACAAAGGCATCACTCGAGTAGCTCTCGGCCAAGAAATGCAACACTTTACTCGAGTAGCTACTCGAGTAACTAGGTGAGAAAAAATATTTACTCAAGGGACCACCCGAGTAATCTATGGAGTTATTTGAGGCATTACTCGAGTAGCCACTCGAGTAATCAGAAAGCAAACTCTCTGCCAAGAATTTGATGCAATTACTCGAGGGAGTAATCGAGTAATATGCCATGTTATTTGAAATCCACTCGAGGGACCACTCAAGTAAGATGTGAAGAAAATTGAAGGCCACTTGAGTAACCATATTACCACAATCAGCACCTGAGTAACTAGTAAAGGTAAAGACAAGGCCACTTGAGTAATCAGGTATTTTTAAGGTTTGTGATATATCTCACTCAATGTCTTACCCGAGTAATATCTCATGTAAAATGTTAAATTACTCACTGCCAGATTTTTGAGAGATTTACCGAGGCACCACTTGAGTAACAAACTTGATCACTCGAGTAGCCCCTCGAGTAAGGCAGTCCAGAAATTATGTTTTTAATCGAATGCTTTTTAAATTGTTATCTATATGATTAACTCTTCATTGCATTAGTATCCTAAGTACAGTTGCAGAGAAACAATGAAGAAATCTTGCCAGAAACAATTAAGGTTGTGGAACATTGAGTTAGGGATTTGATTACAACGTGTAAGGGGGAGCAAGTGTCCAAGTAAAGGAACTTGTTGTGTACTGAGGTGCCAAGAACCCACTAAATCTTGGAGAGTATAGTGAAATTCTCAGAGACACTCTGAGGACTGGACGTAGGTCAAAGTGGTTGTGGCCGAACCAGTATAACTCCCGGTGTACACTTTAGTGATATGTTTCTTTACTCCCAACTGGTTTAAATATTCTGTCAATTTTCTCATACGCAACGAAATTTCTGGTACACCCAATTCAGCCCCCCTCTTGGGTGAAACGCTTGCACTAACACATAAGTCATTTGGAGCTGTACACAAGGAGTTATGAATTTTCGAAATTAGCCTAATAAAACTGGTGATTTTTAGTGGAAGTATGGTAGGCCCATAACCCCCAGGTCTCAAGATCGAAACCAGACTATGATACCAAAAATGTCAAACCCCTTAACATTTCGATATACACAAAGTATTAAGCCAAAGTTCTGTAGGGCATACAGAAATAGTGGAAACATACTGACATTAAGTACTTATTTACATAGATGAGTCTCCTTGCAGGGTTTAAGAATATATACAATTGTCCAAAATATCCAAAAAAAACTAAATATAACTAATCGCTCCATTTCTCTTGGCTCATACGCTTCAGTTACTCGTATTTACTATTTTGCCCTTGTAGTTGGTAGCTTCAACTGGAAGATTTTTATATTTGAAAAGGGGTGAGATTCAAACGAATCTCAGTAGTAACAGACAATCGATCATAGAAAATGTAATAATAAATATGCTAAGTTCTACATATAGAAATATTATAATAACACATAATTCAGTTCAGTCGATATAATTCAGTTCAGTTGAAATGTTCAGAGCCAACCATGTTGCAACCCCTACTCGTTCCGTACCTCAGTTGGGCTCGAGACCACCAACTGGGCATATTAGTATACCTATAGGCACTATATTAGTGTATCATACATATGAAGGAAGATGGCATACACAAAGCATATAAACATTGACATTGTGTATGAAAGATAGAGTTACTACCTCATGTCTAATTAAGTCCTGAATTCGATCTGGCTTGGGCTCAACAGTCTAGTCCTAAAATTCCAAGTTTATAAGAATTACATTAATACCCATTCATGTACTACTCTAAATTCTTTTAAACTCTCTTTGTTAGTTATATTAGTCTAATTTTGCAAAATTATCAAAATGCTCCTAGGAACCAATCTAAGTCCCTTTTTACCTTGTCCGACTGTACTTTTTTTAGAAATTTTGACCCGGGCTATTCTTGCACAATTTTGCATGTAGAATCCATTTTTTACCTCAGTTTTCTCAAAATCACTACCATATAACAGTTTTGCCCTTGACGGCCCCTATTTAGGGTTTTAGGGCTACTTTTTATATTTCACTTTCTAGGGCTTTTCTCACCTCATATCTAACATGAATCCTATACAATTTTTCATTATAAATCCAATAGAATAATCAAAAACAACAAAATATAGTTCAAATACAGCCCAAAATAGGTCTAGAAGAAATTCCATAAAAATTGGGGAAACTAGAGTTTTATGATTTCAATCCATAAAACACTTTATTTGCACCTCTAATACTTGTTTAACCACTTAAACATCTTTTACGCATGATTAATCAAGATTTTGGTAACACCACCCCTAAGGGTTTGAGTGTCCCAAATCACAAATTCAACCAACAAAAGCCATAAATTCAACCACAACAATAACAACAACCTTGAATCTAACAAGATAACAAGGTTTTGTGGCTTTACCTTTGATTTCCTTCTTTCTCTCTCTAAAATTCCATCTCTATCTCTTTCTTGCCCTTGATTTTTGTCTTGCCACATGTGATTTTAAGAAGGAAATGAAGATTAGAGAGAGTCTCCATGAGTTAGAAGGCAATGAAAGATGAATCATATAAATCATATAAATAACTCAATGAAAGATGAATCATATAAATAACAAATCAATAAACAACAGATTAAAATCATGCTTTCTAAGCTTTATCACTCGAGTAGTTACTTGAGTGATCAAAACCCATCACTCTAGTGACCACTCAAGTGATCCATTGAAAAACTTGGCAGAGAGTGAAGTCATTGTTTTTTACCTGATCACTCGAGTGGTTACTTGATTGATTTATGGGCATCACTCGAGTAATCCCTTCAAAATATTGGCAGAGACCTTACTGCCTTTTTTCTTACCTAGTCCCTTGAGTAGTCACTCGAGTGATCCTTTATCATTACTCAAGTATCCCTTAAGTAGCACCATTAAAATCTTAATGAAGAGCTTCTGGAACTATTTGACACACATTACTCGAGTGGTCACTTGAGTAATAAAGGATTATTACTCGAGTGATCCCTTCATAAATCTACCAGTGATGCTTTCTCCTGTTTAGTGACTTCTTGTTCTATTCATCATTCAAGTGCCTACTCGAGTGATTTCTTTTCTTGCCACCAAACACTTTGTTCCTTTATTTAAAAACTCTTGTTTATTTATCGAAACCTTTTGTAAGTTTATTCCAATCTTTATTATCATCAAAACATATGGGATGTAACATTCTCCACCTTTTTTATGATGATAAAACTTGCTGATTTTTGAACAAGGTATTTGAAAGCATTTTGAAATTTGTAGTTTCAATTAAGATCATATGCTTCTAAAATACTTGATATCTTTTAGATCAAACTAAACTTAGAGATTTCAAGTCTTCTTTTAAATCTATGACTTTGAAAGTTATTTTAAGTTCAAATCAAAACTTATTTGTTTAAACTCATTTTTAATTCAAAACTAATAACTTTGAAAGTTTGAAACTCCTTTGATTCCAAATCCAATGATTTTGAAACTTTGATGGTTTGAAATCATTTTGAATTCAAATTCAGTGATTTTAAAATCTTTAGCATTTGAAATCATTCTTAGTTTGAATTGAAACCTGTAATCTTCTGACATACACAATGAAAAGTTCATTAGTCTACAACAGAATTAGATTGTTGAATTGATAACTTGAAGTAAACTGAAGAAAAATATACATATTTCAAAATATCACGAAAGTCAAAAACTCCTTAAATCCTAATACACCCATATCCTAAGCTCTAATCAGTGCAACATCATTATTAATTTTGAAAAGCACTTCTGGTTCTTCTCCCACTTTTTGTCTTCATCACAAAGGTAGGAATCAATCGAATGAAGAGCTAGAGCTAGATGGTTGGGCAACAGAGATGGGAGTGACAGGGAGAGGTATAGGTCCAGAGTCATGTGAGTCATCCTGACTGGAAGTATCTGAAGATGATGGTTCAAGCTCAAGGATATTCACCGAAGGTATCTGAAGAGGATTCTCTGGAGGATTCGGTGGTGTTGTGATCTGAGAAGTAACTTCCACCTCCTCTGTACCAGCAAGTGACTGATGATCCCTAGATGAAACAAAAACCTCCTCAGTACCTTCAGGTAAAGCAATAGGTGTTGGCACTGGCTGGGGCTAAACTAACTTGGCTGGTTGGACAAGGTCTTGATAGTGATGTGAACTGGCTTGGATGTGGATGGATCAAGCATAGCAAAGAGAAAGTTTATGGGAGTGGTAGTGAGTATGATGGGACTAGGAATAGTAGAAGGGCTGGGCTTAGAGGATGGAACTATATCGGTAGCAGGAGCAGAGGTAGTTATGGATAGTCCAGGAGCCAAGGCATCAAGCTTGGCATATATGTTTACTTGAGTGATTACTCAAGTAAGGAACACTGTTACTCGAGTAGGCACTCAAGTAATGTTGAAAGAAAATGCTTTTGAAAGCACTGACAAAATTTGGAGGAAGTTACTCGAGTAATCTGCAAACTTATATGAGCCATTACTCGAGTAGCCGCTCGAGTAACATATGAGAAAAGGCTTTACTTGAGTGACCAAGGCAAAAATCTTCCAGTAGCTCTCAGCCAAGAAATGCATCAATTTACTCGAGTAGCTACTCGAGTAACCATGTGATAAAAAGGCATAACTCGAGGGATTAGTCCGGTAATCTCCAGAGTTATTTGAAGCATTACTCGAGGGGTCAATCGAGTAATCAGGCAAACAAAGAACAAGTACTCTCGGCCAAGAATTTGATGCAATTACTCGAGTGAGTAATCGAGTAATCTGTAAAGTTATTTAGAATTTACTCGAGGGGTCACTCGAGTAAGGTTTGAGGAAACAAGGCCACTCGAGTAGCCACTCGAGTAATAGGCTTATTGGAGGAAGCACCCGAGTAACTTGTGAGTAAAAGACATGGCTACTCGAATAATCAGGTATTTCTAAGGTTTGTGATATATCTCACTCAATGTCTTACTCGAGCAATATCTTATGGGTTTACTCGAGGGATTACTCGAGTAACAAGTATGATCACTCGAGTTGCCACTCGAGTAATGAAGTCCAGAAATCATGTTTTTAATCAAATGTTTATTAAATTATTTTCTATATGATTAACTCTTCACTACACTAGTAGTCTAAGTACATTTGCAAAGAAACAATGAAAGATCATGCAAGAAGTGAAAAGTCAAATAAAAGTCCGAATGTTTACTTACTGCTACCTACCGCAAACGGTAGTTTTCAAATTCAAAGAATAGTCAACTGTTATTGCGCGACTCTAACAAACATGTTTGAATTACTTCCAAGGGAAATATCTTTCATTAAATTTTCCTTAGAATACTTCCCATGTTACTAGAATGTTCCATACCTATAAAATCAACTCTGTGTTCCTCCACCATCTATTCACATCTCCCTCTAGTTTGTAGATGGCTAGCTGAACCTTGATGTCATAGGGCACATCAGCATTGTGAAAATTTTCTCTAATCTGGATAACCAGTCTTCTTCTCACAGAGGATTAAATTTTCCTCTAAAGATATAAGGTTGCTGTTTACTGAACCTTCCTACCTAAGTCTACAAAATATCGGCCTCAGGATCGGGCAAAAATAGAGGCTCTAGTTGAGGTTCCTCCGAAAGATTAGGCTCACTATCTCCCCTTACCAGGTCTTTTAAATGATCTTATCTTTGCTACACTTCTCGCACCTCCTCCCAATATCATTCATTGTTTCTCGTTGCTGTGCTAACATACCCAATATCTGTTACATTGGATCAGGCCTACGGACCTGAGTTGGGTTATTATGTCCCCCTTATGGCCTACTGTATATTTGTACAATCTTTATATCTCATTATATGGAAATAGAGAAGAAATCAATTTAATATGATCACAAGGGCATTTTTGTCATTTCTCAAAATTTTTGGTACACAAATATGTCATATATATATTATACAACAGATATTTATAGCAGTTAAGGGAAGCTTTAACGCTATACAATCTATAACTACTATACAATATGTCTTTGTCCTTTTTCTCATTATGTGTCATAACTATAGATATGTCTTTAAAGTGGGTAACTCATCTTAAGATTTTCCTGGGTTTAGCACGCTTAACTTTCTTGTACCCCTAGCAAAACACAAATACCGGCTCTATATACTTCTGTTCACTAGTACCCTGTGACTGCCCTTATCTTAAAAGTCTATCACCTACCTCCGGTCACCCAAAATGCCATTCTTGGACTATGAATCACTCCCAGTTATAGTATGTTATGTGCTCTATAAACTCTCCAAAATAGTTATTCAGGCCCCGCTCGACAATCTCTTTCTTCTTCTAGTCCCAAAACGCTATATCAGGGAAGAAATCCATAGTAGAAAAGATCCAGAACTCATCTGAATAATCCAAATCCAGTAAAACCAGCTTCCAATACAGGGAACACACAGCATCCAAATATATGAGATACTTGTTAGTGCAAGCGTTTCACCCAAGAGGTGGTGAATTGGGTGATACTACAAATTTCGTTTCGTATAAGAAAATTGACAGAATATTTAAACTAGTTGAGAGTAAAGAGAAATATCACCTAAGTGTACACCGGGAGTTATACTAGTTCGGCTACAACCACTTTGACCTACGTCTAGTCCTCAGAGCGTCTCTGAGAGTTTCACTATACTCTCCAAGATTCAGTGGGTTCTTGGCACCTCAGTACACAACAAGTTCCTTCACTTGGACACTTGCTCCCCTTTACACGTTGTACTCAAATCCCTAACTCAGGGTTCCACTACCTTAAGTTGTCTCAATAAAAAATATTGAGTTTGCAATGAAAAATTCTCTTACAAAGAAAATATATAATCACTGAAGTACAATAAATGAATATAAGAAAACAAAACACTAAGAGTGTATTGATCAATGTGTGTTCTAAGTTCTTGTGTTTTGTTTTCTTTTCTTTGAATGCTCCATATATATAGATGACTTGTAATGTCCATTGGA
Source organism: Inga laurina (assembly GCA_963855925.1). Lineage (NCBI taxonomy): Eukaryota > Viridiplantae > Streptophyta > Magnoliopsida > Fabales > Fabaceae > Inga > Inga laurina. The sequence continues at coordinate 28,787,517 of OY979706.1, read as the reverse complement.
AGCAATTTAAACATGTCCGTTAGAGTCGCACAACAACGGTTGACTATTCTTCAAATTTTGAAAACTGTCCGTTTGCAGTAGGTAGCAGTAGGTGAGATCTCAGACTTTTATTTGACTTTTCACTTTTGATAAGATATTTCATTATTTCTCAGCAAATGGTCTAAGAATACTAATGTAATGAAGAGTTAATCATATAGAAATGAATTTAATAAACATTCTATGAAAAGTATAATTTCTGGATTGCCTTACTCGAGTGATCATGTCTGTTACTCGGGTAGTCCCTCGAGTAACCCTATCAAAAATATGGCAGTGGTTAACTCAACATGTTTCATAAGATAATACTCAGGTAAAATATGGAGTGAGATAGATTATAAACCTTAAAAATACCTGATTACTCGAGTGGTTACTCGAGTGACCATGTCTTTCCTTTATAGGTTACTTGGGTGCTGACTCTGGTAATCAGATTACTCGAGTGGCCTTCAATTTTCTTCACATCTTACTGAGTGGTCCCTCGAGTAGATTTCAAATAACTCGGCATATTACTCGATTACTCCCTCGAGTAATTGCATCAAATTCTTGGCCGAGTTTGCTTTCTGATTACTCGAGTAATACCTCAAATAACTCTATAGATTATCGGGTGGTCCCTTGAGTAAATCCTTTTTCTCACCTGGTTACTCGAGTGGCTACTCGAGTGATGCCTTTATAATTCATGTTACTCAAGTGACTACTTGAGTAATGGTCTATATAACTTTACAGATTACTTGAGTACTCCCTCGAGTAACTTTGTCCAAATTTTGGCAGTGCTTTACTGGATGAAATTCTCCTTGATTACCCGAGTAACTACTCGAGTAATGGCTTCCCTTACTCGAGTGTCTACTCGAGTAAGCCTTCACAAAATTTGTTTATCACTCTAATGCTTACTTCAAGTAATGTTTAGCCACTTTGTTCAAATTCATTTGTTTGTTATCAAATCTTATATCATTGATCCATCATTTGTTATCATCAAAACATATGGGATCTAACAATACTGATCAATGGGAGCGGTATGAGCTTGTACAGCCTGCCAATATCACCTCAGATATACTCCCACAACTCATCTTCCGGATGTAGGTCATATGGTATGTGAACAGTCTCAGTGCCAAAAAGGTCAGTGATACTCGGGTCTGACTCAGTACCATCTGATAGTAGCTATGCAGTATCCCCCATAGATAAGCTAGTAGATGATGCTGGTGCTGGTTGAGGCTTTAGCCCATACAATGGCTTGTCTTAAACCCACTTGCTAGGTATCCTTAACATCCTGGCGCCACCTGGTACCCAGTACTCCACATAATGCAATCCCTTAGGAATCCACTATTCCGGTGGAAGCTAATTCATCGATAGTGGTGATCTATATCTCTGGCGTCTCTTTCGTGCATCGATCCTGTTAACCTGTAAATAGGACCATATCAGTATACTATTCTAATAATGCCAAAACCGCTTTTAGCTCTGATACATTAAATGTCAAACCCCTTAACATTTCGATATTTGCTAGAGCAATAAAGGTATAGTTCCACATGCATATAGAAATAGTACAAATATATTGAGAAGAAGTACTTATTTACAAGATAAGAAATCCCCATAGGGTTTGAAAAATATATACAATCTTTCAAAACTAACAAAATAAACTAACGATAACCAACAACTGTACTTTCTTAAACAGGAATCCTCAAACGCCGATATTTACCGTTTAGTCCTTGGAGCAGCTAGCTTCTACTAGAATATTTTTAAATTTGAAAAAGGGTGAGATTCAAATGAATCTCAGTAGTAACATATAATCAGTCATATAAAATGTGACAAATAAATATGTCATGCACCATATAATGCAACATAATAATAACACTATAAAACTCATACTCGGAATGTGCATATGTGTTCAAGGTGAACCACTTTTAAAACCTCAACTTTTTCATACCTTAACCGGTCTCAAGACCATAGACTAGGCAATATGCCCCTTAGTACTGCGACTCATAATTGGATCCCCTTCGGGTTGTTGGGGTACTTGTACTTTTCCCCCAGACAGTACTAGTGTTTTTCCTACCCCAGTTAGAGAGTGCATTATACAAATCCTAGAAGATGGCATACACAAAGCATATAAACACTCACATAATGTATGAAAGATAGAGTTACTACTTGGAATCCCCTTTTCTACCCAACTGTCTAACTATCTTGATCCATCTCGAGCACAACTGTCCAGTCTTAAAATTCTAAATTTGCAAGAATTGAGCTAATACTCATTTATGTACTACCTAAACTCTTTCTAACTCATTTTTTTGGTTATCTTACTTAACATTAATTGACCAAAATGCCCCTAGGGACCCGATCCAACTATAATTTTTCAAAAATGATAACCTGGCTAATCCTACACAATTTCATGTGTAGAATCCATTTTTGACCTCAAAATTGCCAAATTCACTACTAAAAGACAAATTTTCCTTTGGCAGCCCTATTTAGGGTTTTAGGGCTCATTTTCTCATTTTACATTCCAAGGCTTTGCATACATCACAATCTACATGAACCCTACACAATTTTCCATTCTAAACACAATAAAAGGGCTAAATTAATCAAATTCCAATCCTAACCCCTTGCTCCAGGTCTGGCCGAAACTTGTCCAAGAAAAGGAAAAATTTTGGTTTTCATGATTCAATCCATAAAACATCTTCCTTTCACTTGTAATTGCTTGTTTAACCACCCAAACTACTAATAAACATGATTAATGTAAATCTGGGCAGCATAACCCCTTAGGGTTTCATCATCCCAAAATTTCAAAATCAATCAAAACAACCACAAATCAATAACAACAGCAATATCCACTAACAACAAGCCTAAGTCAATAAGGGAATCAAGGCTTTGGTGGTTACCTTTTGATTTCTTCTTTCTCTCTCTAAAAGCCATGGCTCTCTCTCTCTTATTTTCCTCTTGATTTTGCCTTGCTACAAGTGAGATTCATGAACGAATAGGGATTACAAGGTTTTTCCATGAATTTTAAGGGCATAATACTTGAATTCCATAACTACATACCTTGGTTTTCCCTTCTTAAACTCTAGACCTTCTCTCTTATTCTATGTATTCTTGAAACTCTCTCTATCTTCTTTGTTGTTGCTGGTCAAAAATGAGAACTGAGGACGAGCATAAAGCCTTAAAAAATATCATATTTCCACCTCCTTAGATATATAATATTTAATTGTAAATAACATATGCCAGTTTCTTGATATCATCTTTTCCTCTCTCTCCATTACTTGGTCGAAAATGTGTCTTGGAAAAGGATGAAAATGCTTCTTGAATTACCCTAATTTACCTCCAAAAATATTTTACTCTTAGTTGCAATTGTTGACCCTTTGACTTTCCCTTTGACTTGACATAATTGTTTCTCTTTCTTCTTGCTAAAGTGACAAAAATGAAGCCTTAAAGGAACCAAATATGCTTCTTCAATTTGCTTCGTTCACACCCTCACAATAAATGGCAAGATGACCATTTATTACAACTTAACTTTTTGACATTTCCAACTTTAGCTTTTTGCTTGATTTACTTACTTCAACTTGGCAATCGGAATTTAATCATTTGTTCCTTTTATTCCTTGCCCAAGAATGACGACATGAAGGCATTCCAATTGGGGCTTCTTGAATTATCACAATTTTATCTCTTCAATATTACTTTTAATTTGCCTACAATTGTTGACTTTATAACTTGATTTTTGCTTGTCTACAATTTATTCCTCATGTCATATTTCAATTGCCAACGTTCATTTTCCCCCTCCTCTTTTCCTTTTTGGACTTCCCATGAGTAGAAAAAAGGAAAAATATAGGCTTTTAATTTTTGCTAGCCAAATGAGTATTTTGTCCATACATTTTGTGATTTATTGTATTAAATCATATCTTCTTCTATCCTCCTTATTTTTGGCCAAAACTTGATATTATTATTGGACCAATATTTGTGCTATTTTAGGCTCCAATTTGAACTTGCTTGTTAGGCCTTTACGGGACTAAAAGTTGCTCCTTTGTGGCCAAACTTAATTATAGTGCATGAAATCACGAAATGCATTATTGTGTTACTTCATATTCATCTTAATTCACCATTTTATTCCTTTAAATGTCTCAATACATAAAAGGAATATTGGTGATGAAAATTGGGATGTTACATAAATCTCGAATTATTAGGTGTATTAAATGTTGTTTCAAATGATATATCAAATGATTTTAATGGTTCTTTGTGATATAAATTATTTACTTATACTTCTTCTCTACTTATTCCATATATTATCGTATTTGCCAAAGCATCATTTATATTATATTCTTGACTATTTATACGTAGAACATTAAAAGTTTGTTGATTATTCATTTCTTGTCTTTTTTGAATATTTGTTTGTGCTTAGGCAATAAGAATGAATAATGGAGAATGAAAAATGGATAATGTAAAATGGATAAGGGAAATTATACCTACAAATAAGGAAAACATAGCACCAAAAGGAATGTGAGCTAGCTAAGGCTCACAAACAAAAATGTCTATTAGGCAAGCGAAAGCAACTCACAGGGCAATTGTAGAGGCAAGTATCAAGTGTATTCACTAGCGCAATTATCATTAAGAAGTTGGATGAAGGCTTTTAATAGTATAATTCAACTAAAAATGATTCTCAATGGTCGAAAATGACAACAACAAAAGTAGGGTTCTGATATTGGTGGGTTTTGTTTGACCAAGCTAAGTGTTAAATGTAATATTCTAAATTTTGGGCCTATAAGCTTGAGAATAAGCCAAAGTCAAACTACTAAGCCTAGTTTGGCAAGAGTCCCAAAGATAGAATGAGTTTCATATGACTATATGATTCATCCCTCTGAGTTGAGACTGTGTCTCCTGATTCCATGAGGCTTAGTGCGTATAAGTAGTCAGACATAAGATGCTAGTGTATAGGCACTTAGGCATATTTGGTACCATTTGGTGGCACCTAAAGGCTTATGTGATGCCATCTAGGTCCTACATCCATAAAGTAGCTTTTAAGGTGGCACAATGAGATGTTTCCTTGTGTATCAGTAGTCGGATGAAAGTTATTGGTGTTTATGTACACTTGGTGTGCCATAAGACACACATGCTCACACGTGGTAGTCTTTGGGGTATGTGGCATCATCTAATGCCACACAGGAACATATGTACCACATTCTTGAAGACATTGACATATGTGACTAGTTAGTCGGATAAATTGTGCCGATGTAGGTGCGCATATGGCATTTTCTAGGAAAGTGCATCTACCCTATGTTTGTAAAGGGACATCGGATTAGTGTTAGTTGTCTGGGACACCCAGGCATATATGTTGTTCAATCATAAGTCACAAGGGACATATGGCACTCTTTGCGAAGCCACCAGGATACATGGAAATAATCAGGCAAAAGCATGACACGTGTCACAAAACCGAGTGACTCCATATCAAAAAGTAGCTTTATTAAAGTAGCTTTATTTAAGCCGCTTTAATAAAGTAAATTTTGACTTCTTCGCCTAATTAACCAATCATACAACAACATTTACAGTTGTATATCAGGCATATGTTGAATAGCTAGTACAATTTACTAGTCTTTCATTTGGCTACATAGCCAATTTTCTAAAACACCAGACCAGACGTTGGATGAATTCATCATACTTCCTCTGGCCTGACCAATGAAGTCAGCCAAGCATGAGAGTAGGGAAGGGGGCGTATTTTAAGGAGGTGTACTAGGCACCCTGCAATTTCAAGAAAGAGCATATGGCACCCTGGAGCGCTAGGCACCCTGGAGTTTTAAACAATTGACACATGTCATTAGGTCAAGCCAACACCCTTGCAAGCCCTTATTAATTTTTTACAGCATCTTAAACTAAGGGAAAAACATAGAAAAATTCAAGAGAAAAAGAAAGAGGAGAGAAGTTGGAGAAAACCTAAAGTGTTTTAGAGAGTTCTTGCCGATTTCAGGCCAAAGATCGCATTTCCAGCCGATAGAGTCTTCACAAATCTTCTTTTACTCATCAAGACCTATATTTCTACGGTTCCAAATTTCTAATCAAATGTGTTTGGTGTCATTGTTTTTGTGGAAGTACTGCCAGAATCAAGAACTGATCGTAGAATTAAGTAGAGATAATTAGAAGCTTTGATTTAAATATAGTATCTTATGGTTTTGATTAGCTTTCTTAAGGTTATAGCTGCCTTATGTTCAGCCAAAATGTGGAATTAAGGCTTTGATGATCTTAAGATTATGAATAAGATGTTAAACAAGGTTTGAAGATGATATTTAGTAAGTCTTATGATTGAATTTGCAAGAAATCACCTTGTGGTATTTTATGGTGAATTTTGACTAGGAGCAGGGCAAGGAAAAGGAATGTGATTTTGATAATTTTGAGGTTTCCAATGCATTCTATGGGCAAAATTGTGTAGGGATGGCTTGTAGTATGATTTTTAGATGATTGCAAAAGAAAACCCTAAATTTGGCACATAAGGTTTAGTGCTGCCACATTTCGTTTTTGGAAGGCTGACTGCTAGTGGCGTGTTTTTGAATGAACAAATTTTGTCCAATGGCCATGATATTTTACAGGCTATTGAAGATATCTTAAGCTTTAAAATGATGTATAGAATGAGTTATTTGGGTTAGTAGATTGTAAGGTATGATTTGCTAAAGTTAGCCATTAAATTTGGAATGATTTCTATGGCAGTAAGGGTTTGGTCGAGGTTATGGAATTTAAGGCTTATAATTAGCACTGAGTGGCATTTTTCTTTTAAAATAGAACTTAAAGAGATTTCCATTAGAGTTGGAACCACCCTATCTGAAATTTTCTAGAATAAGTAATGAATTTTTAAAGTTGGGTGACAAGTTTGCCAGATTAGGGTAACCTACGGATTTGAGGTATTTAAGGTAAAGTATGATAAGCTTGATCTCAAAGGGTAGAAACATATACTAGAAGCTAGTGTAGACTCCATTTGATACCTATTTGACATAATGTAAGAGACTTAAAAGATAACTAACCAAGTAATATTAGAGGTCAAGAATTTGGAATAAGTAATAACATATTCGTTCATGAATTCCAATTTATAGGATTCGATTTTTATCTAGGCCAACCAAGAGATTGATAAACAAGGATAAGTTGTCAGAAAGGCGTACATGTAGTAACTCTTTCATTCATATACTATGCAATGCTCTGCATGTGTGTTTTACCATCAAATATGTTGTGTTATGAGCATGCAGAATATGTGGGGTGGACACCTGAAGCAGCTAAGTATATGACTGGTGAATGTAACATCCCAAAGTTTATTCACCCAAAATTCCTTATATTAAAGGGAATAAAAAGATGAAGTAAAGAGCATATGAAGTGATAAACTAAGGCAATTGGTAATCACACATAACATGAGTATGTTTATAACACAAATTGTAAACAGTTGAATTTGCTGCTAGTGAGTTTCCCAGTGCAGCAGTCTTATTGTGTGACATTTTTAAATAGGCAAATGATGTCCAATGCCTATGATATTTGCCTAAATGAAAATAGACTTATTATGCTTTAATTTTATAGGTTATTTGGAGCTATAGACAAATAGTTATGAATTTTTGAAGTTAGCCCAATGAAACTGGTCATCTTTTGTGATAGCGTCCAAAAATGAAAATTCTGGGAATTATGAGCTTCCAGTTGGCTAAAGGCTAATTTTCTTCTGAAAATAGACTTAATAAGGGTCACATAACCTTTGGAACCATTCCAATTAGGCATCTATACAATTAGAT